>CP106723.1:121477493-122077493 GCA_025506655.1 Gossypium rotundifolium
GACGCCATCTGGGAGAATGCCGGACACATGAAAATGCATGTTTTAGATGTGGTTCGCAATACCACTATATAGAAGATTATTCCGAGATGACGAAAGTAGGAAGAGCTCAGAACCCAAAATTTGGGAGTATGGTCAGAGAGAGACCGCAGAGGAACCCGAGAAGTAGGGCAAGTGGAAGAGGTAATCCGAGAGACTAGGCCGTGAGACCCTAGGGTAGAGCGCCTGTAAGGACTAATGCCGTTCGCGCTCGCGAAGAGTCGTCTTCTCCTGATGTTATTATAGGTACCTTTTCTCTTTACAATAATAAAGTTATTGCTTTAATAGATCTCGGATCCATGCACTCTTACATTTGCATGAAATTAGCATCCAGTTTGAGCGTGCCTATAGATACCACCGAATTTGTAATTAAGGTGTCTAATCCATTAGGCAAGAGTGTGTTAGGTAATAAAGTTTGTAAAGATTGTCCATTAATGATTAGAGGTCATTGCTTTAAAGCAAATCTTATGTTATTACCATTTGACGAATTCGACCTCATTCTTGGAATGGCTGGTTGACTACTCATAATGTAATTGTTAATTGTGGGAAAAAATTCATTGAGATGAGATGTGAGAATGGGGATACTCTTCATGTTGAATCAGATGAACAAGATAAATCGCCAGCAATAATTTCCCATATGACGATACGGAGATGTTTAAGAAAAAGGTACGAATCATATTTGGCCTTTGTGTTGAATGATAAGGAGACAGAGCTAAAAATTGAGTCAGTACCGGTAGTATGTGAATACGTGGATGTATTTCCCGAAGAATTACCCGGACTACCTCCAGATAGAGAGATTGAGTTCAGCATTGAACTAGCTCCCGGTACTGTACTGATATCCATTACTCCTTATAGAATGGCTCCAACAGAGTTGAAAAAGTTGAAGTTACTGATTGCAAGAGTTGATGATAAGGGCTTTGCAAGATCAAGTTGTTCACCATGGGTGCCCGATTTTATTTGTGAAAAGAAAGATGGTACCATGAGATTGTGCATAGATTACCGTCGACAATAAAGTAATGTGAGAAAGAACAAGTACCCATTGCTTAGGATCGATGATCTGTTCGATCAATTGAAAGGAGGGGCTATGTTCTCCAAAATAGACTTGAGATCAGGGTACTACCAGTTGAGAGTGAAAGACTCAGATGTATCCAAGACGACCTTTCGAACGAGGTATAGGCATTATGAATTTTTAGTTATGCCCTTTGGGTTGACCAATGCTCCTGCGGTATTCATCGATTTAATGATGCATTTTTTAGACCATACCTCGATAGGTTTGTAGTTGTTTTTATTGACGACATACTGATTTATTCCCAAGATGAGAAAGAGCATGCTGAACACCTACGAATAGTTTTACAAATCCTGCTAGAGAATCAGCTGTATGCCAAATTCAGTAAAAGTGAATTTTGGCTCAAGGAAGTAGGATTCCTAGGACATATTGTCTTGAGGGATAGATTTTGAGTTGATCCCAGTAAAATCTCGGCCATAATGGACTGGAAACCGCTTAAGAACATTACTGAGATTAGAAGTTTTCGAGGCCTTGCTGACTATTACAGGCAATTTGTCAAGGGGTTTTCCATGATCGTAACCCCGATAACTAAACTGTTGCAAAAAAATGTGAAGTTTGAGTAGACAGAACAATGCCAACAAAGTTTTGAGAAGTTGAAAGCAATGTTGACAGAAGCCCCAGTTTTGATACAACCCGAATCAGGGAAAGAATTTGTAATCTATAGCAATGCATCTTTAAATGGATTGGGCTATGTACTTATGCAAGAAGGCAAGGTGATTGCTTATTCCTCCAGACAGTTGAAGCCTCATGAGAAGAATTATTCGACGCACGATCTACAATTGGCTGCCATAGTCTTCACTTTGAAGATTTGTATACACCATTCATATGGTGAAAAATGTCATATTTTTACCGATCACAAAAGTCTAAAGTACTTGATGATGCAGAAAAAGTTGAACTTAAGACAAAGAAGGTGGTTGAGTTGATAAAAGACTATGAGTTGGTCATTGACTACCATCCAGGAACGGTGAATGTATTCACCGATGCTTTGAGCAGGAAGTCTCTATTTACTTTAAGAGTATTGAATTCAAGGATATCCTTATCCGAAAATGGCCCCCTTTTAGTTGAGTCGAGAGCTAGACCAATGTTTCTTCAAGAAATCTTTGAGGCTCAAAAAGAAGATAGTGAGTTGCAAGTCAAGAGAGCTCAATGCGAGTCAGATGCTGAATCTAACTTTCAGATTAATTCTGATGGATACTTGATGTTTAGAGATAGAGTTTGTGTACCGAGGAAAGAGGGACTTATTCAGAGAATTTTGTACGAAGCACATAACGGATGTTTGTCTGTACATCCGGGAAGTACAAAGATGTATAGTGACTTCAAGCAACAAAATTGGTGGCCGAAAATGAAGAAAGATATTTCAGAGTTCGTTTTGAGATGTCTTATTTGTTAGCAAGTAAAGGCTGAACACCAAGTGCCTTCGGGTTTACTTCAGCATATCTTAGTCCCCGAATGGAAATGGAACCGTATCACCATGGATTTCATAACGGGTTTACCATTGTCTCTGACTAAGAAAGATGATGTTTGGGTAGTGGTTGATAGACTCACGAAGTTAGCCCACTTTATACCTGTACGAGTGGATTACTCCCTAGACAAATTGGCAAACTTGTATGTTTCAGAAATAGTAAGACTTCACGAAGTTCCCTTATTGATCATATCGGATAGAGATTTGGGATTCACGTCCAGATTTTGAAAGAAGCTGCAAGAAGCTTTAGGTACAAAATTGAATTTTAGCACAGCTTTTCACCCTCAGACTGACGGTCAATCAGAAAGGTTAATTCAAGTACTCGAGGACATGCTCAGATGTTGTGTTTTGGATTTCCAAGGCAGTTGGGAAAAGTTTCTCCCATTGGTAGAATTCGCCTATAATAATAGCTTTCAGTCAATCTTAAAGATGGCGCCTTCTGAGTCCCTATATGGGCGTAAGTGTCGAACTCCCTTGTTTTGGACTGAACTCAAGGAGAAACAAATTCACGGGGTTGATTTGGATAAAGAAGTTGAAGAGAAAGTGAAAGTAATTTGAGAATGTTTAAAAGCTGCCTCAGACAGACAGAAATCCTATTCGAATTTAAAGAGAAAAGAGATCAAGTACCAAGTTGGGGATAAAGTCTTTTTTAAGGTATCACCATGGAGAAAAGTTCTTAGATTTGGCCGTAAAAGCAAATTAAGTCCATGTTTTATTGGACCTTACGAGATTACTGAGAGAGTTGGGCGGTAGCTTACCGTTTGGTGTTGCCATCAGAATTGGAGAAGATACATGATGTTTTTCACGTGTTAATGTTACGACGCTACAAATCAGACCCTTCACATATAATTACTCCATCAGAAATAGAGATCCACCCTGACATGACTTATGGTGAAGAACCAGTCAAAATATTGGCCCGTGAAATCAAGCAGTTAAGAAATAAAAGCATAGCCCTAGTGAATGTCCTATGGCAAAGGCATGGAAATAGAAGAGGCTACATGGGAGTACGAGGAAATGATGAGAAATCAATACCCCAATCTTTTCACTGGTAAGATTTTCGAGGACGAAAATCCTTAAGGGGAGAATTGTAACGGCCCGATTTAGGGGCTAGTCGGAATAGTGATCTCAGGATCACTATTTTGAGATCAAAGAAATTAATTTCATGATATATTATGAGTTAGAGCATGATAGCATATGAGCATTAAAATTTTGGTATTTTTAATTTTAATGTTTTCGTGTTTAATTTGCAAAAAAGGACTAAATCGTATTAAGTGTGAAAGTTCCATTCTATATGCTAAGAGTACCAAATGCTATGGATTGTTAAATGGGGGTATTTAAAAGGCAATTTAGCCTTTGAAAGAGGATTGGCCGGCCATAAGAGAGCATGGGAGACAAAATTTGCAATTAGTGTCAAAGTTAGTAGTAGTAGGTGGACTAATTTGACTTTTAATAATAGAATAAGGAGAGAAAAGTTATCATCTTTTTCTCCCATCATCTTCCACGAAAAATTACAGCAAATAATGGGTAGAAACCTCCAAAAATTTTAGCAAACTCTCATGCATTCAAAGAAAGAGGAAACTAGAATTCACCTCAATCGTGGAAAGGATAAAGTCGTGGACTAAACCGAAGAACTAACTCATTTTGAAAACGAGGTAAGTTTGTATGATTTCTAAGGTTTATGAGTACTATCATTGAACTACTTAGTATAATATACATTGTGATTTTTTAATGCCTATCATTTTTGTGAACAAAGAGATTAAACATAAGCAAGCCCCAATTGAATATGAATTCCCCAGGATACTCGATATGCCACACAAGATATCATGTAAGTCCAAGACAAGCTTGGCATTGATTAAGATATCATGTAAGTCCAAGTTAAGCTTGGCATTGATCAAGATATCATGTAAGTCCAAGACAAGCTTGGCATTGATCAAGATATCATGTAAGTCCAAGGCAAGCTTGGCATTGACAAAGATATCATGTAAGTCCAAGGAAGCTTGGCATTGATCAAGATATCATATAAATCCAAGGCAAGCTTGGCATTGATCAAGATATCAAGGGTAAGACTTCATGTAAGTCCATGTCAAGACATGGCCTTGAAACCAAGATGAGAAATTCCATGTATGACCATGCCTAAGATATGGCTTGGGTGGCATGCTAAGTGAGAAGAGATCTAGTATCCTCCGGTATTCATAAAAGTTTATCGGACAACAAGTAAGGTTAATAATGAGGTAACAAGAGGGCTAAGAAAGTAAAGCTAGCATCAAAATAAATTAAATATTACTCATGTTATGAATGAAGAATTAGAGATCATAATGATTATTGTTGAAGTACGCTAATCAATGTGATCAAGTGACACAGTATCATATTTACTTTACAAAAATAAGCATCATGAGACATGTAAGAACCAAGCATGAGTAAGTAAGCTTTAGAGCTGAAATTACGACACTATTGTTATGCTAAATGGTTTTTATTGAGCAAGCTTATTGACATGTGTTTTACATGCAAACTTACTAAGCTAAATGCTTACGTATTTGATTGCTTCTTTCTATGTAGTCCCACCAAGCTAATTTGTGGATCATCGGAGTCGAAGCTCGTAGCACACTATCAACTCTTATTTTGGTATAGCCTAGCTAATTTACTAAGTAGGGCATGTATAGGAAACATTCATTTTGTGGACATGTTTTTAGAAGGGCCTTTGTAAAAGCTATCAAGTTTATTATTCTTTTGTATATGGCTAAGTGATTGGCCAAATTTGACTAAGTATTTATGTTTATTGATATCAATGAAGTATGTGGTATTATTCATAAAATTGGGTTGTTATTGCATCGTTGAATTGTGTATGGATATGATCTTCATTTCAGGGTGGCTAACGGCTTGGTAAATAGTTTATAAGTGCCCACACGGTTGGACACACGGGCATGTGTCAAGGCCGTGTTAACCCTACACCTTAGTATTATAAATCAGAATAGGCCACGGGTAAATTCCACAGCCGTGTGTATAGGCCGTGTTATACACACAGGTTGGACATGGGCGTATGCCCAGACCATGCTGATTTAGTCAGTATATCAAAGATTAGCACAAGGTTTAAGCCCACGGGCGTGTCATGGCCTTGTGAAATTAGTCAGTAGCCTCCCACGGTTGGAAGACACAGGTGTGTCTAAGCCGTGTAGAAATAGTCAGTAACTTCCCACAGTTTGAGGGTATGGCCGTGCTTAAGGGTACACGGGCGTGTTCCAAGTCACACGGGCGTGTGAACCCTGCTTCAAAAATGAATTATTTGATTTAGTTCCAAAAGTTTTAGACACGGTTTTAAGGCCTCGTAAACCCTTGTAATATATGGGTTGACTAAGAAAGTGAAAATTTTAAGTTGGGACGAAATTTTATAGCTCGTAAGTACATGTTTAAATGAGTTCAAGCATAGTAATGTCTCGTATCCAGACCCAATATCGGTCTTGGCTGTGGGGTGTTACAGTACTGGTTATCACATCAGGTGCATCGCCATCCTCTCTGCGTCTGACCACATAAACCAACCCTGGCAGCCTCGCCTCCGCGTTACCCCTGAAACTAGTACCTCTACCCGGTGCACCCTGACCTCATCCTCTGCATTACCACCTTGACCTGGCCCACGGCCTCTCGGTGGCTGTTGAGTGCCTCTAGCTGGCTGTGCATCATAGTTACGAGCATCGTGAGTCTGAACAGTCTGTCGAGGGTAATTTTTAAGCTGATGGTCCTTGGAACCACATTTGAAACAACCACCAGTTCTCTTCCAGCATTCACCCTCTAGCAGATCCTGAGTACTTAAAGTCCCTCTTGCCCTTGCCTCTATCTTTTTCTCGGTTTCACCACTGTGAGTGCTTAGTCTCTTTAGCTATCTTGGCTTTCTCCACAAGTGTGGCAAAATTCCTTTCTTGTTGTGGGGCTATCAGTACCCGCAACTCATCACTCAACCCATCTTCAAAATGCACACAGCATTCGTAGTCAGTTGGCACTATACCCCGGGCATAACGACTCAGACGTAGAAATTATGCCTCGTAAGCTGCCACAGTCTTACGCCTTGGACCAAATTTAGGAATTCCTTCCTTCGGGCATCTATATAGCTAGCCCCTACATACTTTCCTTGGAATGCAGTTTTAAAGAAATCACAAGTAACACGATAGGCCTGAGTGCCTTCCCGAATAGTGAGCCAACATTGATACACCTTGTCTCTCAACAAGGACACAACTCCCCTCAGTTTTTGCTTGGCGGTGCAATCTAGATCATCCATGATCCACTCCACATCCTCAAGCCAATATTTCGCAACATTTGGGGCTACACTCGAGATACCCTTAAAAACCTCAGCACCATTTGATCTGAGTCACTCCAAAATTGACCCACGAGCTGCTGGCCCAGTTCTAGCCCCAGCAACCCTTTCCAAAACTCACAACATTGTTTGGGACAGAGCGATGTCCTCCCTCATACGGTCTTGTGATCCAGTTTCAGTCATGGGTGACGCAGGTGCGTCCATTTCCTACATATGTCCAGACACTTCAGATGCAACTCTAGCGCTTCGTCCTCTGCCACGGCCATGTCTACCACGTCCACGTCCTCTAGCGCTCATATTTGGCTAATTCAATTTAATCTAATTAGAAGTCTTATGAATTAGTATACTATTTCGATATTTATTAAATAATATTTTATGAAATATAAGAAATAAAGTCGTTTTCGTAAACGCATCTTATAGTCTCAATCTCTATAGTTTCAACACCTAAAACTAAAAATTCTAGAGTAATAATCATAATCATACAATAACATACACTTACTTGACTTGGTGCCGGATACCCGTGGTGCCATACTTCCTTTAAAAACATACGTTCTAATTTTTAAATTTTTCTTTACATTTTAAAATAGTTTTGAAAAAAATATTTTTGAACCCAAACCACATCCGAGTTTTGAATCGGGCTCTGATATCATAAAATGTAACACCCCAAACTCGGCCCATACGTTAAGGCTAGATCTGACATGTCACATGAGAAAATACTACTAAGTCGTTTTTCATAAATAGATCAATTAAAACAACTCCCTTTTTAAAATTTTTGATAAAGTAGTATTGAATAAAAGTTTGATTGATAATTCGATAAATGTGATATATGAAAATCTTTTAAATCGTGACTTTGAAAATATCGTTAATGGTTTGAGAAGAATTTGAAAATAATTTTGAAAAGTGTTGATGAAAATTTTAAGAGAAATTTACGAGTTAAAAATATGTTTATAAAAGTTTATTATAAAACCCTTTTGTTTAACCATTTTAAGAAAATGATTATTTTAGTTTTTTTAAATCTCAATTTGAAATACTTAAATCAATTTATAAATTTGTCAAAACATAAAACAAAACAAAATTAATCTGGAGGCCTTATTACAACCTTAACTCAAAATAGCAAAGTAATTGAAAGTACTAATTCCAAATTTCAAATTAAACCATTTTTGTAGTATGGTCTCCACCAATCATCCATGGCTCAAGTCTCCATCACTGATCATTACCTGAAAGGGGAAGGAGAAACGGGGTGAGTTACTAGAACTCAGTGTGTAACCCACTTACCGCTGTCCACTAGGCCAAAATCCCATTAAGCAATTATTTGGGCCTAAGCCCATTTACAATAATAATAATGTATTAAGTATAACATGTGTATGAAATGCAATTCCCAAACCAAACCTAGTATTCCATCCGCTACACACCACCCGTACCAACCAACACACCTGTGGGGATCAAGTCAACCTACCCCACCAACACACCAACCGCAGGCTTTAAGCCGTTTATAACAAATTACTTGTGGACAAGCCACCAGAATAACATAATTTACGTGGCATTGCCACTATACAGATTTGAGGCAGAGCCACCAGAATTATGTGGCAGAGCCACCAGAACTTCTCTTCAACATTATCCCATCCCATGCAAATCATGTATAAAATGCATAACATATCACAATATAACCACAATAGTTTATTCAAATATTTATTACAAAATTATGGCTCATTATAATAATTTATGAATTAGGCCCATTAAGTAAAATATCAGATCGGCCCATTTAGCAAAATATCAGATTGGCCCATATAACAAATTATTAGATCAGCCCGTATAGCAAATTATCAGATCGGCCCATATAGCAAATTAACAGATCGGCCCATATATCATATTATCAGATCGGCCCATATATCAAATTAACAGATCGGCCCATCTAGCAAATTATATCGATTTGGCCCATTAAGGGCATTTTCATAATCTTTCACGATGTTAATACCGATTTTGTCAATTTTATCACAATAGTGAGATCTAAGCCAATTTTCCCAGTTTCACCATATTAAGATTTTAGTCACGCGATTTACTACCAATATAATATTAATCTTTAACCCATGGAAAATGGTGTGAGATTACACACCTGATTATAAGCATTACGCTTTCTTGATCGTCGACGCCTAAAATTTTATAACGCTCGATTAGTCAACGTACGCGATTTAATAAATCTACTTTAAAACAAACGATCTAAAATTTTACACTCAGGATCGTGAACGACTACGATTTGTCGGTTTTCCCCGGTTGATGGCCCACAACCCGGTGGAAAATCCCGAATCGCCGACACCGCCCTTCGCTTGAATTTAGGAGTAGGGATCGCTAATCCGCTCCTTTTGAGATTTCCACTTGACTTCCCATTCGAATCGGTACCACAAGCCTTCATTCGGTTAGATCTTATATAGATCGATATTACGATAAAATATGAACTATCAAAATTGTAAAGATCGGCTTACCACTAATTTTTTATTGATCAACGATTGGGTAGATCGAGCAATTTAATCCCTATAAAATATCGGTTAATCATCACCATCTTAACGAATAAAGAATGATTTATAGAATCCTTGAAGAAATCCTTACATTAATGATTTTAGGACCGATTTCTAGCAATTATACGATGACTTCAAAAGAACTATATCACTGCGAAGAAGAAAATGATCTCGAATGAGGGAAAGTAAGGTGATGGTCTCGGTCAAAATGACCATCCCAAACCAAAGTATAAATTTGGTCATTAAAAGAAAAAAATAAATAAAATTTTGAGAAGAACACTTACCGATTGATCACGAAATGGATGTTTATATGGATGAGAAGAAGAAATAGGGAAGAGATGAAGGTTCGGTTATAGAGAAAATTGTATGTCGATATTCGGCTATAGTGAAAAAGAATTAGGACAAAAGAGATGCTTGAAGGATTTTGTAAGAAAGAAAAGAAATAAGAAGAAAGATGTTTGACTAGCTTGGTTTTCAAGAAAGATGAAAGAACAAATTTTGGTCTCAATGGTTGGTGTACATTCGGCAACAAGAAGAAAGAAAAGAATAGAATATGCACATTCAAAGTTGAAGATTCGGTAAGAAGGAAATTTGGAGAGAAGAGAAAATGTCACAAAAGTTGCATAACGGAGTTTTGGCCAAAACAATACCAAAATTTTTACCAATTGCCAAAGACAAAATTCAGCTAAGAGAATGGTATTTTGGAGAAAATGACACACTCTTGATGCTAAAGGAATTTGACCAAAACAAACACTAAAACTTTACCAAAACACCAAGCAAAATTTGGCTATCCCCCCTACCACACAAAACTGTCCACATACATGACTAAAATGGTCAAAATTAGCCATCCACACTTTCCATAACATTTTCCTTAAAAAAGGCCACTTGTTCCCCTTACTTTCCCCTTTTTCTTGATTTCTTTCCTCACCTTCATTCTTTCCTATTCTCCTTAGCCATCTTGCCAAAAATAAAAAAAGTCCACCTTGCCATATTTACATGCTTGGCTGACACTTAAGGAAAGAGTGCAAAAATAATAGTCAAAATTTGCACACAATGGGATTTGAACCTCTTCCCTCAAGGTACTTCATGTGGCGCCATAACCTCTTTACTAGATTGCTTATTTATGCTAGCTATTTACTCATTATTTCCATATGCTTTAAGGTCACTTACTATATCTCCTTAAAGTGCTAAATGCCAAATTTTTTTACTAGGTCCAAATAAACACCGAGCCTCCTCAGGCCCTCCTAAACATACACAATTAATAGTTTAACTAGCTTAGCACAAAAAATAATGCAACACATTAAAATTCCAAATTTTAGGATATTAAACTTTAGACATAGATGAACGCATGGTATATCCTTAGACTTGATTTAATTCTAAAAATGTTAAATAAGTTGGATCTTAACCAAATGATACGAGTGAGTTCTCGAGTGAATACTTGTAGCATTCTAAACATAGAGTTGTGATCTGTACAAAGTAAGGAGGAATATTTTTAGGTATTGAATGATAGCTTTAATTCTAGCTCTCGAAAGCAGCAAAATGCAGTAATTATACTCTAAACAGTAATTTGGTCAAGATATTGCCATGATATTATTATGTTATTAAGATATAATCCAAGTAATTCCAATCTTCCCATTCAACAACATCAATCCTCTCCATTTTGTGTCGTAGAATTGCCACAACATTTTATTCATTATTTGATTTTTATATTTCATATTCTATTTATTTTTCCATAAGCCTAATTAGTATAGTTTATAGTAATAATTCAATCATAGTTTTACCTATTTTGATCCCTGTGGAGACGATCTCACTTATCACTTTATTACTTGATTCGACGTGTATACTTGCACATTCGCATTATATATTCACACGCGACAGTATGAATTTACTAGAAACAATGAAATTCATAACTCAATTAAAGAGTTAATGATATCCTCTCATCGGCATTGTGTGGATTGATAAATATGGAATGTGGCCACAGGTTGTTTGTTCTCGAACAAGCAATTTATCACAGTCATTTGTTGACAGTTATCATATTAATCATTAAGAAGATACAATGGTGACAATGAGATAAAATAGGATTGTATTGAGTGAATGTATTTAACTCAAAGGAATCAAGGATACCATATGAGGGTAACACACACATGACGAGGTCATTGAACAAAACAATTAGATGAATTGTTTTCATAAAAAATATACAATAAGGTGTTTCGTGTAGACTGACTCCATGATTAAGTAATTGTGAATTATCGAAACGATGCTTCTAGACATAATTGTAATTACTAGAGCCTAATTGTATATGTCCGATTGGTCCCTCTATTAGCTCGAAAAAAGCTCGATTGAATTGCATTTGAATCAGAAGAAAATTCTACGACTTTAGAAATAATTTAATTGAGTCGATTTATTCAATGTGGAATTAAATTAGGTGATCGTGAGATTGTTCAACTAGAGAATTTTATTAAAAAATTAATTTGGAAAATCTAAGTGATTTAGGGAAAAATTAATTTGATCAAGTAAAATTAAATTAATCAATTTAATTAAAATTAATATGATATTTTTAAAAATTAATTTTCAAGTCAGACAATTGGCCCAATAGATAATTGAACTTGAAAATTGGACTTGAGATTGTAAATTGGGTCTGGGAGCCCAAAAACTGAGACCAAGCCCCAAAACTTGGTCGAACTGGGCCAACAGTCCAACAAGTGGTTAGACCAAACCAGTTGGGTTGTCACTGACCCGGACCAAACCAGTAGTAGCCAAAGAATTTGATTTAAATTTAACAATTCCAAAAATAATATTATTTTAATAGTTTAATTTTAAATTTAATTTAATACTTATCTTAATAGTATTTTATTAATTTAATATTAAAGTGGTTATCTTAATATTTAATTTAATTTAATGTTTATCTACAAGATAAACATTCTATTATTTTAATAAGATTTAATATTAAAGTGATTAAGTTTAATCATAGTTGAACTCTCTAAACTCTCCCTATATAAAGAGAGTCTTGGGTTATTATTTTACACATACTTGAATTCAAGAGAAAGCTGTAAAAAGAAAACTCTCTGAAGAGATTATTTCAGAAAAATTTTAGAGATATTTTTCTAATTTACAACTTAACCTAAAAGTTTAGATAAATTGCGAAATTACCTCACAGGTAATTTTTGTGGGAAAAAAATTCCAATTTGAAGCAAACCCACACTCAACAGACGTGAGCTTAAGGATAGCAGAGAAGACTACTCAGTCGAAGTACTCATCCTAGACGAATCGAAAAAGTACAATTTTGATTAAGTGTTTATTACTTTAGATATTACAACCAAGATTTTGTTTTGGAAAAAATTTACAACTTTGTTTTCCTTAAATTTATTTTCCAGTGCATTTTTCAAAATAATTTTTTCAAATATAAGAGCATATGAGATTCCATAAAGAAAAAGTATCAAGGCACAACACGGGTCAAGCATGCACACCTGCAACCCCTTCACACAGAATTTGAAATTTTTCATATGAATGTAGAAGAGTCTGTTAATAAGTTTTTTGCTCAAACTTTTATCATAGTCAATAAGATGAAGGCTAATGGTGAGATGATGGAAGATGGTATTGTTGTTCAAAAGATTTTTAGATCCATGACTAACAAGTTTAATTAAGTTGTTTGTAGCATTGAGGAGTCTCATGTCATAAATGCTAAAAGTAACATGTTTTAGCCATATTCTTAATGCATTTTTGGATGATTATTCGATTTAAAATGGTGAATTTTATGCTCCTCATCTTTTAAATTCATGTTTCTATACTTCGGAGAGCATTTGGGAGCAAAAGGAGCTAAAAACAAGCAAAAAAAAAAAGCAAAAAACGAGCAAAAATAAAAAAAACCGAGCAAGTTTCAAGAGCCACACAGGCTAGGCCATTCCACACGAGCTGGAAACTCAATCGTGTGAGTCACACAGGCTGGACACATAGTCGTGTGAGCCACCAGGGCTGCCACATGGCCATGTGCCAAACCATGTCAAAATTGTAAATTGCACTCCAAACACGCAAAAAAAAAAAATACAATTTTTAGATTTTTCAAACATTCTAAGACCTATATATGACAAAGATAAGATGGGAGAGAGCCATCATAAAATACTGAAGAAAACAACTTGAAAAAAAACCATTGAACTTGACTTTGAAGCAAATTTCCATCAAGATTGAAGATCTCCCCTTGATTCCTTCAAAGTTTATTATGGGTCTTTTTTGTTTCTTGGGGTTATATTATCTTCTGGATGTTTTTATTTGCTATTATGAACTAATTTTTAAATACCTAGGGGAGATGAACCCTATGATGAATTTTGTCTTTTGATTTCTATTTTATGCAAGAAATACTTGAATCTTATTCTCAATTATGTGTGCTTAATTCTTGGTTTAATACTATTAATCCATATTTGATCTGCTTAAATCAGAGGAGGAAAATTTCTTATTTAATAGTAGATATAGCATAATTTAGTGGAGTTACATGCAATCCTAAAAATAGAACGACATAAATTGTAACACTCCTAACCCTTATCCGTTACCAAAACAGGGTTACGAAGGATTACCAAACTTTACAGATTAAATCCATACATTTCACAACCTTTATTATACATATCAATAATTTTTCATTTAACACTCATATTGTCCCTTAGATAGGCCCTTGAGGCCCAAAATACACCTTAGAAGTGGATCGGAACTAAACCATATACTCAAGGAATTTTTCTCAAAATTTCAAAAATTTTATTAGAAGTAGGGGACACATGCCCGTGTGGCCGGCCGTGTGGCTCACATAGCCAGAGACATGCCCGTGTCTTTGCCCGTGTGGACAAAAATAGGCCATTTTAAGGCCACTTTTCTCACCCTTTTTTATATCAACCTACACACAACATTTTAATACATCAAATAGCTTCAATCAAACAATTAACACAAGTCAAAAAAATCATGTTTTAAACATTATATTTATATATCATTACAAGACTCAATTGGCTAAACTTATCAAAATAACTTCACTCATTAATTTACCAAAATCGACTACTAAATGCATGCATACAAACATATATTTATATATAAGTCATTCACAACCATAATTCAAATTTATCACTTTTCTAATCCAACCCTATACATTCCATATAATCCATAAAGTGCATAACAAAATCTACCGGAGCAATCTGGATAGTGTGACTGATGTGTTGATCCAATCCTCCGAACTTCTTGAAAATCTACAAAGAACAATACACAACATAGTAAGCTTAATGAAGCTTAGTAAGTTCGTTGGCTTTAATATAAATCCTACCGAACATACAACAACAATTCATTTAAAAAACCATTCAATATATTATTCCTGCCAATCACAACTTCACTCCATGGATTCACTTATTTGAGCTCAACATTAATAATAACTACAATTCTTCCATATTAATCCTATATGGCACTTACAAATCTTTGTCAAATTGGAGAACGTCTTATGAATTTGAGTACATCATATAGAAGCCCAAAGGCTACACTGAAGCACATAAGTGTTAAACAGAAACCCGTAAGGGTTAAACAGAAGTTCATAAGAGCTTAATGGAAACCCATAAGGATTAAACTAAAGTTTAAAAGAGCTGAATTGAAACCCAAAAGGGTTAAACTGAAACTCATATGAGTTAATTGAAGCTCATGAGAGCTAAACAAAAAGAAAACACAAAAGTTTGCAACAAATGCTGAACCCCGATTTACTTGGGTAATTTGCTGTCAATTCTTCTTTCACACTAAACGACTGTACTCAATCCTACATTCTGTTCACTTCGAACACTCATCAAATTTTCATAATTTTAATAATAATTTTATTTTCAACAAATGATATGAATAAATACAAATTACTATTCATGAAATTTAACAAATAACATTAAAGTTTAGCCATACGAACTTACCTGGGCTAAATTGTAAGTTTGTAGTAGTTAGGGATTACTCTGTTAATTTCCCTTTTTCTCATTGTTCTACAGGCTCTTGATATAAAATATAAAATTATTCATTCATTAGTACATATTTCAATTTCATTCCACTTCACAATTTATGCCTTTCAAATTTTAAAATTACACAATTACCTCAACTTTTACAATTTTTACAATTTAGTCCCCACCAATTAGCCCGTCAAATAAACTATTTTTTTCTCAATTAACATTTTATCTAAATATTCTAAGTTATTACACAACCTTTGATAAACAAAATTTAATACAAAACCCTAAGATTGAATCTTTTTCACAATTTGGTCCTAAAATTAATTTCTATTGAAATTACTTGATAAAATCATCATATAACAAAATTAAAGCTTCAAATCCATGTTAATTCATCATAAATATCCATCACTAATCAATGGTAACTTTCAAAATTACTCATAGAATAAAAAACTAACAAAATAAATAGTTGGACCCAATTGTAAAAGTCTCAAAAACATAAAAATTTCAAAGAAAAAGCAAGAATTGAACCCACTTGAAGTAAAAATATGAAAAACCAGCTTCTTGGGGACCTCCTATGCTGTTTTTGGCTAAATATTTGTGAAGAAATGTCTAGATTTCTTTTAAGTCTCATTTTATCTAATTAAATTTTATTTTATTTCCCATTTTGCCCCTTAATCACCTAATTTCTTTTTTTTTCTGCTTATGCTGTTTCAGCCATCTTCTTTGGGCTAAATTTTCCTTTAAATCCTCCCCCATTTAATATTTAAGCTATTTTATCACTTTAACAGTTTTGCACCTTTTTTAATTTAGTCCTTTTTAATTAATTAACTACCGAAATGTTAAAATTTTCTAATGAAACTTTAATACTAACTCAATGATACTCCATAAATATTTATAAAAATATTTACAGCTTAGTTTATGCAATCGAGTTCTCGATACCTCATTTTTTGGAATCACTTAACCTAATAATTCCTTCTAAAACACAAATCACTAATTCAAAAGTCTTCCTAAAATCACATTTAACTCGTAAATAATAAATAATATAATTTTTGAACTCTGTCATCAAATTTTGTGGGCTCGAACCACAATTTCTAACACCACTAAAAATTGGGTTATTAAACTCTCCCCTCTTTAAAGTTTTCGTCCTCGAAATTTGTTACCTGAGAATACGTTCGGATACTGTGATATCATGGATTCTTCTGTTTCCCAAGTCGCCTCCTCTGAACCATGACGATGCCACAACACTTTAACTAATGGTACTCATTTATTTCATAATTCTTTAACCTCTCGAGATAAAATCTTTACCAGTTCTTCAGAGTACGTCATATCCGGTTGAAGTTCAATTTCACTGTGAGCAATTACGTGTGAAGGATCTGATCTGTATTGTCTCAACATCGATACATGAAACACATTTTGAATTTTCTCAAGTTCTGGAGGCAGAGCTAATCTATAAGCCACAGGGCCAATTCTTTCAACAATTTTATACTGCCCGATGAATCTTGGACTCAATTTCCCTTTCATACCAAACCGCAATAATTTTTTCCACGGTGAAACCTTTAAGAACACTCGATCACCCACATCAAATTCTATTTCTCTTCTTTTCAAATCTACATATGATTTCTGACGGTCAGAAGCATCCTTCAAACTATCTCGGATAACTCAAACTTTATCTTCATTTTCTCGGATTAAGTCGACTCCCACTAACTTGGATTCACTCAATTCAGACCAATACAATGGAGTCTTACATTTTCTTCCATAAAGAGATCAAATGGTGCCATTTTGAGACTAGATTGATAACTATTATTATATGCAAATTTAGCCAATAGTAAATAACTTTCCCAACTACCTCCAAATTCAAGTATACAACATCTCAGCATGTCTTCCAAAATCTGAATTACTCGTTCTAATTGCCCGTCAGTCTGATGATGAAATGATGTGCTGAAATTTAACTTTGTACCCAGAACTTCTTAAAATTTACTCCAAAATCTTAAAGTAAATCTCAAATCCCTATTTGAAATAATGGATGTAGGGACTCCATGTAACCTCACAATCTCCGATATATATAATTCCACTAACTTCTCAAGTGAAAAGTCAATTCTGACCGGAATAAAATGTGCCGATTTAGTCAATCTATCAACAATCACCCAAATTAAATCTTTCTTTCTCGGGTCGCAGGTAGTCCAGATACAAAATCCATTGTGACATGCCCCCATTTCCACTTAGGAATCATGACAGGTTGTAACAAACCCGTTGGTACCTGATGCTCTGCTTTCACTTGCTGACAAATCAAACATTCAGTTACAAACTCACAAATTTCCCATTTCATACTCGACCACCAATACATCCATTTCTTTCAACTCTGCTAATACAGAACCATCTATATTGAGAGACAAATGAGCGTTCATCGCTCAAAGTGCAAACAAAGACGACATTCAACTAAGTGCATCAGCCACCACATTAGCTTTTCTCGGGTGATAGTCAATAACCAAATCATAGTCTTTTAGGAACTGTAACATCCTGAAAAGGGCCTATGCATTTTTAGTTTAATTGTATGAAATGACAAGTTTAAGCACTAAGAATAATTTTAGAAATTTTGGAAACCTGGAAATGCATGAAAATGGAAACCTGAACATTTTGGAAACCTGAACATTTTGGAAACCTGAACATTTTGGAAACTTGAGCATGTAAGAAAAATGGCAAGTTACAGAGCCGATCAAAAATTTTAGGAAACTTAGAAATGATGCCGAAATGTCAAATTTTAAAGTCCAAAATAGGAAATAAGGGCAAGAGGGCCTTAAAAGTAAAAGTTGGTGAAATTTGACACACAATCGGGCTTGGAAAAGTGGCCTGAAGGTGTCACTTAAGGCTTATGGAAATGGCGCCATGTGTAAGAGGAATGGGCCTGAGTTCGAGTCACTTGGGAAGCAAATAATGAAGGTTTATTTTTGCTTCCATAAGTAAGAGGGTGGACGGCACCTATTTTCTAGAAAGGAGGAGTTTTATTTCGGTTAAAACTTGATAAATTAAGTGATAAATAAAGGATTTTCTTTTAATAAGATAAATAAGGAGATAAAGGATGGATTAAATACTTTTAATTTAATAAGGTGATAATTAAAAGATAATATTATCACTTGTGGGGGAGTAGTGGCCAAGTCAAGGACTCTTGGCATAGCAATTTCAGTTAAAGGAGGAGAATTTAGGCTATTCTCTCATCTTTTCTAAGCCTTGCCAAAATTTTCCTAGCTCTCTCCCCCTCTCTGCTGAATTTTCTTTAAGCAAAAACCATCCTCTCTTCTTCTATTTTTCTTCTCTGTTTCTACTGTCAAAGCCGAATCTTTGTTGATTCTAAGCAAAGGAGCAATCAACTACAACATCAAAAAGAGTAAGATCTGTGGTCAATCAATTTCTATTCCTTTTCTTTTTACCAAAATCAGGGTACTAATCCCTATTCTTGTTCATGACCGAATCTGCAAGGATCTCTCGGGTTTTTACAATTACCAAATATAAGGATCAAGGATCTAAGGTAAGAACAATTAATTTTTGTTCTTCTAAAATTCTTTTAATCAAGATCTAAGGAAATAACCTCTTTTATGTCTCTTGGCCGAATATCAAAGGAAGAGTTTCGGGATTTCAGATTCAAGGAATTTAAGGTGAGGCACATTCGGTTAAAGGCCAAATACTACTTATTAAAATTAGATCAGATCTAACATATGAAGTTGTAGGGATTTCGACAGGCATATTAAGGAATCCTCTTCAGATTTGGAAATTGTATGGTAAGTGGCATTCAGCCAAGGTTTGTTCTTGATATTTGGAATTATTTTCCATTTATTCAAAAGTTAGAAACTGACATAAATACCTGATTTAGTGGCTAGCCTATTTAAGGAAGTAATACTATCAATTTCCGGCATTTGATTTACAATCTTTTAATTCGGCAACAAGGTAAGTAATACAAATCCTACTTGGATTTGGTTTTTAAGCCAAATAAGTTTGTTAATATATTTTAATGGTTAGTAGAATATAGGAGTAAAAATCTAGATTGGTAGATCGTTCTTGAGATTTCAAGGAATCTATTAAGCAAATCGGTGTGTACGCACACTAACTTTCGATATTTCATATGGCAATTATTTTTATTATATGATTATACGTAAGTATATGAATATGGCTAAGTACCCTAATGTGGTACAAGAGTACTCAGGTACGTTTCCTACTTCTGATAGGATTATGAAATATGTTATTTTATAACATGTGAATATATGTATATGAATATGAAATTAAGTATGTTATGCATGATATATATTTTTGGGGCATTCGGGATTTATGTGAAAGGGGAAGAAGGTGTTGACTTCGGTCTCACCAACGTTATATGGTGACTACGGTCACAACATTTTGAATATGGTAACTCCGGTTACATTATCTGAATTTGGTAACTTCGGTTACATTATTTGAATATGGTGTCTAATGACACAAATTATATGGGCGATGAGCACGTCAACTGCAGCGACTGCCTTCGATGGTGTGTAGCGGATGGAGGGTTGACTTAGTAGTCCCCACGGTGTGACTGGCAGGTACGGGTGGTGTGTAGTGAATGGACCATTAGGCTTGGGTTGGGTTGCATCATCATTTTTATATGAATATGAAATTGATATGAACGTGTATGCCTGATTTGTTGAATGTTAGTACTTTGTGCACGTTGAGTCTGTTTACTCACCCCGTTGTGGGAAATATTTTCAGGTGATGAACAAAGGATGACGGATGGTAGACCTCGAGGTGGCCATGTTTCATTTGAAGATTTTTATTCAATTTGGACTTTGTAATTTTTTTTTGGGTTTTACTTGATGTAATAAGGCCATAAGGCCCAAGTGGATTTTTCTTATTCTGCTTTACTTAAAATTGTTATGTTACGAACTATTATGACTAAAGTTAAGTGATTTTTTAAAACCTTAAAATTATTTTGTCACCTTAATAAAAATTGGATTTACAAGATTAATTAAATGGGTTTCCAATCTAAACCCAATCCATGATAACATTTTTTTCCAATATTCACAAATTTTCTCTAAGTAACAAAAATCTTTGACCACATCCGGTTTAGGCTCGTGGGCTAGGTGTGGGGTGTTTCAGTTTGGTATCAGAGCCCAATTTTAAACTCTCAGCCTGTGGGCTAAGGCCCAAAACGTTTTGAATTCGAGCCCAAATGATTTTCTTTGAAAATAAGCAGGTTTTCTGGCATGGCCCCTAAGTCTCCGACCCGCAGTCCACCAGGTAAGTACCCCTAACTATATGTGTGATTCTGTGAACTGTTTAAGGGTAGGAAAGGCATGGAACGTAGAATAGAATGATAGGAACTTGAACCCTAGGATTAGACTACTCAAACACAAAATCACATAAGACTTAATGCCTTGAACAAACCTATGGCTAAGTCATCGAGCTAGGGTGTGGTAACCCTTGTACGCATGTCAGGATTGGATCCCAAGAGCATGGTATTTAAGAAGTCCTAGTGACTCACCTCCTCTTCAGAGAATCCTACCAGTGCGTAGCTTCGGCTCACCCTAACTCGAGAGGGCTCGATGGTGTGGCAACCTCATGCGCATGTCTAGGAATGGTTTCGGTGGGAGCTTGGTATTTAAGCAAATCAGCGTGACTCACCTCCTCTCCACACGAATCCCCGCCACAGTGCGTAGCTTTGGTTCACCCTAACCAAGAGGGCTCGGTCATAGGCTAAACATAATGACTAAAACCCGAAAGGAACTAGCCATGTTTTAAAAAAAAAGGGAGGAGAGAACAAAACAAACAAACTCTAGTTTTTTTTTCAAATTTTTAAAACTTTCTTTTAAATCTGAGAAAATTATTTTTACAACATTCTCTGAAAAACTCCTGATTTGCAAAAATTACAAAAATGCCCTTAGGGATAAAATTACCAAAACGCCCTTGGTTTATAAAATGTTCCACTACTCAATAGCTTTACCAAAATTTCATTATTTTATAAACACTCAAAAACCCTAATTTGTAAAATATCAAAATACCTTGATTTTGGAAAAAAATTACAAAATTACCCCTAACTTACAAAATTACCAAAATGACCCTGATTTTAAAATTTTTGCAACATCCCCATTTTTTTTGAAGGAACAATTTTTGAAAAGAACCCCCAAAGTTTTACAACTTTCGGAAAAAACCCCTAATTTATTAAATTTACAAATTCACTCTAATTTGTGAAAAATTACCAAAATACCCCCAGATTTTAAAATTTTTCCAAATTACCCCGAGACTTCGAAACTTACAAAATACTTTTTGACAAAACACCAAGGAACGTTTTTCTTCTGAAAAATTACGAAAATGCCCCTGTAGGATAAAATTACGAAAATACCCCTGGGTAGTGGAAAACAACAACAACAAAAACCACAACATTTCTCTGAATGAATGAAAGTTCATACTTGTTTGATGGATGGATGAATGAATGGAAAAGACGTGTGTTTGTATGAATCTGAAAGAACCACTCTAAAATCCCTTTTCATAAAACTCCTTCATTTGGTAAATAAGTGGAACAATGACTAATCCATAAAATTTCTTAATCAGATCTCGACGCTAGAAAATGAGCTCTAGAGGACGTGGTCGTCGTGGTCGAGGTAGGGGAAGGATGACCGTGTCGGAACCCGTTAGATCAGGTCAAGGGTCTGATAATGAAATGCCGCCGCCACCACTACCCCCAACTATTAATGTTGAGCAGCAGGCTCAGACGGGGGAAGATGATGTGTCGCAGGCTGTGCTGTGAGTTTTGGAATTGGTGGCTGGTGCAGGAGGAAATGGGGGAAATCGAAAGTCTGTACCTGAACGGCTCCGAGCTAATGGAGCGAAAATGTTTCGAGGAGTATCTAATGTGGCACCCAGTACAGCTGAGTACTGGTTGGAAGCAATGGAGCGTATCATGGATGAGCTCGATCTGACTCCAGAGGAAAAGTTGAAAGGGATGGTGGCGTTGTTACGCGATGAAGCATATCAGTGGTGGTTAAGCTGTGGGATGGTACCACTGAAAACTTGACTTGGGAATATGTTAGAGGCATTTCGGATGAAGTGCGTGGGAACGGTATCTGGATGAACAAAGGAAGGCTTTTCTGGGGTTGGTACAAGGGAGTAAGTCTGTCGCAGAATATGAGGCGAAATTTCTAAGGTTGAGCCGCTATGCTCGAGGGGTAGTGGCAACTGGGCATGAACGCTGTGTCCGTTTTGAGGACGGATGAGGATGATCTCGAGGCTGATAGCACCGCATCAGGAGTAGGAATTCTCAGCTTTGGTGGAAAAGGCCAAGGTGGCCGAGGGGATTAAAGACGCTACTAAGCAGACCATGGATAAGAATAAGGCCAAGAGAGGATTTGGGCCATCTGGAAAGGGTCACAAGAGGCCTAGGGTTGACGGGCCACAGAATCAGTAGGCTGGTACGGGCTGACAGGTTCGCCCTTGTGAGCATTGTGGGAAGAAGCATTTGGGAGAGTGTTGGAGAAAGACGGGAGGATGTTTCAAGTGTGGGTCCAAGGACTATATGCTTAAGGATTATCCCAAGCAACCAGATGAGAGCCGACCGGCAGTTCAGAATGCTAGCCAGGCTGGTAGAGGCAGACAGCATCCTCAAAGGGGTCGTGGTTCGGGTAACCGAGGTAGTGGTGCTGGCAGAGGCCGTGGAACACAGGGTCGAGGTACTACTAATACTGATGCAAGGCAACCGGGTTTGGTTTATGCGATTCGTCGGAGGGAAGATGGTGACGCACCGGATGTAATAACCGGTATGTTCTTTATTTTTGACAAACCTTACTTTGCTTTGATTGATGTGGGCTCGACCCATTCCTATGTTGCAAGTAGTGTAGTGGAAACACTAGGCCTAGACTCTGAACTCTCTGATAGATAGATGTCTATAGTAAGCCCATTAGGCCAAACTGTAGTGGTAGACAAGATCTTTCGAAATGTGCCCTTAGAAATTCAGGGAGTGAACTTTCGGACAGACTTGATGGAGTTACCCTTCGGAGAGTTTAAACTTATACTCGGAATGGATTGGCTAGTAGAACACCGAGTCGTGTTGGATTGTGCGGCTAAACATATGAAACTAAGAACCCCGGAGGATGAAGTGGTAGTAATGATCGGAGAAAGGAGGAACTACTTGTCCAACGTAGTTTCGGCACTGAAGGTTGAGAAGATGGTTAAGAAAGGTTGTGAGGCATTCTTAGCCCTCGTAAGTACGATAGGTGGGAAGGAGGAAGGTGTTAGTGGAGTTAGGACGGTAAGGGACTTCGTGGATGTGTTTCCAGAGGAATTACCAAGAATACCCCCAGATAGGGAGGTGGAATTTGGGATAAATTTACTACCCGGAACAGCTCCTGTGTCAATGCTCCTTACCGAATGGCACCAAAGGAGTTAGTGGAGCTCAAGGCTTAGATCCAAGAACTGTTGGATCATGGGTTTATTCGACCCAGTGTTTCTCCGTGGGGAGCACCGGTCCTTTTTGTGAAAAAAAAGGACGGAACTATGTGTATGTGCATAGATTACCGTCGGTTGAATAAGCTGACCATTAAGAACAAGTATCCCTTGTCAAGGATTGATGACTTGTTCGATCAGCTGAAGGGAGCCGTGGTGTTTTCAAAGATCGACTTACGGTCGGGATACCATCAGTTGAAGGTGAAGGAAGCTGACATCCATAAGACCGCTTTTAGGACAAGATATGGCCACTTCGAGTTTGTAGTAATGCCGTTTGGGTTGACGAACGCTCCAACCGTGTTCATGGACATGATGAATCGGGTTTTCCAACCCTACTTGGATAGGTTCGTCGTTGTGTTCATTGACGATATTTTGGTGTACTTGAAGTCGGAGAAGGAGCATAATGAGCATCTTTGAGTTGTGTTGGAAGTGTTAAGGGAGAAGAAGCTCTATGCCAAATTTAGCAAGTGTGAATTTTGGCTTAAGGAGGTGGCATTCTTAGGACATGTGGTATCTGCAGAAGGAATAAGAGTGGATCCTAGGAAGATCGAAGCCGTGTTGGATTGGAAACCACCTAGGTCCATGGTGAGATCCAAGTTTCTTAGGCTTGGCGGCTATTCTGAAGGTTTGTGGAAGGATTCTCGTCAATAGCCGCCTTTAACAAAGTTGCTAAGGAAGGAAGTACCCTTGAATGGACGAATAAGTAGCGGAAAGCTTTGAAAAGCTTAAGAAGGTGTTGTGAAGCTCCAGTGTTAATTCAAATTTAGAGGCGTGAAAAGATTTTATGGTGTCTTGTGACGCTCGCACACGGGGTTAGGTGTGTGTTAATGCAAGAGGGCAAAGTAGTCGCTTATGCGTCACGCGGCTAAGGCCTCATGAGGTTAACTACCCCACTCATGACTTGGAACTAGCAAGAGTGGTTTTCGCCCTTAAGGTTTGGAGGCACTACCTTTATGGAGAAAGGTCGATTATCTACATGCACCACAAGAGCCTTAAGTACTTATTGACTCGAAGGAGTTGAACTTGAGGCAACGAAGGTGGGTGGAATTGTGAAGGACTCACGATTATTCGATAGAATATCATCCGCAAGGCGAACGTGGGTAGCCGATGCCCTAAGTCGGAAGGTGGTATCGGATCTACGGGCTTTGTTCGCTCACTTAAGTCTCAGATGATGACGGAAGTCTATTGGCAGAATTACAAGTCAGGCCCACATGGCTAAAGAAAGTGAAAGAGGGATAGTTGGCTGATAACGACTTAAGTACTAAGTTGCAGCAAGTACAGCAAGGGGGATTAAAGGACTATGGCGTCAGTGATGAAGGAGTATTGTGCTACAAGGGAAAAGTTTGTATGTCGAGGAATAAGGAGTTGAGACAAAGGATTCTTCGAAGCGCATGGTAGCCCTTATGCTATGCATCCGGAGGCATCAAGTCGTATAGAGATCTAAGGAACAGCTTTTGGTGGTCCGATTTGAAACGAGAGGTGACGAATTTGTGGGAAATGTTTGACGTGTCGACAAGTTAAGGCTGAACACCAAGTACCATCGAGATTGCTTCAACCAATCGAGATTCCCCAATGGAAGTGGGAGAAAATTACCATGGACTTCGTTAGTGGGCTTCCCCTTACGCCTACTAAGAAGGACTCGGTATGGGTGATAGTGGACCGTTTGACCAAGTCCGCACACTTTATCCCAGTAAGAATGGATTATTCTCTTCAGAGGTTGGCCAAGTTATATGTGGCAGAGATTGTGAGGTTACATGGAGTACCAATGTCGATCATCTCTGATAGAGACCCAAGGTTTACGTCTCAATTTTGGAAGGCACTTCATCAAGCTTTAGGCACTAAGCTAGACTTCACTATGGCTTTTCATCCACAATCAGACGGGCAGTCTGAACGGGTTATACAAGTGTTGGAGGATATGTTGAGAGGCTGTGTAATGGATTTCCAAGGAAGTTGGGAAAATTACTAGCCTTTAGTGAATTCGCCTACAACAACAATGACTATCAAGCCAACATCCGAATGGCACCATCTGAAGCATTGTATGGAAGGAAGTGTAGAACACCTACTTGTTGGACCGAGTTAGGAGAACGCCGAGTTTTGGGTCTAGAATTAGTGGCGGCAAGAGAAGGTTGAGTTAATGAGAGCACAGTTGAAGGAAGCCTCGATAGGCGTAAATCGATCGTAGACCTTAAGAGGAAGGAAATAGAGTTTGAAGTGGGAGACCAAGTATTCCTGAAAGTCTCTCCTTGGAAGAAGGTAATGAGGTTCGATCGAAAAGGGAAGTTAAGCCCAAGATTTATAGGGCCCTACCGAGAACTGAAACAAGTTGGGCGATGGCATACCAATTAAAGTTGCCACCGAATTGCAGTGAGATGCACGACGTATTTCATGTGTCCATGTTACATCGCTATCGATCGATCCATCGCATGTGGTATCTGTTGAAGAAGTGGAGCTAAGGCGGACTTATCCTACGAGGAAGAACCGATTCAATCTTGGAGCGTTATGTGAAAGTACTACGAAGGAAGACGGTGCCTCTAGTCAAAGTGCTATGGCGCAATCATGGATCGGAAGAAGCTTCGTGGGAGCCAGAAGAGACCATGCAACAGCAATACCCTCAACTGTTTTAGTTAGGAAATTTTGGGGATGAAATTTTGTCTAAGGGGGGTAGAACTGTAACATCCTAAAAAGGGCCTATGCATTTTCAGTTTAATTGTATGAAATGACAAGTTTAAGCACTAAGAATAATTTTAGATATTTTTGGAAACCTGGAAATGCATGAAAATGGAAACCTGAACATTTTGGAAACCTGAACATTTTGGAAACACGAACATTTTGGAAACACGAACATTTTGGAAACTTGAACATTTTGGAAACACGAACATTTTGGAAACTCGAACATTTTTGAAACTTGAGCATGTAAGAAAAATGGCAAGTTACAGAGCCGATCGAAAATTTTAGGAAACTTAGAAATGATGCCGAAATGTCAAATTTTAAAGTCCAAAATAGGAAATAAGGGCAAGAGGGCCTTAAAAGTAAAAGTTGGTGAAATTTGACACACAATCGGGCTTGGAAAAGTGGCCTGAAGGTGTCACTTAAGGCTTATGGAAATGGCGCCATGTGTAGGAGGAATGGGCCTGAGTTCGAGTCACTTGGGAAGTAAATAATGAAGGTTTATTTTTGCTTCCATAAGTAAGAGGGTGGACGGCACCTATTTTCTAGAAAGGAGGAGTTTTATTTCGGTTAAAACTTGATAAATTAAGTGATAAATAAAGGATTTTCTTTTAATAAGATAAATGAGGAGATAAAGGATGGATTAAATACTTTTAATTTAATAAGGTGATAATTAAAAGATAATATTATCACTTGTGGGGGAGTAGTGGCCAAGTCAAGGACTCTTGGCATAGCAATTTCAGTTAAAGGAGGAGAATTTAGGCTATTCTCTCATCTTTTCTAAGCCTTGCCGAAATTTTCCTAGCTCTCTCCCCCTCTCTGCCGAATTTTCTTTAAGCAAAAACCATCCTCTCTTCTTCTATTTTTCTTCTCTGTTTCTACTGTCAAAGCCGAATCTTTGTTGATTCTAAGCAAAGGAGCAATCAACTACAACATCAAAAGAGTAAGATCGTGGTCAATCAATTTCTATTCCTTTTCTTTTACCAAAATCAAGGTACTAATCCTATTCTTGTTCATGACCGAATCTGCAAGGATCTCTCGGGTTTTACAATTACCAAATATAAGGATCAAGGATCTAAGGTAAGAACAATTAATTTTTGTTCTTCTAAAATTCTTTTAATCAAGATCTAAGGAAATAACCTCTTTTATGTCTCTTGGCGAATATCAAAGGAAGAGTTTGGGATTTATGATTCAAGGAATTTAAGGTGAGGCACATTCTACTAAAGGCCAAATACTACTTATTAAAATTAGATCATATCTAACATATGAAGTTGTAGGGATTTCAAGAGGGCATATTAAGGAATCCTCTTGATTTGGAAATTGTATGGTAAGAGGCATTCGCCAAGGTTTGTTCTTGATATTTGGAATTATTTTCCATTTATTCAAAAGTTAGAAACCGACATAAATACCGATTTAGTGGCTAGCTGATTTAAGGAAGGAATACTATCAATTTCAAAGCATTTGATTTACAATCTTTTAATTTGGCAACAAGGTAAGTAATACAAATCCTACTTGGATTTGGTTTTAAGCCAAATAAGTTTGTTAATATATTTTAATGGTTGGTAGAATATAGGAGTAAAAATCTAGATCGGTAGATCGTTCTTCTGGATTTCAAGGAATCTATTAAGAAAATCGTGTGTACGCACACTAGCTTTCGATATTTTATATGGCAATTATTTTATTATATGATTATACGTAAGTATATGAATATGGCTAAGTACCCTAATGTGGTACAAGAGTACTCGTGCACGCTTCCTACTTCGATAGGATTATGAAATATGTTATTTTATAACATGTGAATATATGTATATGAATATGAAATTAAGTATGTTATGCATGATATATATTTTGGGGCATTGGGATTTATGTGAAAGGGAAGAAGGTGTTGACTTTGGTCTCATTAACGTTATATGGTGACTACGGTCACAACATTTTGAATATGGTAACTCCGATTACATTATCTCGAATTTGGTAACTTCGGTTACATTATTTGAATATGGTGTCTAATGACACAAATTATATGGGCGATGAGCACGCCGATCGGCAGCGATCGCCTTGATGGTGTGTAGCGGATGGAGGTTGACTTAGTAGTCCCACGGTGTGGCGGTGTACGGTGGTGTGTAGCGGATGGACCATTAGGCTTGGGTTGGGTTGCATCATCATTTTATATGAATATGAAATTGATATGAACGTGTATGCTCGATTTGTTGAATGTTAGTCTTGTTTGCACGTTGAGTCTGTTGACTCACCCCGCTAGGGAAATATTTTCGGTGATGAACAATGACGGATGGGATGGTAGACCTCGAGGTGGCCATGTTTCATTTGAAGATTTTATTCAATTTGGACTTTGTTATTTTTTTTTTTGGGTTTTACTTGATGTAATAAGGCCATAAGGCCCAAGTGGATTTTTCTTATTTCGCTTTACTTTAAATTGTTATGTTACAAACTATTATGACTAAAGTTAAGTGATTTTTTTTAAAACCTTAAAAATTATTTTGTCACCTTAATAAAAATTGGATTTACAAGATTAATTAAATGGGTTTCCAATCTAAGCCCAATCCACGACAACATTTTTTTCCAATATTCACAAATTTTCTCTAAGTAACAAAAATCTTTGAAACCGGTTTACTTTAGGAACATACCAGATCCGGTTCTGGCTCGTGGGCCGGGTGTGGGGTGTTTCAGGAACTCTAACCACCATTTCTGTCTCAAATTCAGCTCTTTCTGAGTTGTAACACCCCAAACCCGGTCAATACGCCATGACCGAATCTGGCATGCCACAGAGGAAAACGTTTTGAAGAAAATTGAGTTTTCGATTTAATTTTAGAAAAATAAGTGCATGATTAGTTAAAAATCGATAGTTTACTTTTAAAATCCCGTAAGTAAATCTTTTAAAACTTAGTTAACAATCCATAGGTTAGAAAACATTTATGTCATTTTAAGAAAAACCCGAATTATTACTTTGAAATCCGTTTGCATTTGAGTGTAAAAACTTCAAATTTGGAAATCTTTAAGTTATCGAAAACATTTAAGTTGAAATTTTACTATCAAACGATTTATATTACCCGATGGTAAGATTTTGAAAACTATTGCGTTTTTATAGTTTAGAAAACTTTGTGCTCAAATTAATATATCAACCATGTAATTTCTAAGCCACATTTAAAACAAGTCCAAAACATATAAATAATCCAAAAACATAATTAAAAAGGCCTTATTACAAATCCAAATAAAGATGTAAACCAAATTAAGATAAAATAAAGTACCCAAATCGAAGTTCTTATAAAACTGAATTTTTATTTCATGGCCTCCTCGAGTTCATCCGGCTCCTCATCCGCGATTTTACGAATCACCTGAAAAGATAAGGGAGAAGGTGAGTCACCAAGACTCAGTGCATAAATCCTTCCCCCGGTTAATGCAACATTCTTACACAATTCATAACCAAGCAATATATATATATAATGCACCCAACCTAGCCATCCATAACTCCTTTTCTACCCCGTGTGGTACCAAACCACTGGTGGTGCCAAACCACTGGTGACCCAAAGTCACGATATCCAATAATGTGGTGCCAAACCACTTTGGTGACCCAAAGTCACGAATAATCAACTTAATGGGGCCAACCCGTGTGATACCAAATCACTTGGCGACAATCCCAATACATCAAATCCAAAACATAATTAAAAAGGCCTTATTACAAATCCAAATAAAGATGTAAACCAAATTAAGATAAAATAAAGTACCCAAATCGAAGTTCTTATAAAACTGAATTTTTATTTCATGGCCTCCTCGAGTTCATCCGGCTCCTCATCCGCGATTTTACGAATCACCGAAAAGATAAGGAGAAGGTGAGTCACCAAGACTCGATGCATAAATCCTTCCCGGTTAATGCAACATTCTTACACAATTCATAACCAAGCAATATATATATATATAATGCACCCAACCTAGCCATCCATAACTCCTTTTCTACCCCGTGTGGTACCAAACCTTTGGTGGTGCCAAACCACTGGTGACCCAAAGTCACGATATCCAATAATGTGGTGCCAAACCACTGGTGACCCAAAGTCACGAATAATCAACTTGTGGGGCCAACCCACGTGTGATACCAAATCACTGGCGACAATCCCAATACATCAAATGTGGGGCCAACCCACGGTGGTGCTAAGCCACTAGGACGAGTCGCTATGAGGTGCCAAACCTCTGGTGTCCCAAAGACACGAAATAATCTTGTGGTATCAAACCACTGGAGGTGCCAAACCTCTGGTGTCCCAAAGACACGGATATCAAATCCTTCCCCCTCCACTCATATCACCCATACCAATGTAACATTTAAACAAAACATGCCATTATACTTTATTAGGAATCACATAGCAAATATATCATAAATTGTATCATCATGCATCATATTGCAAAAGTCATATCGAAACAGACTTACTCGATTCCTTGCTCATACCCTTACGGTATCATATTGAGAATTTCATAGTTTTTGGCTTTAACAACAATGATTAGAATATTTATATATTTATATTACCGAGTTATGAAGTGTGTAAGGTACACACCTGATAATAGCGAAATCACTAAATCTTGAAGACCCGATCTACCGCACTAGAACTCCTTGTCCTACATTCGGCCAACACTAAGATTAATACCATAGACCATTCGGCCAACAACCAACCTTAGTCTCAATAGCCTTCGGCTTAACATCCTCTTAAAGAATAATAAACCAACATAAATCCTTACCACTTGACTTACCAACTTCATTTGCTAGAGAAATAGGATTAAATCGTTTGCTTCCAAAGTCCGAAGAGCCTAAAAGAATACCGGTTCCTATGAATAGTTAGAACCTTGCAACAAATGCCCAAAAATTTGGCCTTTACCCTCATGAAAAACGATGGAGAGAAAAGAAAAGAAATAAGGAAATTCGGCCATGAACACTTACGTATCCTCCAAAATCAATTATAGTTGAACCCAAAGAAAATCTACCCTTGATGATATTCGGTCAAGACAAAACAAAAAGAAAGAAAGAAGATTTGGCAATAGTGCTAGATGATGGAGGAAGATTCGGTTAGAGTAGGGAAAAAGAAAGAAAAAGAAAGTGAAATGCAAGAGAGGGATTTCGACAAAGAAAGGTGGAGAGGATTTTGGCACAAAAGTTTGAGAGAAGAAAAAGAAAAAGATGAAAGGGAGGAGATGGTACTTTCAGTTTTGAGCAAAAGTGGAAGAAAGAAAAAGAGAAATGGGGAGAAGGAAGGTTCGGCCAACCACAAAAGATGAAGAAAAAGATGAAGGGAAGAGGGTTGGTTTTAGGTTACAAAGAAAATAAAATATGTGAGAGACTCAAATGTATATTCAGCCAAATGCCTAAGAGAAAATTCGACAAACCACTATGGTCTTTTCGGCTTTGACACAAAACAAGAAAACAATGCCAAAACTAAAACAAATTTCACCTTATTGCCAAGAACTTATTCGGCTATAGAGAGTGTTATTGGAGAGAAAAGAAAACAATGCTCAAATGCTTAGGTAAAATGGCCAACTAGCTACCAACCTCCCAAAGCCTCTAACAAAAATCGGTAAACCCCGCCCCTAGACCAAAATGCCGTCCACATACATGGACTAATGGCCATAGAAGAGTTTCCAAAACAACTCTCCAACATTCAAGCCTTATGTCCCTTATCCTTCCTTATTCCATAAGATTCTTATCCCAAACTACAAGCTTTCGTAATCTATTATTCAACTTGCCATAATATTTAAAGTCCAACTTACCATATGTATAGCTTGGCCGACACTTAATACAAAGGTGCATAAAAATAAAGTCTTCCAAATGCAATCCATGCTACTCGAACCACTTCCCTCAAGCAACCCTTCATGCGCCATAACCACCTTGCCACTAACTCCTCATGTGCTAGAATTTAACACTTAAATTAACTTAAGTGTCAGGTTCACCTAATCCACTTCACTAAATTTTCAATACTAAGAATTATTCTAGCTTCATAAAATAAAATCAAGCCTTCACAAGACTATGCTAAAGACACAAAATTCATACCTGAGCCAACACAAATAATAAGATAATACTCTAATTTTTAGGATGTTACAATTCTACCCCCTTAAGAAAATTTCGTCCTCGAAATTACTTGATCAAAAGAGTTGAGGGTACTGCTGCCTCATTGCATCTTTCGGTTCCCACGTAGCTTCTTCTACGCCATGGTTTCGCCATAAAACTTTTACTAAAGGAACTGAATTCTTACGCAAAACTTTCACGTCTTGATCTAGAATCTGCACTGGTTCCTCTTCCACCGTCAAATCTGGACTCACCTCTAATTCCTCCACTGCCACGACATGCGATGGATCAGAACGATAGTGTCTAAGCATGGAGACATGGAACACATCGTGAATCAGACTCAGTTCTACTGGCAACTCGAGCTGATAAGCTATTGGTCCCACTCGTCTCAAGACCTTATACGGCCCAATAAACCTTGGACTTAACTTGCCTTTTCTCCCAAATCTTAATACTTTCTTCCATGGTGAGACCTTCAGAAAAACCTTGTCACCCATGGCAAACTCTATATCCCTCCGCTTGAGATCAGCATAAGACTTCTATCTATCCGAAGCTTCCTTCAACCGAGCTTGAATCAACTTCACCTTATCCTCAGTTTCTACAACCAACTCTGGTCCTAACATCTGATGTTCACCCAACTCTGTCCAGCATGTAGGCGTGCGGCACCTCCTACCATACAATGCCTCATATGGTGCCATCTTAATGCTTGCCTGATAACTATTGTTGTATGCGAACTCAGCTAATGGTAAAAACTCTTCCCAGCTGCCTCTGAAATCCAAAACACAACCTCTCAACATATCCTTTAAAATCTGTATAACCCTTTCTGACTGCCCGTCAGACTGTGGATGAAATGTCAGACTAAAATCCAGCCGCGTACCCAAAGCTTGGTGTAACGCTCTCCAAAACCTCGACGTAAATCTAGGATCTCATGCGAGATGATCGACACCGGCACACCATGCAACCTCACTATCTACGCCACATACAACTTAGCTAACTTCAAGTGAGTAATCCACCCTTATCGAGAATGAAATGAGTGACTTAGTCAAACGATCCACAATCACCCAAACTGAGTCCTTCTTACTAGGTGTAAGGGGTAATCCACTGATAAAGTCCATAGTGATCCTTTCCCACTTCCATTGTGGAATCTTTACCGGCTAAAGTAATCCAGACGATGGCGATGCTCGACTTTGACTGCCGACACGTTAGACATTTACCCACGAACTCGCCATTACCTCCGCCTGCACTGCCACCAAAATTGCTCTCTTAAATCCCGATACATCTTGCTACCTCTAGGATGCATAACGTATGGGCTGCTATGTGCGTCCTGAAGAATCCTTTGCCTCAAATCAACATCCTTCGGCATACAAGCTCTTCCTTGAAAACACAACACTCCATCACTGGACAAACTATAATCCTCTAAACCACCATTCTGAACCTGTAACCTCCGATCATTCAAACCATTATCTTCTAATTGTTTCTTCTTGATCTGTTCTAACCAAGACGGCTTGACTTGCAATTCTACCAAAAGACTCCCATCATCGTATAAACTAAGACGAGCAAACATCGATCTTAAGTCTGATACAACCTTACGGCTCAACGCGTCTGCCACCACATTAGCCTTGCCCAGATGATACTCAATCGAACATTCGTAGTCCTTCAACAACTCAATCCATCTGCGCTGCCTCAAATTCAAATCCTTCTGAGTTAAAAGATACTTTAGACTCTTGTGATCAGTATAGACTATCGATTTCTCTCCGTACAAATAGTTTTTCCATATCTTCAAAGCGAAAACCACTGCGGCTAATTCCAAGTCATGCGTCGGATAGTTAACCTTATGTGGCCTCAACTGTCGAGATACATAAGCCACTACCTTTCCTTCCTGCATCAGCACACATCCCAAGCCAGTATGTGATGCATCACAGTAAACCGTGAATTTCTTGCCTGCCTCAGGTTGAATCAAAATCGGAGCTTCAGTCAGAATCTTCTTCAACTTGTCAAAACTTTCTTGTTGCTTCTCAGTCCACACAAATGGAACTCCTTTCCTCAATAACTTGGTCATAGGTGCTGCGATCAAAGAAAATCCCTCTACAAATCTTCGGTAATACCTCGCTAGACCTAAAAAACTCTGAATCTCAGCCACTGACTTAGACGACTTCTAATCCAACACTGCTTCGATCTTTCGAGGATCTACTCTAATCCCATCAGCTAATACTATGTGACCCAAGAAAGTCACCTCCCTAAGCCAGAACTCGCACTTACTAAATTTGGCATATAGTTGCTTTTCCCACAAAATCTGCAACACTACTCGCAAATGCGCATCATGCATCTCCTCTGACTTGGAGTATACCAAAATATTGTCTATAAATACCACGAAAAACTGATCCAAAAACTGCTGGAATACCCGATTCATCATGTCCATGAATGCTGCCGGTGCGTTAGTCAACCCAAACGGCATTACCAGAAACTCGTAGTGCCCATACCGAGTGCGAAATGCCGTCTTATGGATATCAGCCTCTTTCACCTTTAGCTGATGATATCCAGACCTTAAATCAATCTTGGAGAAAATCGCTGTCCCTTTAAGCTAATCAAACAAGTCATCTATCCTCGAGAAAGGATACTTATTTTTGATCGTCAGCTTATTCAACTGGCGGTAGTCTATACACATCCGCATCGTACCATCCTTCTTCTTGACAAAAAGTACCGGCGCTCCCCAAGGCAAAACACTTGGTCGGATAAAACCTCGATCCAACAACTCCTGAATCTGAACCTTTAACTCCATCAATTCCTTCGGTGCCATCCTATACGGAGTAATTGACACTGGCGCAGTTTCGGGTAACAGATCTATACCAAATTCAACTTCACGATCCAGAGGCAGTCCCGAAAGTTCTTCTGGAAATACGTCAGCATATTCCTTTACTGTTTAGACATTCCCTACAGTAGACTCCTTAGCCTCCAACGCACACACATGAACCACAAATGCCTCATAGCCCTTCCTAACCATTTTCTTAGCTTTCAACGCAGATACTATGTTGGATAGATAATCTCTTCTATTACCTATCATGACCACCTCTTTACCCTCAGCTGTCTTCAAAACTATGCGCTTAGCAGCGCAATCCAAACTTGCACGGTACTTGACTAACCAGTCCATCCCAAGAATCGATCGAACTCCCAAATGGCGTTCCATCGATCGCCTACAAACACTACCCCTTGAGTTCTAGGGTACATCCTGTCTGACTTATTTATTTCTACAGAGTGACCTAGAGGGCTAATTACTGTCATCCTTCTAGAAGTAATCTCAGAGTCTAAGTTCATGGTCTTTACTATGCAACTAGAAACATACGAATGCATCGAACCCACATCTATCAAAGCAGTATATGGTGCACCAAAGATTAAGAACGTACCAATTATGACGTCCGGTACATCGCCCTCTTCACGATGTCTCACTGTATACACCAAATCAGGATGTCTGGCCTCAGTGTTACTTGCACCTCTGCCCGATGCTCCGCGGCCTCGATCAGAACCATTACCTCCTCTACTATTACCATGACCTCTCTGCAATGACGGTCCCTCCTTTCTGATTTGAGCATGACCTTGACCTCGACCGATTCACGGCTAGCATACGTGGGCAGTCCCTCACACGATAATCCAATGAGCCACACTCAAAACATCCTTTCCTCCGGTCTAACATTCGCCCCAATGATATTTCCCACATCGGTTACCTTTGTCTTTGGTCCACGATTAGCAAGATATGAGCCTTCCAGATTGATTCGCCCATTTCGCCTATCCTCTTACGAGAATTCAAGTGACGAATGATCTAAAACCTCTCTTATGTCTATTCCTATCGTGATTCTGCCTCACAGATTCTTGTATCCTTGACAATCTTAGTCTTTTCAACTAAGCGCGAGAAACTCTCGCTCACGATGTGGAGCAATCGGTAATCTCAACTCGTCCCTCAATCTATCCTCGAGCCAACACATCGCTCAGGTTCAAGCCACGATACCTCCAAAGATCTTGGCTCAATCTTAAAAATTCGCTTCATATTCGATCACGAACTTACTCCCCGAACCAAACTCAGAAATGCCTTACACTGCGCATCAATGTAACTAGGCCCAATATACTTTTTCCGATACGCTGCCTTAAAATAATCCCAAGTGAGATCCTCCGCCGCTATTCCTCACTGTGAGCCACCACTGATATGACTCATCCCGAAGAAGTGACACTATCCCTTTTAGCTTTTCCTCAGCATTCAGATCCATGTCATCCATGATTTGCTCCGTCGCCTCTAACCAATATTCGGCCGTACTGGGAGCTACACCCAAAACACCTCGAAATACCTCAGCTCCATTGGCTCGGAGTCGCTCAGGTACAGATTTCCAAGCTCTCGCGCCTCCACCTACTCCAGCTACTCCCTCAAGTACTCGCAGCATCGCCTGAGACACTACGTCATCCCCCGTTTGATCCTGATGCTCAACTCCAACCGCTGGTGGTGGGGGTGGTGGTACCTCATTCTCGAATCCTTGACCAGACCTCACTGGCTCAGACACAGCCATCCTACCTCGACCGCGTCCACGCATAACACGACCCCGACCTCGAGTGCTCATGTCTAAAGTCTTGACTTAGCTGATTTAAAAGTTTTATGCTTAGACTTCATTCCACAATCTTTAAAACACAGTTTTATGAATAATTTTAAGAAGTTGTTTCGCGAGTACATGCAACCTATATTTTTGAGTCTCTAGAGTAGTTCTTACTACTATCCAGTCATACCATCATCATTATATCATCAAAATCAACAGTTTGAAGTAGTAACCCGAGCGGATCAGTGCCGAAAACTTGGTGCCATGCCTTTCAAATCATATAATTTTCAACAAAAACATTTTAAGACCATACTTTAAATCATTTTGGGCCTCAGGCCCACAGTCGAGCTTTTGAACTTGGCTCTGATACCAATTTGTAACACCCCAAACCCGGTCAATACGCCATGACCGAATCTGGCATGCCACAGAGGAAAACGTTTTGAAGAAAATTGAGTTTTTGATTTAATTTTAGAAAAATAAGTGCATGATTAGTTAAAAATCGATAGTTTACTTTTAAAATCCCGTAAGTAAATCTTTTAAAACTTAATAACAATCCATAGGTTAGAAAACATTTATGTCATTTTAAGAAAAAACCGAATTATTACTTTGAAATCCATTTGCATTTGAGTGTAAAAACTTCAAATTTGGAAATCATTTTAGTTGTCGAAAACATTTAAGTTGAAATTTTACTATCAAACGATTTATATTACCCGATGGTAAGATTTTGAAAACTATTATGCTTTTTATAGTTTAGAAAACTTTGTGCTCAAATTAATATATCAACCATGTAATTTCTAATCCATATTTAAAACAAGTCCAAAACATATAAATAATCCAAAACATAATTAAAAAGGCCTTATTACAAATCCAAATAAAGATGTAAACCAAATTAAGATAAAATAAAGTACCCAAATCAAGTTCTTATAAAATCAAATTTTTATTTCATGGCCTCCTCGAGTTCATCCCGCTCCTCATCCGCGATTTTACGAATCACCGAAAAGATAAGGAGAAGGTGAGTCACCAAGACTTAGTGCATAAATCCTTCCCGGTTAATGCAACATTCTTACACAATTCATAACCAAGCAATATATATAATGCACCCAACCTAGCCATCCATAACTCCTTTTCTACCCCGTGTGGTACCAAACCACTGGTGGTGCCGAACCACTGGTGACCCAAAGTCACGATATCCAATAATGTGGTGCCAAACCACTGGTGACCCAAAGTCACGAATAATCAAGTTGTGGGGCCAACCCATGTGTGATACCAAATCATTGGCGACAATCCCAATACATCAAATGTGGGGCCAACCCACGGTGGTGCTAAGCCACTGGGACGAGTCGCTATGAGGTGCCAAACCTCTGGTGTCCCAAAGACACGAAATAATCTTGTGGTACCAAACCACTGGAGTTGCCAAACCTCTGGTGTCCCGAAGACACGGATATCAAATCCTTTCCCCTCCTCTCATATCACCCATACCAATGTAACATTTAAACAAAACATGCCATTATACTTTATTAGGAATCCCATAGAAAATATATCATAAATCATATCATCATGCATCATATTGCAAAAGTCATATCGAAACGGACTTACCCGATTCCTTGCTCATACCCTTACAGTATCATTTTGAGAATTTCATAGTTTTTGGCTTTAACAACAATGATTAGAATATTTATATATTTATATTACCGAGTTATTAAGTGTGTAAGGTACACACCCGATAATAGCGAAATCACTAAATCTCGAAGACCTGATCTATCGCACTAGATCTCCTTGTCCTACATTCGGCCAATACTAAGATTAATACCATAGACCATTCAGCCAACAACCAACCTTAGTCTCAATAGCCTTCGGCTTATCTTAAAGAATAATAAACCAACATAAATCCTTACCACTTGACTTACCAACTTCGTTTGCTAGAGAAATAGGATTAAATCATTCGCTTCCAAAGTCCTGAAGAGACTAAAAGAATATCAGTTCCTATGAATAGTTAGAACCTTGCAACAAATGCCCAAAAATTCGGCCTTTGCCCTCATGAAAAATGATGGAGAGAAAAGAAAACAAATAAGGAAATTCGGCCATGAACACTTACCTATCCTCCAAAATTGATTATAGTTGAACCCAAAGAAAATCTACGCTTGATGATATTCGGTCAAGACAAAACAAAAAGAAAGAAAGAAGATTCGGTAATAGTGCTAGATGATAGAGGAAGATTCGGTTAGAGTGGGGAAAAAGAAAGAAAAAGAAAGTGAAATGCAAGAGAGGGATTTCGACAAAGGAAGGTGGAGAGGATTTTGGCACAAAAGTTTGAGAGAAGAAAAAGAAAAAGATGAAAGGGAGGAGATGGTACTTTCGGTTTTGAGCAAAAGTGGAAGAAAGAAAAAGAGAAATGGGAAGAAGGAAGGTTCGGCCAACCACAAAAGATGAGGAAAAAGATGAAGGGAAGAGGGTTGGTTTTAGGTTACAAAGAAAATAAAATATGTGAGAGACTCAAATGTATATTGGCCAAATGCCTAAGAGAAAATTCGATAAACCACTATGGTCTTTTCGGCTTTGACACAAAACAAGAAAACAATGCCAAAACTAAAACAAATTTCACCTTATTGCCAAGAACATATTCGGCTATAGAGAGTGTTATTGGAGAGAAAAGAAAACAATGCTCAAATGCTTAGGTAAAATGGCCAACTAGCTACCAACCTCCCAAAGCCTCCAACAAAAATCGGTCAACCCCTCCTCTAGACCAAAATGCCGTCCACATACATGGACTAATGGCCATAGAAGAGTTTCCAAAACAACTCTCCAACATTCAAGCCTTATGTCCCCTATCCTTCCTTATCCCATAAGATTCTTATCCCAAAATACAAGCTTTCCTAATCTATTATTCAACTTGCCATAATATTTAAAGTCCAATTTACCATATGTATAGCTTGACCGACACTTAATACAAAGGTGCATAAAAATAAAGTCTTCCAAATGCAATCCATGCTACTCGAACCACTTCCCTCAAGCAACCCTTCATGCGCCATAACCACCTTGCCACTAACTCCTCATGTGCTAGAATTTAACACTTAAATTAACTTAAGTGTCAGGTTTACCTAATCCACTTCACTAAATTTTCAATACTAAGAATTATTCTAGCTTCATAAAATAAAATCAAGCCTTCACAAGACTATGCTAAACACACAAAATTCATATCCGAGCCAACACAAATAATAAGATAATACTCTAATTTTTAGGATGTTACATGAGTCATCAAGTATTTCAAACTTTTATGATCTGTGTACACATAACATTTCTTAAAGTAAAATTTTGGCTAAAGAATTGTGAAGAAATGTCTAGATTTCTTTTAAGTCTCATTTTCTTCTAATTATATTTTATTTTATTTCCCATTTTTCCCCTTAATCACCTAATTTCTTTTTTTTTTTCTACTTCTGTCATTTCAGCCATCTTCTTTCGGCTAATTTTCCCTTTAAGTCATCTCTCATTTAACATTTAAGCTTTTTATCACTTTAAAAAGTTTTGTACCTTTTCAATTTAGTCATTTTTAATTAATTAACTACCGAAACGTTAAAATTTTCTAACGAAACTTTAATAATAACTCAATGATACTCCATAAATATTTATAAAAATATTTACGACTCATTTTATGAAATCGATGTCTCGGTACCTCATTTTTTGAAATCATTTAACCTAATAATTCCTTCTAAAACACAAATCACTAGTTCAAAAGTCTTCCTAAAGTCACATTTGACTCGTAAATAATAAATAATATAATTTTGAACTCTCTCATTTGACTTAGTGGTCTCGAACCACTATTTTTGAAACCACTGAAAATTGGGCTATTACATAAATCTACCAAGTTAGAGTCAAATCTAAAAAGGGGATCCATAGATCGAGTTAATGCCATAATAGGGGTTTTAATTAGAAAGAAATTTCAATTCATCAACCTAGAGTCAGTTGCTCTTACTCTTGAAAGAGATATTAGAATAATTTAGGGATTTTTACAGATCAAGATACTAAGTGAACAAATTTTTAAATCGATTGATAATGACAGATGAAATCTTGGTGAATTCTTTCTTGGGTATTGTTTTGCTTCTTGGTTGTTAATCGTTTGTTTTCCTGATTTGTTCTTTGTCGTGTTCTTTATTTAATTAATTTAGTTAATTTTAGTTTTAATCAATCTCTCCAATTTGTCGGTTAAATAATAGAAAGATAGTAATTACTAGTACTTTTAGTCCTCGTGGGAACGATATATTTGTTTATCGTAGCTATACTTTTAATTGATAGGTGCACTTGCCTTAGTTTGATTTTTTGTTAGTTTACAATTGCAATCATCGGGATACAAGTATCCTAACCATTAAGAAATTGAAAAGTAGCTTGTTTGTGCATGAAAAACGTATGGGATCTCATAATGATGAAGAACATGCTTTTAAGATCACTCATGAAGATTTATCTGGTGGCAAGGCTAGAGGTCGTGGTGGCTTTAGAGGTAAAGGAAGTGGACAAGGCAGGCAAAGATTTGATAAAGCCACAACAAAATGTTACATATGTCATAAGCTGGGGCATTTTCAGGGCATCTTCCAATGAAGAAGTAAATTATGCAGAGATTCAAGAGGAGATGTTATTGACGACTTTTGTGAATATAGAAGTTATTAATAGAGGAGATACTTGGTTTCTTGATTTAGGGTGTAGCAACCATATGTGCATAAAAAAAGAGTATTTCTTATATTTTGATAAAAAATTTAAAGATACAGTTGAAGCTTGTAAACAACACAAGCATGACTGTAATTGGAAGGGGCAATGTGAGGCTGCAAGTGGATAAAATGGTGCAGGTAATCACAAGGGTGTTCTATGTGCTGAAATTGAAGAACAATTTGCAGAGCATCAAATAGTTGCAAAAAGGGGTTGGCCATTCTATTTCAACATGATAGATGCAATGTCTATCATTCAAGGAAAGGTTTAATCATAGATACGAATATGTCTAGGAACCGAATGTTCAGATTACATACAGTCTCTCAGTCCACAATGTCTACTTGTTTCAGCATAATTGCAAAAGAAAAGGTTCAGCTCTAACATCAAAGATATAGACACGTAAGCTACAAATGACTAAAGACACTTCAAGAAAAGAAGATGGTTGATGGGTTACTAGAATTGGAGTCTTCTTTAAAGTTGTGTGATGATTGTATGGTTGTAATGTAACACCCCTAATTTGGGCCTAGTAGATTTGGGCCTATTGGGTTGTAACGCCCTAAAAATGCCAAAACCTTAATTTTTGTGCATTGAAGTTAGTATGAATGTGTAGCACTTAGTTTATTATTGTTAAGTTATTATTGGGCTTATTTGAATCCTTAGAGATAGGGAAGACCATAGGGAAAAATTTATTTTTCTTGCTCAGTGGACCCTAGTCTAAGACATAAGGCCTCTTAAGTAGATTAAGAGAAAATAGGACACAAATGGGCTTGTGGTCCAGTGGTAGATGGCACCACTTGGAAGCTACAAGGTGGCGTGTTTGGCAGTTAAGGAGGTCCAAGGTTCGAGGCCTAAGAGGGGAGAATTAAGGAGTTTTATTTTTGTGCTTGGACAAAAAGAGTTGGCGTTGGAGGGACTCAAAGATAGTGTTCAGGAGATAAATTTAAGGTGAAGATAAGGGAGAAAAGATAGGGATTGGGAGGTGGATATAGTGGTGCTGATTTGGACTCTGAGGTAAGGGAAGTTTCACTAAGGGCTATATATATGGGTGCTGAATTAAGTTCCTAGAGTAATGCCAAAATTTTGTTTTCCCTCTGGCCGAATTTCTTCATTTGTGAGATGCCCAAACACCCTTTTCCTCTCTAAGTGTTCAGAAGCCGAATCATTCATACTCTCCATTCTCAAATTTCCTTTTTGGTTCACCAGTTGGTTCTAGCCGAATCACCTCTTTTCTTATTCTCCCTAGTGTTGTCGAATTGCCTCTGTCACCTTACTAGTCTCAAAAGCCAGACTTAAGCCGCAGGATCAAAGGAGAATTTCGGTAAGTGCTTAGTTGAATTTTTAGTGTGTTTTGTTATAAGCCGAAGGGATATGTAACCCAATCCTTATCGTTAACCTGTATTAATAAGGGTAAGGCTCAACAATCGTAAGCGTGGTAGGTAAGTATTGCTAACAAGGTTGTAAGTGTTCTCGACCCAGTCATGGTTTAGTAAATGGCCAAATCTAATGTGGCTCATAAGGGTGACTTATGATCAATATGGGTCACTTGGTTTTGACGATATAGGTGTTTGGATGCAAATCTAGAGGATACTCGCAAATAGTAGCAAAAGAAGGGCTACTAGAACGTGAGGCACACGGTAAGGGTACGGTGAGGTTTCGATTTTTTATAAGTATGTGTTAAAGCTTTGGTTAATCACAAGTAATGTCGATTGTAGGTTCATGACTAAGGGGTTTGCAGCATGCAAGGTTACTAGGTGTGTACATACACTACACATACGATATTGGCAATGCCGAAAAGCCGAAAAGCTAAAAAGTCAAAAGTGGCTAAGTAGGTCTGTCGAACTTGTGGGCCCAAAACGGAAATGGTTGATATGTGAGCATGAATAATGATATGGCATGAATGTTTGTATGATTGGATTGTAATTGAGCCCAATAGGCTATATGACATGAAATGGGCTTGATGGGCTTATGGGGACGTAGACAAGTAAGTTAGGGTTAATGTAACACCCCTTACCTGGGTTCTACGTCGGAACCGGGCTTAAGGCGTTGCCTTAATAAAATCCTCACGTTCGCCACTCAGGCTCATCGACTTCTATCAAAAGTCATCTCAACAACCTCATTCTCAATTTACGAGGCCTCATTCATACATACGAGGGCTCTCGAGACTATTCCAAAACTTTTTCGAATCTTAAAAATCTTCTCTTTTGTACAAGCCTAACACGCCCATCTAAGAAGAGACACGCCCGTGTGTAGTCACACATGCCCATGCCTTCAACCCGTGGTGAACATTGACTTCACCCACACGGCCTCAAAGCTTAGTCACACGCCCGTGTGACTAGCTCGTGGTCTATCGTGACTTAAAAAATTAACCTGCAGGGGACTCACGGTCAGAGAACACGCCCGTGTGCTGATCGTGTGTCACATGGCCTAGACACATGCCCGTGTATCTATTCACAAGGACAAGAACAAAGCTATTTGCTAAGCTCTTCTCACCCCTATGGCATTCACAACATGCACTCATACAACACATCCATAATTAGCTTAAATTTAAAAGAAATCTCATATAGAAAACTACATCTTTTCATATAATATGATAGCCAACAACTATGGCATTATACAAAATTCACTATCCATCTAAAGGCCAACACATCTTAGCCATATACAACAAAAACAAAAATTCACTAACTTGTCTAGTCCCTATACATGCCATATACAAAACATTGAATCTCATATACCAGAGTGTGTTGATATGTAAGCTATCTTCCAATGATCCTCGTATCTCGGTTCACCATTTTTACTCTATAAACAAAGGAAAAGAAAAGGGAGTAAGCTTTGAGCTTAGTAAGTTTATACATAAACAATTAAGCATCATAGTATAAGCTAAACAACAATTAGCATTATACTAACACATAATGTACAACTATGCTTACTCTTTCTATTCCTTACCACATTTCCAACACATTGTGAATCACATACTCATAACCATTGGAATGCACCCCTGCATTCAATATCACATTTACACAATATACAACACATTGTTATTTCTCGATAACACATCCACACAGATATACTACTCACTACTACCACCACACAGCTAATTCACACAGCTAATTCACATAGCTAATCCACAAAGCTAATCCACACAGCTAATGTCTCAGTGGTTCCACACCTAGCCCACCATAATCATTTAATAAGGTTGTATCGCACTTAGCCTACCGCAAAGGTAATCATAGTGGTCTCGCACTTAGCCCACTAGAAAATATACCTAACGATAGCATCGCACATAGCCAGTCCATCGTTAATATGCATTAGGATGGCATCACACTTAGCCCACCATCTAGCATTATCAATACACATTCACATGTTTACTTACTCTATCATTCATTCACAAATTCTAACACATTCATCCCACATAGGTTCTCAATCATCCTCAATCATGCTACACACTAGCTAGCATTAATAAATTCGTAAGTATAAATTCATTGTTTATACATAGACTTACCTCGATACTCAAAAGTATAGAAATGTGCAATTTAGTCCACCACCTTGCTTTTGCCTCGGTTTCGATCCGGCTTTGTCTTTCTTGATCTATAATAAATAAATTAGCTTATTCAATACACACTTTGACTAAATTGACTCACATCTCATACTTTAGCAAATTACTATTTTGCCTCTAAACTTTCTTATTTTACACTTTAGCCCCAAGGCTCGTCAAGTGATTTTTATTCAACTTTCTAGCCTTTTATGCTTAGCCGAATCACTTATTCAACTATAGCATTCATCCATTCTCACTAAATCACACATGTATGACCAAACTCAAAATTTTCACAAACTAGTCCCTATATGCATTTTCATGGAAAATCACTTAGCAAAAGATGTTTCTACTACATCAAGCTTTCATATTCTTCCATAAAACATCAAAATACATGCATGTCATACATAAGCACATTTTTGAACATCCATTTTAGCTCACCAAATAGCTAAAAATAGCTTACTCATGCTACTAGGACTTCAAAAATACGAATAATATCAAAAACCGGGCTTAGGAGCACTTACCACCAACCTTGAAAAAATTGAAGAACCCTAAAAATGGCTATTGAAATTTTCGGTAGCTTGGGGAAGAAGATGAATGAATTTTTATCATCTTTTCACCTATTTAATCTTTTAAATAACCAAATGACCAAAATGTCGTTTTTGATAAACTTCCTATTTTAACTCATCCTTGCCCAATTTTGTCCAAAAACTAAAATTTGGGAAAATTGTTCATTAAAGACCTCTAATTAATATTCTAAAGCTATTTCACACAAATAGCTTCTAGAATCTCACATTTTGCAACTTTTACAATTTAGTCATTTTGAACAATTCAACCACCATTTCACAAAAATACTTCATGAAACTTTCACACTAGCATGCACACATAGTATAAACCTAAAAAAAATCATTCATAACCCTCAATTTTATGGTCTCACACCACTATTCTGACTAGACCTAAATCGGGATGTTACAGTTAATAGACTTTAGGCCTAGTTTAAACCACTCTTAAATTTCATAAGACTTAATCTAATTAAACATGCCCGTGAACAAGTCGTTGGGTTAGAGTGTGGCTACGAACATACGCATGTCTAGGATTGGATCTAGGGAGAGCTTGGTACTTAAGCAGTCCTAGTGGCCCACCTCCTCTTCTCTAGAATCCTACCTGGTGCATAGTATCTGTTCACTTTAGCTGCGAGGACTTGTTGATGGGCCAAAGTTCATAACTAAAAATCAAAAGGGACTAAAATACCCTTATATTTGTAAAATTACTAAAATACCCTTATATTTGTAAAATTACTAAAATACCCTTATATTTGTAAAATTACTGAAATACCCCTATTTTGCAAAAGTACCAAAATACCCCTATTTTGCAAAATTACCAAGATACCCTATTTTTCCAAATTACCAAAATACCCTATAGGGTAGAATTACGAAAATACCCTAGGTAGTAAAATGACGAAAAACCTCTATGTGACAAATATGAGTTTATGGATGTTACTCGTGTGTTTGATGCATTCATATAATATTCTACTTAGGATGCATATGTGTGGGAATTATGGTACGGAGGAAGATTTGAGGATCGCATAGTCATATGGCCATGGATCCACCAGTGACTTTAAGCCCATTATATGATTAGCAGCTTTGCTGCAATGTTAGGTAGTACCGCAACCGGGCTACCTTTGGTGTGTAGAGGATGGGAGGGTGGATTTAGAAATCCCCACAGGTGTAAAATGGTTGGAAGGGAAATGGTTTGTGTAGTGGATGGATTATTGGGATGGGTTTTGCATTATCTTGTTTGTATATGATACGATATGATATGATATGATATGAGGTCACTGTGGGCTAAGGCCCAAGACCACCGATTTTTGATAAGGCTTAGGCCAAAGTGAATATTTGTAAGTGATTTGATTGCTAAGGGTTGTACACACTGAGTTTCAAAACTCACACCCTTTAATTTATTGTTTCAGGTAATCCTGAATAGACGGCTTTGTAATAGACCCAATTTGCCCGGGCCTATTTAACTAAAAATTAACATTAAAAATAGAAATAAACCAAATAAAACAAAAAAGAAAAAGTATAGCCCAATAAATGTAAACAATCCAAATACAATTATAAACCCAATAATTTAAGACAAATAACAACCCAATTCCTAAACGCGAAGCCCAAATGCCAAACAAGGCCCAATACAGAATAGGCCCGAGCAACCTAATCTTCTCAGCATTTTCCAAAAACCTTAGTGGTTTCTAGAACCCTCCAATACAGTAATCGAACCCCACATGCGCCGCAACCCACGCCAACCAAGCACTCGGGCCACCCCGCCTTAGCAACGGCCTCCTCCACATAGCACTTGTACCTATAACAAAAAGTAACAGAAAACAATAGCAAAGAGGCAGAGAAGAAATAACAGAAAGAAAAAAAAAGGATTTTTGTATTTTATTTGGCTATATAAGGCTTCTTGTAAATCATACCGAGGATCCTAAATTTTTTTTGGTATTACACACAAACAGAGAGAAATACAAAAGAAATATTGAATCAAAGGCAGAAAAATATCGAAAGGTTGTTTTCAAAGATCTCTTTGCTTTCGTATTTTTTATTTTCCTTTTCAACATGATTCTGTTCATTTGAAAATAAAAGAATAAGGAGTTTACCTTAGCAAAAGGAACTATCGATTCATTCTCTTTGTCAAAATTGAAGTACGAAGGATTGTAAATGTTCGGAATGTCGAGACCTTCGAGATTGATTTAAAAGAGATCTTTTAAGTGGCAAAAATTTTCCACTGATCACCGATTGCAATGGCACTTTAGTGGTCAGATATTAGATGCGGCTGAGATGAGAAGGAGTAGGTTTCGATTGAGAGATTAGAAAGAGAGGGGTTAGGGTTTCAAAAAAATTGGCAGATGGTTTATGTAACACCCCAAACCCGGTCTATGCGTTAAGACCAGACTTGGTATGCCACACAAATCATACACACATCTAGTCATCTAATGATTTAAGGAAAATAGGTCTTCAAAAACTATTTTGGAGATGGAGTTTATCAAAAACTAGGGTTAATTTGAAATCTATGAATTTTAAAACATAGGAGTTTATAATTTGATCTCAGAGAAATAATTGATTAAATTTTATAAGAAGTTTAAAAGAATTCAAAAGGAATTTGAAAACTGAATTCATAAAAGAGTTTTCACAGAAATTCTTACGAGTTAGTGATTTTAAGAAAAACCCTTTAATTATATGTAAATTAAAGAAAACATTTATAAAGTTAAAATAGTCTCCTTTTAGTATCTAAAACATATTAAAAGCCATCCACGAGTAAAAATCCATAAAATAATACCAAAGGCCTTATTACATCACAAGCGAAAAATTAATTAAGTAAAAATACTTAAAGAGTAATTCAAAGTTCATCAAAACCATCATTTGAAGTATGGCCTCATGAAATCATCCCCGGCCTAAGCCTCCATCAATTATCATTACCTGAAAAGGGTAAGAAAATGGGGTAAGTTACTTAGAACTCAGTGTGTAACCCAGTTACCAAGTCCACTGGGCCAAATCATCAAAGCATTTTATTGGGCTTGAGCCCATTTACGAATTTAACAATATAGTAATTAAAAAAATGCATGTGAAATGCAATTCCCAACCAAGCCTAAATTTCCATCCGCTACACACCACCTGTACCAACCAGCACACCTGTGGGGATCAAGTCAACCTACCCCGCCAACACACCCATCGCAGGCATAAAGCCATTTAAAATGTTTGTGGCTGAGCCACCCGAACTAGATTGTGGCAGTGCCACCCGAGCTAGATTGTGGAAGAGCCACCAGAACTTCTCTTCAATTTTATCCCAACCCATGTAATCATGTATACATATACAAGGCATAACAATATTCATATGATAATTTCAACATAAGACCCATACTACAAGTTGGCCCATTTCTTATTTTGGCCCATATGGTAATTTATCAAATCAGCTCCTTAAGTAATCTAGCAATTTAGCCCATTAAGCAATCTAGCAATTAAGCCAATTAATCAATCTAGCAAATTGGCCCATTAAGCAATCTAGCAATTCGACCCATTATGCACATGAGGCCCAAAAATTACTTTTTATCAAATTATCCCATCGAGGGCGATTCTGTAATTTCCACGACTTTAATACCGATTTCATGCATTTACACAAAAGGTGTTAATATACTATATTTTTTTATTTCACCAACTTTACGATTTTTATTCTAATGCTTACTGTATAACATCTAACCCATGAGATAAATGTGAAATTACACACCTGATTACTGTGAGAACTATACTTTCCCGTTAATCGATACCCTCAGAATCTCGAACAACAACTATTTATTGTTTCTCCCCGGTTGACGGTTCACAACCTGATGGAAAGTCCCGAACAACTAATGGCTCTGAACTACGAACAACTTTGAAGAATCGATTCTACTTGGATGAGGGTCTATAACCCGGTAGAAAGTCTCGGATTGCTAAAATAGCACTTCACTTGAATCTAGAGGGAATAGAAAACCGCCCCTCTTCTGATCACTATTTACCACTCTTTTTGACCCTATCTTGTTTGCCTTAAAATTTTGAGTGATTTCCAAAGGATCCCTTGATAGATGATCCGAACTTGAATAACTTCAGGATAACTTTTGACGAGATGGTGATTCGGCCCTCCACTATATCATGGTTGTCCAAAGTTGAATAGAAGAAATGATCGAGAATAAAGTCTATAAGGAAAAGAAGATTTGGCTATGATTTAATGGTAATGGAAAAATAATTTCGGCTATGGAGGTGGTCTCTAACATTCGGCCATGGAAGAAATAAGAAGGAAAAAAATGTGTTTGAAAGATGAGTAAAATGGAAAAGAAAGGAGAATAGAGATGAGATGTTTATGATTTAGATTTCAAGGGTGAGATAAGAGCAAAAAGTAAGGTTTGGAACAATGTGCATTCGACAATGGGGAATAAAGAAAAAAAGAAATGGTCTTTTTGTGTTTGATGATTTCGGCACTAGGAGAGAAGCACAAAACAAATCACTTGAGAGGTTGGCAAAAATGACCAAATGAAACAAAACAAAGTTGTTTTCTCCAAGCATATGGCACATTCGGCTAAGAGAGAAAAAGATGAGAGGAAAAAGGTGTTTTGGGAGAGAAAAAATGACCAAATGTGATTCTATCTAGCTACCATCCTTACCCAAAGCTTACCACCAAAATTTGGCTCCCCCTTAGTCCACAAAGCCGTCCAAGTTCATAGACAAGTTAGCCATTCTAAGTTTCTAAAACATAACCCTTAAGATATGCCTTGTGTCCCCCCTACATGCCATATTCTCATGATTCCCTACCTTAAGTTTGTACTTGCCTTTTCTCTTAGCCACCTTACCATAAAAATAAAAGTCTAACTTACCAAAAATTTGATGCTTGGCCGACACTTGCTAGGAAAGAGCAAAAATAAATGTCACAAAATGCATTCCTAAAGATTCGAACCTCTTCCCTCAAGCAACACTTATAGCGCCAACTCCACTTTACTACTAGCTCATCTTATGCTAGTTTTTGACACTTAATTTCCTTAAACATCAAGGTCACTTGATCCACTTCAATAAAGTACTCATTACTAAAATTTATTTTAATTCTGAATAAATCATGAGCCTTCTCAAGACTATATTAAGCACACAAATTGAATCATTCATAAGCTAAGTACCAAAAACATGCAACATATCGATACTCAATTTTTAGGATGTTACAGTTTAAATCTACTTATGAGGGATCAGTGTCTCTTAAGAAAATGATGCCGCTTTGGCTAATTTCAATAGTCTTAAAATGGCACCGTATAGGCCACAACCCAGTTCAATCCGACCTGCTCCAATCAGGATTCGCTTATTTCCGAGCATTGGTTTTATTGAGCGATTAGTCCCTCCTTTTGTGTAACTATTTGATTAAATCCTATGTATCTTTTCTTTTTTTTTTTATTAATCTCTATAAATTGTGTGACATTGTAACATCCTAAAATCTAAGTATCGATATGATACATGTTTTGGTGCTTAACTTGTGTATAATTAAAATTTTGCATGTTTAATATAGTCTTGAGAAGACTTGGGAATTATTCAGAATTAGAATAAATTTTTGTAAGGAGTACTTAATTGAAGTGGACCAAGTGACTTTGAGGTTTAAGTAAATTTAAGTGTCAAAAATTAGCATAAGATGAGCTAGTAGCAATGTGGTGTTGGCGCATGTATGTTTGCTTGAGGGAAAAGGTTTGAATCCTTGAATGTGCATTGAGTTTTTTTTTTTTTTTTTGTTTCCTTTTTCAATGTGTCGGTCATGGATAAGGATTAGGATGAGTTGGATATCATTTTTGGCAAGAAGACCAAAGGAAAAAGGTAAGTAAAAGTTTAAGGAAAAGAATCTCATGATTTAAGGTGATAGGGGGCATAAGGCATGAATCAAGTGCTTTGTTTTAGAAATTTTGAATGGCCAAATTGTCCATGAACATGGACGGCATAGGGGGCTAAGGGGGATGGCCAAATTTTGGTGTTGGTTTGGTAGGATTAGGTGCTTGATGAGCACATTTTCCATTTACCATTTGGTGCCTTAGCAAACTTTTCTCTCTAATTTTTCCCTCTCCCTAGCCGAATGTACCATGAGCATTGAGGAAGCAATTGTTGCTTTTGCCATTTCTTCTTTTTGACCATTTTGATCTTAATTTGATCACTCTCTCTAAAACTTTTCTCTTTTCTTCATGACCAAAACCATACAGCCATCAAAGACCATTTCTTTTCTTCTCTTTTTTCTCTTCATTGCCGAATGCACAATTGTCCCTAAACTTCTCTCTTTTCTCTTCTCCCTATTCTCTTTTCCTCTCCATTTTACTTATCATACAAACACATATTTTTCTTTCATCTATATTTTATGGCCGAATGTTTGTGATCATCATCATAGCCAAATCTTTCATTCTTCATAACATCTATTTTCAATCATTTTCTTCTATTCAAACTTTGGATCATTGGTAAGAATCATTTCTTTGTCTTTTCTTTTGCTATTTGGTCACCTTGGCCGAATGTTAGAATGTCTTGGAAGAGACTTTTAAACCGATTAACCAATCACTTATTCAAATGTTTTCTTTCGTTATTTTTAGTGAAATAGTGGAAGGGTCGAATCATCATCTTTTCGGAGAAATCTTGAAGTTCATTTAAGATTTGATCATAACGTTCAAAGGATTCTTTTGAGATCATTTGGAATATTAAGGTAAGCTGAATTCACTCTTTTAAGCCATTAGTCTTAAGATTTTCGATATATTAGGACTAATGATCCTTTGTCTATGAAGGCAAATAAGATAGGGACGAAAAGGGTTGTTAATAGTGTTCGGAAGAGGGGTGGTTCTGTTATTCCCCCTAAATTCAAGCAAAGGACTATTTCGAGAATCCGAGACTTTCCACCGGGTTGTGGACCCTCATCCGGTGAAAATCAATTATTCAAAGTCGTACGTACCCCCGAGCCATTGTTTACTCGTGGTTCTGAACCTTTGATCGGAGAGAAATCGTAAATAGTGGTTGTTTGAGATTCTGAGGGTAAGATCTAGATCGCTTAACATTAGTATAGTTTTATAATTATTAGTGTTCTAATCAAGTGTGACACGTATATAGGTATCGACGAGCGGGAAAGTGTAGTTCTCACCGTAATCAGGTGTAACTTCACACTTATCTCATGGGTTCTACTATATCGTAAGCGTTAAAATAAAAATCATAAATTCAGTGAAATTGAAAAAAAATACGTTATAATAATACTTTTATGTGAATGCTTGAAACCGAAATTGAAGTTGTGGAAAAATTACGTGTAATGTCCTTAAAGTGGGCCTGCGCATTTATATAATAGTCTAATATGTTAAACTGAGATTTTAAAGATTAGGCTGACTTTTTGATTAAATATTTGAATTAGGGTTAAAGTTAGTGCTCTAGGTAATTTAAAGTGAAATATTGGGCTCTAAAAATTTAGGTTAGGTGGCTAATAAATGGTGCTAGCTCATAATTTAAGAAGATAGTTAATTAAGTGACAAGCTGGGCTTGTGGCCCAAAGAATTGAAGTGTTTTAAGTGGGCAAAAGGTGGCGTCATAAGGGGGAGAAGTTTGGGCCTTGTGTGGCCGATTGAGCCTTAGGAGATGGGTCAAATTTTGGCACTTGAATGGGAAGGGGGTGGATGGCATGTAGGCTACTAATTAGGAGCTTTATTTCTTTTTATTTAAGTGATAAAAGATGATAAACAAGGAGGGAGGAGTTGGCTTTAGTGAGGGCTCTTCTAAAGGTAAGATAAAGATTGGGGTTATCAGGTGAGATGAAGGCTATCAGGAGGGAAAGAGTTGGCAAACTCCAACTCTATGTATTGGTGTGTGTGTGCTGAATTTAATAGGAGGAAATCATCTTTTTCTTCCATTTGCTTCTCTTTCTTTCATACTTTTTCCTCTCTAGTTGAAACTCTTCTCACTCACTTGCCTTAATTTTTCTTTTCTAGCCAAAACTCCTTAGTATTTCTCCTCTCCTCAAAAACCCTTCTGAAAGTCGAATGCTCTTAGTGCATATCTTCTTCCTCTATAGCCGAATCTACAAGGGAGATCTCTATTTTCCCGAAGGTGCACTGTAAGCCATATACTCCTTAGTAATCCGGTGAGTTTCAGGATTTCTCCTTTTCTGCAATTCCTTTATTCTTATCAAACTCCTAATCTAAATCATTATTTCCAAGGCCTGTCGATTATATTCTTTACCCTAGAAGCCGAATCCGTTCTATTAAAGCCAATTTGGTGGAAAAGTCGAAGGTAGGTGGTGGTAAGTTTGGCTGAATGGCCTTCCATGATTCTTATTGCTTTGGCCGAATAGTATTTGGGTTAGGTTGGTTGTGTGTATCGGTTGGTTTGATATTTGGAGGATGGCCGAATGTAGGTAGGTTGGTGATGACGATTTCTCAAGGACATTCGGGATTCAACTATCTTGGTATGTGTTCGTTTTAAGGGTTACATTTAACTAATGAGTTAGATCTCATCATTTATTTGGTTTAGTGATTAAGGGATTGTTATAGACTCAACTAACAGTCAAGCAGAGAAGGTTGGATCTATAAAACCGTCACCCAAATTCAAGAAGCGATCTATTTCGATAGTGCGAGATTGGCCAATGGGGTTTGGGTCGAAATCGAAGTCAGATCGTGGGCCAATAGTAGTTGTTTCGAGTGATAGTAGCATAGACATAGCGAAAGCCTTAGTACGCGAATCAGGTGTGTAATACTTCCCCACCGTCTAGATCTGATTAATAATAAATATATATGTATATGTGTTCATAAGATTTATATGTTACATTAAAAGTCAAAATCTCGGATTTAAATAGTGGACCCTCAGGTTAGTAAATAATCTGACTATATGTTACAAGTAAACTGTTGTACATGTTTTAAATTATTGTGCATGTTGCATGGGTTGGGTGATGAAAGGAGGAAGTTATATGTATATGTGTATGTATATGTATATGTGTAACAATTTTTACCGTGTATTACTGTAGTGGCTAATGCCGTAATTTGTTATACGGGCTTCGGCCAATATATGTTGATGAGCAGCATGACTGCCATCTTAGAGTGTAGCGGTGTGGGTTGATTGTAGAAATCCCCAATGGTGTGTTGGTTGGTACGGGGGCGTGTAGCGAATGGAAACCTAGGCAATTGGGTTGGTTTTTGCATATTATATGTTTCCATGTAAATGAAATTATTATTATGTTTAATAGGCCCAAATCTAGTGGTGCATGAGGGTTGCACACTGAGTCTCGCGACTCACCCCCTTTAAACTAACCTTTCAGGTGACAATTAGTGAATCGGACCGGGCTGGAGTGGAGAGCAAGGTGGCCATGCAAAAGAATGTGGATCCGGCGAAAAGTTCCCCATATTAGTTTTTTTTTTAAAAAAAGTATTTTATGTTATGGATTTGAACTACATTGTAATAAGGCCATGGGCCATTAGTTTACATTTTAGTTTTATTATGGGCCTTTATTATTTATTCTCGTTTTAATTTCTTTCAAGGACATGTAATTCAGTTTTGGGCTTTTGATTATTAAGGCACATTTTATGTAATACTTATTTAGGCTTTCTGTCGACACGATTGGTTTTACTAAAATTTTTCTTAGTGACAAACCAGATCCGGTTGTAGTGTTTGGGCTGGGTTTGGGGTGTTACAAATTGGTATCAGAGCCTGGTTCAAAACTCGGCTTTGGGATTTTGGGCCCAAAAGATTTTCTAAAAATGGGTTTTTAAAACATGGATTTTTATTAGCAAAGGTTTATTAGTTCAGCATGGCACTTGTGTCTCTGGCCAAGTTCGCCAGGTAAGTACTCTAAACCATTGTGTGATATAAATGTGGGCTTAATGGGCTTATGGGACGTAGACTATTTAGGTTAGAACTTGATGGACTCTAGGTTTAGACAAACAACTCTTAAAATCCATAAGACTTAACTTCATTAAACAAAACCTGTAAACAAGTCATAAGACTAAAGTGTGTAACAAGCATATGATGTCTAGGAGTAGATCTGGAAGAGCTTGGTATTTAAGCAGTCCGAGTGACTCACCTCCTCTTCGCAGGAATCTCACCTGCTGCATAGTGATTGTTCACTTTAGCCATGACAGGGTGTGGCAATAAGCATTTGCATGTCTAGGAGTGGATTCAGGAAAGCTTGGTGCTTAGCAGGTCCTAGTGACTCACCTCCTTTCCACTAGAATCCTACAGTGCGTAGTGACTATTCACCCTAGTTACTGATGCGTGTTGATGAGCCAAAATTACAATTAAAACCCGAAAGGGACCGACCACTGTTTTTCTCACAAAAATTTTAGAATATCCTTACTTTGAAAAAATACCTATGATTTGCGAATATACCCCGATTTACAAAGTCAACAGAATTTTTCCATAGAAAACAACAACAACAACATCAAAATATCCTTGAATTGTAAAATTACCAAATTACCCCTGAGTTGTAAATGACCAAAACACCCTTAATTTGCAAATGACCAAAATACCCTGAATTTTCAAAATTACTGAAATAACCCCAGATTTTATAAATTACTGAAATATCTCAGATTTGCAAAATTACTGAAATACCTTCAAATTTGTGAAATTATTGAAATACCCTCGAGTTGGAAAATTACCAAAATACCCTTATTTTGCCAAATCACCTGAACCTTATTTTGGAAAATTATGAAAATACCCCTGTAGGATAAAATTACGACAATACCCTTGGGTAGAAAAATGACGAAAATACCCTTAGGTGATGAATGTTACTTGTATGAACATTGTGTGTGCATAACTTCTAGAATAGGAAGACTGAAAACTGCAGATAGGTTCGAATTCGAAAGAATCACTTTTAAAACTATGTTTCATAAGATTATTCGGGGATAATTAGTGGAAATAATTAATGACTCATAAAATTTTTAAATCAGATAAATGCAAACTAGAAGAATGAGTACAAGAGGTCGAGGACGTCTGCCACGTGGACGCGGTAGAGGTAGGATGACCGTATCAGAACCCATAGGATCGAGTCATGGGTTCGAAAGTGAGATACCGATTTCACCAGCTGCTGAGGTGGAATTCCAAGACCAAACAAGTGGGGAGGACGTGGTGTCTCAGGCCGTACTGAGGGTTTTGGAAAGAGTGGCTGAGGCTGGTATGGGTAGAGGATCCCAGAAATTTGTGCCTGAGAGGCTGAGAAACAATGGGGCCGAAGTATTTAGGGGTGTTTCTAGCGTATCCCCGAGTTCCGCTGAATATTGATTGGAGGTAGTGGAACGTATAATGGATGACTTAGACTTCATGATGGAGGAGAAGCTGAAGGGGGTCGTGTCTCTTCTTCGAGATGAGGCCTACCAATGGTGGCTCACAGTGAAAGAGGGTACGGCCACGGACCTGATTGACTGGGATTTCTTTAAGGAGTCATTCTAGGGAAAGTACGTTGGGGCTTGTTATATGGATGCTCAAAGGAAAGCATTCGTGAATTTGGTGTAAAAGAGTAAGTCTGTGGCTGAGTATGAGGCTGAATTCCTACGCCTGAGTCGTTATGCTCGGGAATGGTGTCAACGGAGTATAAATGATGCGTTTGGTTTGAGGATGGGCTAAAAAATAAGCTAAGGGTATTGATCGTGCCACAACGAGGGAGAATTTTTGCGGTTCTAGTGGATAAAGTTAAAATAGCTGAAGAAGTGAAACGGATGGAGAGACAGGAGGAGGATAAGGATCGAGGAAGGAGTAAGAGGAGTTTTGGACCCTCTAAAGCAACTGGAAATTTTCAGAAGAGGCCTAGAACTGATGGGCCAGCTCGTGCTCTATCGGGCCAGAGTCAAGCATGTACGATATGTGGGAGAACCCATTATGGGGAGTGCAGAGTGAAAACCGGTGGATGCTTTAGGTGTGGATCCATAGAACATTTGATGAGGGACTGTCCTCAGATGGATCGTCGGCAGCCAACGGGTCGAGGTTCTGATCAGACTAGGAGGGGTGATCAGCCTGGATCAAGGGGTAGAAGTGCAGTTAGAGGAAGAAATAGACCCGGTCGGGGTCGTGGAGCATTTGATAGGGGTACAGGTAATATGGATGCAAGGCAGTCGGGTTTAATTTATGCGGCTCACTGAAAGGAGGACGGTGATGCACTAGATGTTATAACTGATACATTTCTTATCACTGATAACCCTTTTCTTGCTTTAATTGATATTGGATCAACCCACTCCTATGTTGTATGCTCAGTATCTGAGACTCTAAGTATAGATTATGAGATAACCACTAGGAAAATGACCATGGTTAGTCCCTTAGGACAATCTAGGGTAGTGGACAAGCTGTTTAGGGAAGTACCTTTAGAGACTCAATGGGTAGTGTTCCTGGCAGAATTGATGGAATTGCCATTTGGAGAGTTTGACCTCATATTGGGAATGGATTGGTTAACTAAGCATCGTGCCAAGTTGGACTGTGAAAACAAGCGTATGATGTTGGGTACCCCGGAAGGGGGGGAGGTGGTTGTGTTAGGAGAAAGGAGGAATTACTTGTCCAACGTGATATCCTCCTTAAAAGCTATTAAGATGATTTGGAAGGGATGTAGTGCACATCTGGCTTTTATTAGTGCATTGGATGCTAAGAAGGTGACTGTTAATGAGGTTCGAACAGTCAAGGAGTTCGCGGATGTCTTTTCGGAGGAATTACCAGGATTACCCCCAGATCGTGAGGTGGAATTTGGAATAGACCTACTTTCGGGTACAGCTCCAGTATCTATTGCTCCTTATAGGATGGCGCCGAAGGAGTTGGTAGAGCTCAAGGCTCAGATTCAGGAACTATTGGATCGTGGGTTCATTCGACTGAGTGTGTCTCTATGGGGAGCGCCGGTCTTATTCGTAAAGAAGAAGGACGGATCCATGCGTATGTGCATGGACTACCGTCAATTAAACAAGTTGACGATCAAAAATAAGAATCTGTTACCGAGGATCGACGACCTTATCAATCAACTCAAAAGAGCTTCGATCTTTTCTAGGATTGACCTACGGTCGGGATATCATCAATTAAAAGTTCCGAAGAGGACATTCATAAGACGGCATTTCAGACTTGGTACGGGCATTATGAGTTCTTGGTAATGCCGTTCGGGTTGACGAACGCACCAGCGGCCTTTATGGATATGATGAACCGGGTGTTTTAGCCATATCTTGATCGGTTCTTTGTGGTGTTCATCGATGATATCCTGGTTTACTCTAAGTCAGAGGAGGAGCATGACAAACATCTTCTCGTGGTGTTGCAAACTCTAAGGGAGAAGCAACTGTTTGTAAAGTTCAGTAAGTGTGAGTTCTGGCTGAAGGAAGTGACTTTCTTAGGACATGTGTTCTCGGCCGAGGGAATCAGGGTGGACCCTCGAAAGATAGAGGCTGTACTAGATTGGAAACCACCAAAGTCTATAGCGGAGGTTCAGAGTTTCTTAGGTTTAGCAGGGTATTACTGAAGGTTCGTTGAAGGGTTTTCTCTAATAGCGGCTCCTCTGACTAAGTTGTTAAGGAAGGGAGTATTATTCTTATGGACCGACAAACAACAGAGAAGCTTTGAGAAGCTAAAGAAAATCCTGACGGAAGCACCAGTATTAATTCAGCTGGAGGCAGGAAAGGAATTTATCATCTACTGTAATGCATCGCACACGGGTTTAGGGTGTGTGCTGAAGCAAGAAGGAAAGATGGTGGCGTATGCATCTCGACAGTTGAGACCGTGTGAGTTGAACTACCCTACGCATGACTTAGAGTTAGCAGCGGTAGTGTTTAACTTAAAGATTTGGAGGCACTACTTATATGGGGAGAAGTCAGTAATTTACACCGACCATAAAAGTCTAAAGTACCTCCTTACCCAGAAGGAGCTAAATTTGAGACAACGTAGGTGGATTGAGCTCTTGAAGGATTATGATTGTTCGATCGAATACCACCCTGGTAAGGCAAATGTGGTAGCAGATGCGCTAAGCCGCAAGGTAGTATCGGAGTTAAGAGCCATGTTTGCTCATTTGAGTTTATTCGACGATGGGAGTTTGCTGGCTGAGTTGCAAGTAAAGCCAACATGGGTAAGTCAGGTTAAGGATAAGCAGTTAGGAGATAAAGACTTGAGTGCTCATTGTTGCGAGTAAGGGATGGTGGAATGGAGGACTATAGTGCGAACAAGGATGGAGTTACGTGTTATCGTGGGAAGATTTGCATGCCTAAGGATGATGAGCTAAGATGAAGATTCTTGAGAATCACATAGTAGCCCTTATGCTATACATCCTAGAGGAGTCAAGATGTACCGTGATTTGTGAGAACAATTTTGGTGGCGTGTCTAAAGAAAGAGGTAACAAAAGTCGAGGAAAATGTTTGACGTGTCGCGTGGTCAAAATGAACACCAAGTGCCATCGGGATTGTTGCAGTTGGTAAAGATTCCCCAATGGAAATGGGAGAGAATCACGATGGATTTTGTTAGTGGGTTACCCCTTACACCTACTAAGAAGGATTCAATTTGGGTGATTGTTGACCGACTGACAAAGTCTACTCACTTTGTACCAGTTCGAGTGGACTTTTCTTTAAAAAAGCTGGCTAAATTGTATGTGGCTGAGGTTGTAAGATTGCATGGTGTGCCAGTGTCGATCATATCAGATAGGGACCCTAGGTTCACGTCATGATTTTGGAAGGCACTTCATCAAGCAATGGGAACAAGGTTAGACTTTAGTACTGATTTTCACCCACAGACTGATGGTCAGTCCGAAAGGGTAATTAAAATCTTGGAAGATATGCTAAGGGGTTGCATCATCAACTTTAGGGGCAATTGGGAAGAGTATTTTGCCCTTGGTAGAATTTGCATATAATAATAGTTATCAAGCTAGCATTCAGATGGCGCCTTATGAAGCATTATATGGAAGGAGATGTCGTACTCCAACATGTTGGACGGAGTTGGGTGAACGTAAGGTGTTAGGTCCAGAATTAGTTTCAAAAACTGAGGAGAAAGTGAAGTTAATACGGGTTCAGCTAAAGGAAGCATTGGATCGACAAAAGTCTTACGCGGATTTAAAGCAAAAGAGGTGGAATTCACGGTAGGTGATCAAGTCTTCTTGAAGGTATCCCGTGGAAAAAAATAATGAGGTTGTGTCGGAAGGGAAGTTAAGTCCACGGTTTATTGGGCCTTATCGGGTACTAGAACGTGTGGGCCCAGTGGCTTACCGGTTGGAGTTGCCTTCAGAGTTAGAGTAGATACATGACGTGTTCTATGTCTCGATGCTGAGACGTTATCAATCTGACCCATCGCACGTAGTGCTAGTAGAAGAGATAGAAGTAAGGCCGGACTTGTCCTTTGAGGAGGAACCAGTACAAATTCTGGATCGAGATGTGAAAGTGTTGAGAAGGAAGTCTGTTTCGTTGATTAAAGTTTTGTGGCAAAATCACGGTGCAGAAGAGGCGACGTGGGAGCCAGAGGATGTTATACGCCAACAGTATCCCCATCTTTTTCGACCAAGAAAATTTTGAGGCCGAAATTTATTTTAAGGGGGTAGAACTGTAACATCCTTAAAGTGGGCCTACGCATTTATATGATAGTCTAATATGTTAAATTGAGATTTTAAAGATTGGGCTGACTTTTTGATTAAATATTTGAATTAGGGTTAAAGTTAGTGCTCTAGGTAATTTAAAGTGAAATATTGGGTTTTAAAAATTTAGGTTAGGTGGCTAATAAATGGTGTTAGCTCATAATTTAAGAAGATAGTTAATTAAGTGACAAGCTGGGCTTGTGGCCCAAAGAATTGAAGTGTTTTAAGTGGGCAAAAGGTGGCTTCATAAGGGGGGAGAAGTTTGGGCCTTGTGTGGCCGATTGAGCCTTAGGAGATGGGTCAAAATTTTGCACTTAAATGGGAAGGGGGTGGACGGCATGTAGGCTACTAATTAGGAGCTTTATTTCTATTTATTTAAGTGATAAAAGATGATAAACAAGGAGGGAGGAGTTGGCTTTAGTGAGGGCTCTTCTAAAGGTAAGATAAGGATTGGAGTTATTAGGTGAGATGAAGGCTATCAGGAGGGAAAGAGTTGGCAGAAACTCCAACTCTATGTGTTGGTGTGTGTGTGTGTGCCGAATTTAATGGGAGGAAATCATCTTTTTCTTCCATTTGCTTCTCTTTCTTTCATACTCTTTCCTCTCTAGCCGAAACTCTTCTCACTCACTTGCCTTAATTTTTCTTTTCTAGTCAAAACTCCTTAGTATTTCTCCTCTCCTCAAAAACCCTTCTGAAAGCTGAATGCTCTTAGTGCATATCTTCTTCCTCTATAGCCAAATCTACAAGGAGATCTCTATTTTCCCGAAGGTGCACTGTAAGCCGTATACTCCTTAGTAATCCGGTGAGTTTTAGGATTTCTCCTTTTCTGTAATTCCTTTATTCTTATCAAACTCCTAATCTAAATCATTATTTCCAAGGCCCTGTCGATTATACTCTTTACCTAGAAGCCGAATCCGTCCCATTAAAGTCGATTTGGTGGAAAAGTCGAAGGTAGGTGGTGGTAAGTTTGGCCGAATGGCCTTCCATGATTCTTAGTGCTTTGGCCTAATACTATTTGGGTTAGGTTGGTTGTGTGTATGGTTGGTTTGATATTTGGAGGATGGCTGAATGTAGGTAGGTTGGTGGTGACGATCTCTCAAGGACATTCAGGATTCGACTATCTAGGTAAGTGTTCGTTTTAAGGGTTTCATTTAACTAATGAGTTAGATCTCATCGTTTATTTGGTTTAGTGATTAAGGGATTGTTATGGACTCAACTAACAGTCAAGCAGGAAAGGTTGGATCTGTAAAACCGTCACCCAAATTCAAGAAGCGATCTGTTTTGGTAGTGCGAGATTGGCCAACAGGTGTGGGTCAAAATCGAAGTCAAATCGTGGGCCAATAGTAGTTGTTTCGAGTGATAGTAGCGTAGACATAGCGAAAGCCTTAGTACGCGAATCAGGTGTGTAATACTTCCCCACCGTCTAGATCTAATTAATAATAAATATATATGTATATGTGTTCATAAGATTTATATGTTACATTAAAAGCCGAAATCTCAGATTTAAACAGTGGACCCTCAGGTTAGTAAATAATCTGACTATATGTTACAAGTAAACTCTTGTACATGTTTTAAAATTATTGTGCATGTTGCATGGGTTGGGTGATGAAAGGAGGAAGTTATATGTATATGTATATGTGTAACGGTTTTTACCGTGAATTACTATAGCGGCTAATGCCGTAATTTGTTATACGGGCTTCGGCCAATATATGTTGATGAGCAGCATGACTGCCATCTTGGAGTGTAGTGGTGTGGGTTGATTGTAGAAATCCCCAATGGTGTGTTGGTTGGTATGGGGGCGTGTAGCGGATAGAAACCTAGGCAGTTGGGTTGGGTTTTGCATATTATATGTTTCCATGTAAATGAAATTATTATTATGTTTAATGAGGCCCAAATCTAGTGGTGCATGAGGGTTGCACACTGAGTCTCACGACTCACCCCCTTTAAACTAACCTTTCAGGTGACGATTAGTGCATCGGACCGGGCCGGAGTGGAGAGCAAGGTGGCCATGCAAAAGAATGTGGATCCAGCGAAAAGTTCCCCATATTAATTTTTTTTTTAAAAAGTATTTTATGTTATAGATTTGAACTACATTGTAATAAGGCCATGGGCCATTAGTTTACATTTTAGCTTTATTATGGGCCTTTGTTATTTATTCTCGTTTTAATTTCTTTCAAGGACATGTAATTCAGTTTTGGGCTTTTGATTATTAAGGCACATTTTATGTAATACTTATTTGGGCTTTCTGTCAACACGATTGGTTTACTAAAATTTTTCTTAGTGACAAACCAGATCCGGTTGTAGTGTTTGGGCCGGGTTTGGGGTGTTACATTACGAATTTGCCCTCAATGGGTTATCTCGTGAAAGAAGTGATATTTTTGGACCATGTGATTATTTTGATTAATTGGCCAAGTGTGGAAATTGTGAAAAAGGCCTCATGTGTTAAATGGGCCGAATTACGAAATGTCCCTATGGACCGAATTGCGAAAATATCATTTTATGGGCCAAATTGAAATACGTTGCTTTATGGGCCAAAAGTGATATTAATACATGAGCTAAATGTGATATTAGATGAAATGGGCCAAGTTGCTAGATCGTTAAATGGGCCAAATTGCTATTTTGACTAATGGGCCAAATTGATAAATTGTAATATGAGTTTTATTAAAATTACCTTACAAATATTTTGTTATGCATTATTATATACATGACTGCATGGGTTGGGATAATTGATGAAGAGAAGAAAGGCCTGATGCCAAAAATCTAGATCGATGACTCTGTCACGATGGCCTGTTGCCCAAAATCTAAATCGGTGGTTCTACCAAAAATATTTTAAATGGCCTGTTGCCACAAATATTGTAAATGGCCTGTTGCCACAAATATCATAAATGGCCTGTTGCCACAAATATTATAATTGGCTTAAAGCCTGCTATTGGTGTGTTGGCGGGGTGGGTTGACTTGATCCCCACAGGTGTGATGGTTGGTACGGGTGGTGTGTAGTGGATAGAAATTAGGCTTGGTTGGGAATTGCATATCACATGCATTATTATTTTTTTATATACTTGATTTATAAATATTTACATTTACAAAATGGGCTCAAGCCCAATTATATATTTATATGGTTTTGGCCCAGTGAATACGGTAAGTGGGTTACACATTGAGTTCTAAGTAACTCACCCCATTTTTTTCTTACCCCTCTCAGGTAATAATAATTGATGGAGACTTGGGTCGGAGATGACTTCGTGTGGAAGCTATACTACAAATGGTGGTTTATATATCTTTAAAATTTCTTTAATTATTTAAGTACTATTTTAATGGCGATGTAATAAGGCCTCTTTAATTATTTTTATGGATTTTATTATGCGGATGGATTTTATTATGTTTTAGCTTTCCTAAATTACACTGATTTAGTTTTCATAAATATTTTCTAAAATTCTCGCGTAAAATAAAGGTTTTTCTTAAATATCACTGAAACTTAAGAAATCCTTTTTAAAACTCTTCGATGAAATATTTTGACTAAATAAATTTAAAATTTTAATCAACTACTACTCTGTAAATCAAATGATAAACTCTTGTGTTTTTAATCATGGATTTCAAATAAACCTCGATTTTCGATAAAGTCATTCTCTTAATCGTTTTGGAAATTTGATTTCCTACATCATTGATGAATTGAATGCGCGTTCAATTTGTGTGGCGTGCCAAAATCCGGGCTTAATGCATAGGCCGGGTTTGGGGTGTTGCAGACATTCTGATTTAGTCCAACTTACACGTTGCGTTTTAGGCTTTGGAAATATTTTTTGGTTTAGTCCCTGATCATTTGTGCGCTTTTTGTCTTGGTCTTTGATTTTGTTCAAATCAATTTATTTATTTATAAATTAGCCTTTTAATTTTATCTTTCTTTCGATTACTTATTTTTTTAGCTTTTGTTTATAATTTTTGCAAACTTCTTTGTGATATTAAATTTATTCGTTATTCATTTTTAGAAATTGTTTTAATAAACTGCTTTTGAATTATTTTGTTGATTTTTCAATGTTTTAATTTGTTTTATTTTCTATTTGTACATATTTTTGTTTATATTTTAAATATTTAATTTTAATATCATCTATTATATATTTCTTTGTTTTAATAACTTAATATAAATAATCTCATATATTGTACATACATAATTTATGATAAAATTATCTTTATTCTATGTATATATTATTAATTCCATATTATTTTATGTATATATATTTTCTTTCAAATTTATTTATGAATACATATTTGTTAAATCTATTTATATGTACAGTTTATTTCTTATAAAGATCTTATTTTATATTTTGTTTATTTCAAGAACTTTCATATATTTTCATATATAAATTATTTATATATTTTTATGTATCATTATATATTTAGATTATTATAGATTGTCTTGTGTATTACCTATTTTGATATTCTTCATACAATATTATTTTAAACCTCTTCAGATATTACTACTTAATATATTATTATTTTATCTTTGCTTTTATCCATTTTAGGCTTTTACGCACATTGCTTGTTTAAAAATTTTGTATAAAATATTTATAGCTTACATATTGATGTTGTTTCTCTCATGTCGTTCATTGCCTTGATGATTTAAAATTTATCGCATTTGAATTGTGTTTGGTATTTTCTAAAAAAAACAAATCAAATAAAATACACTTTGATTACTCAAAAGACTTTCAAAATAAAGTGATATTGGGTGTTTTGGAAATTCGATAAATTGTACCCTAACGTATTGGGTAGCGGTTTCTTTGTTTGACCAAAAGACTTAATATCCTTTTCAATAGCATAATTTTGAAATTATAAGATGATCTCGACTTTGAGGGTCCAAGATATTGCATCCTAACGTACTGGGTGTAGTATTTAGTTCCATTAGAGCGAATGAATCTTACATTTGGAGTATTCCAACCTTTTTTCAAAGAAATTGCATTTTCAAAACTTTTCAAATTCCCGACGTTAGGACATCATTTAATCAATTTGGTACCAATTCTGGGCGTACGAGGATGATAACTCTTCCTTATACGTAACTAACTCCTGAACCCGATTTTTATTTCGAAGGCCAAAATTAATTTTTTAAAAGATGAAACATTTTACGAGGTGATCTGATTACACCTAAACAAAAAAAGTTCGGTGGCAACTCCACATCACATTTTTAAGTCGACCCCATTTTTTAAACTTTTTTTAAAAAATATAGTTTCGACAGCTTGGCGACTCCACTGGGGACTGGTTGAGAGTCAGGCCATAGATTGATTAATTTTTTCCTTTTGATTGAAAATTTGAAAAATGGTTTTGAAAAATCATGTTTCTTTTGATGCATTTGTTGGTGCTATGATTGCAATATTGTCGAGTCTCGTAGAATACTCTTGCATTGCATTACATAACCGTTGTGGTTACACCTTTAAGTGGTAGTGAGAAACTATGCCTTCGTGAGGTTTTCACCTCTGCATGGGCTAGTGGAATGCTTCCAGAACACATCATACCTATGTGCTTCGTGAGATTTTCATCTCTGCAAGGCCATAGGGAAATGTATTCTCCTAAACCAAACTCAATCCATATGAACCTATAATGGGTGAGGATTGAGGAATTTGTTGGTTCAAGTACCCTCTCTTTAGAACCAAACCACATATAGTGAACACTAGGAACCCACTTTAGGTAGAATTATGTTGAACCCTAGTAGTCACCTGGATAGGTAATGAACCATTTTCTGTTTGATTTAATTTTTACTATCTGTATATGATCCCAACATGTTTTCTTTTGTTTATGACTACATTGCATTTCATCATCATATAAAGGATGTGTTGATTAATATTCGATTACTAAATAGAAGAGTTTGTCATAAGGAAATGGGTTACTTGATAAAGTGGATTACAATACGGTCGTTTGAACATAGTCTAGGTAAACAACGAGAGAAGGCTAGCCTGCAGAAGAATACAAGACTTGGCTCGAGGATTCAAGCTGACAAGGATTATTCGAGAATCATCATGTCTCAATTTTCTTGAAGAAGCCTATGAACATCGCGGAGGATAAGTGAGTGAAGAGGCACAGCCTGAACCAAGCAACAAGGAGCTAGAAGAGGCATCTATTGAGAAAGTTCATGGGACACGATCATAACATCCGGATACGAAGAAAAGGATTGGTGTCTTTACCTAGACTATGAGGAAAAAGCCGCATACGTAATCCGTTTTATGTAAAGGAATTTATTTTCTAGAAAAGTTCTTCTAATGGAATTGAATTCAGAATCAACGCCTCTCTTTCTTTTTAAATTCATTCCATTTTTGCATTCATTCCATGCATTTGCATTCCATCACGTCATATGCATTAAAATTTGTAGAAAGGCTCTAATTTATTAAAAATTATTTCAGCAACCTAGAAACTGACAAAACCTTACCAAATACACATCCCTACGGTACAAGAAAGAAAACTCAAACAGTGGATAAAAGACCAGAAAAGTTGGAACAAATGCAGAAGGAGATGCAAGAACAGATGCAAGCACAGATGCAGGAGCAGCTCGCTAAGATCCAGCAGGATATGATGGAAAAAATGATGGAATCTTAGAGAAATATGATGACTCAGATGATGCAGCTGTTGAATGGGTTTATGGATAAAGAAAAGAGCCCAATGGTTAATGTTGAGGAGAATACTGAGTATCCTTAATATCCCCCGGTTTTACTCCACCACATGTATGAACACAATCAAAAATAGTTTTACAAAGGCCATCTGTCGCGATCAGGCCTCAACAATTCCAAACTGACGCTTCAGTGGACCTCCAAACTGGCTCAGGCTCAGGAGATAATCCTATCATTACTAATGTCCCTGATTTGGATAAAATAGCTGAAGGAGAGAGGAAAAAAGCATAATTACCAAAACAGCTAGAAGACAGATATAAATGGTTGGAGGAGAAGTTTAAGGCTTTAGAAAGTGGTGATAGCTGTTATGGAATTGACTCCAAGGATTTAAGTTTGGTCCCAGACTTGGTGCTCCCATACAAATTCAAAATGCCTGAATTTGAGAAGTATAATGGGACAAGTTGCCCCAAAGCTCATATTACTATGTTTTGTAGAAGAATGATGGGGTACATTAATAATGACCAACTATTGATCCATTGCTTCCAAGATAGCCTGGTGGGGGTAGCAGCAAATGGTATAACCAATTGACTCGTTCCTAAATTGGTTAATGGAAAAACTTGGCTCAAGCTTTCATAAAATAATACAGCCACGTGACAGATATGGCACCCGATAGGATTACACTCCAGAACATGGAGAAGAAGATACACGAGAGCTTCAAGCAGTATGCCCAGCGACAGAGGGAGGTGGTGACTCAAGTCCAACCACCACTCTTAAAGAAGGAGACGACCATACTCTTTATCAATACATTAAAGGCCCCATTTATCATGCATATGCTAGGAAGTGCTACAAAGAGCTTCTCAAACATCGTAATGACGGGAGAAATGATTGAGAATTCCATAAAAAGTGGAAAGATCGAGGCGGGAGAAAGTAATAAGAGAATGGCCATAAAGAAGAGAGAAAATGAAGTAGATAATACAAGCATGGGGTGCTCAAAGTCGATTACTGTTAATCAGCCAAAAACAGTGACTACTGGGTATCAGGATTCATCACGGAAAGAATCTAGCACAAAGCAAAGCAATAAGAAACTCCAATTTATGCCGATTCCAATGACGTATAAGGAGTTGTATCAAACCTTATTCGACACACATGTTGTGTCTCCTCACTACCCAAAACTGATGCAACCTCCATACCCAAAATGGTATGACTCAAATGCCCATTGTGAGTACCATGCGGAGGTCACAGGGCATTCAATAGAAAACTGCCTTGCTTTCAAGAAATTGGTGAAAAAGTTCATCAGCATGGGTATTGTGAAGTTAGATGACGCGTCAAATGCAAAAATATGAACCTGAGAGCGTTTTGGACAATCGGACGAAAGAAATTCCTGTAGTATTTAGAGCTTACTTAGAGTAATATACAAAACGTACTTGTTACTTTAAGCCTAGAAGCAATAAGATTTCTTTTGTGAAATAGGCTTGTGTCCAGAATTTTTATTTCAATAAAATGCATCTTTTTCATTCTTTCCATTTCATATTCCTTTAGAATATTCTTTCATTCTTTATTCATGACCATACCACATATATAATTATCCTTAGAGTCATATATTCTTTGGATTGCCTTCGTACCTAGGTACGCAGATATCAATGACATGAGCGACATTGTTACTAACTCCCTTTTTAAATGAGATATCGGTCTAGGGGATCTAAGAACTTTGAAGATGACAGAGATTGTAGCCTATCTTTTGAATTGTTAAGGATGGTAGAACAAGTAAAAATAGACTTTACTCTGCAAAGGGTTAGTGGACGTGGCAAGCTTAGGAAAAAGCCTAACTCACCACAGAAATAAGGCGAGACATCATTTGAGCTATTTTCAAGAATTCCAAGATGTTTTCGCACAACCATATCGAGGAACGCTAGGTTTGAAATATGGGTATGCTATTTTAAGAACCCATGGTAATGGTTCTATGATGGTCAGGCTAATCAAAAGGAACGGGCTACTGGTTTACCAAGAAAAAGAAATTACATCAGTTACACCATAAATGCCAAATTGGGGAAACAAGACTTATGTGCCTCTTCCATTCTTTCTATAGGTAGGGCATAGATGTTATGGGGTAGATCTCATCAAAAGCATCTAGCCGATACCAATTCATCTTCGTCGTTATCAATTACTTCACTAAGAGGGTGAAGGTTGCTTCATATGCCAAAATTACGAAATCAGCAGTCATCAAATTCAAATCCAAATTCAAATTCAAAGCCAAATCCAAATCCAAATTCAAATTCAAAGCCAAATTCAAAATCAAGTTCAAATGCAAATTCAAATTCAAATTCAAAAAAAAAAAAAATAAAAACAAAAAAGTGGCAATAAAGAATGACAGAAAGGAACATGTTTAACATAATTGCACAATGTCAAAGATTTACAGTCTATTCAAAGATCATACACCATATCAGTGCAGCAAAGGTAGCCAAAAAAACCATTCAAAAATTTTTGAAAAATGACTGAGATTTGTAAAGGTTGGTATAGAGAAGTTACCATTTACCCTCTTTGTTTCTTGAATATTGGCCGGAACCTTCACTGGGGCAGCATCTTTCTCATTAGTTTATGAAAGGGAAAGTAATTGTTGAAAGTTAAGATTCCTTTTCTCCAAACTTTAACTGAATTAAGAATTGGATGAAGCAGAATGCCTCTAGTAAGCTTGATCGAAGTATTCAAAACGGATGATACGGGCTTATGACAAAGAGGTTCCCCCAAGAGAATTTCATGATGGGGACCTGGCATTAAGAAGAATCCTTCTCATACAAAAGGACTTCAGAGGAAAGTAAATACCAAATTTGGAAAAAATTTATGTAGTGAAGAAGGTTTGTTCTCGAAGATCATTAATTTTGACCAAGATGGATGGCAAGGACATGCTCAAGCTAGTGAATTCAGATTTCATCTAAAAGGAGAGGCCAAGGTGAAAACCCACAAAGGGCGCCTTGAAACCTTTTAAAAAAAGAGAAATCAAAAAATCAAAAAAAAAAGAAGAAATAAAAATTTTTCAATAAAAAAGAAGAAAGAAAAAGGAGAGGCCAAGGCAAAAACCCGCAAAGGGCGCTTTGAGACCAAAGGGGATTTGAGTTGAAAACCCAAAAAAGGCGGCTCAAATTTTGATCGAAAGTGGGGCATACAGTATGTAACATCCAGAAATTGGGCTTAGTAAGATTGGGCCCAATGGGCCTTGGACATAAGAATGTTTAAAATTTTGAGAACAAGAGAATGGCATTATTGCAAATTGGACTTGTTAGTTAAGTGAATTTGGAAGGTTACGAGGTTTCTATGAAGTCTCAGGTTTAATTGGGCCTTAGGAAAAATTTGGTATTTTAGCACTTTAAGGAGATGGAGTAAGTGGCCTTAAAGCATATGGAAATAATTGATTAAATAGCTAGCATAAGTGAGCAGTTAGTAAAGAGGCTATGGCACCACATGTATTACCTTGAAGGAAGGAGTTCGGTTCACTTTGTATGCAATTTGACTTTTACTTTTGCTTCCCTTCCTTATGTGTCGGTCAAGGAATAAATATGGCAATGGTGGACTTCATTATTTTGGTATGGTGGCTAAAAGAATAAGGCAAGGTGTAACATCCTGAATTAGGGGTTGTTTGTAATTTAATTATTTTCATGTGCTTGCTTGAAAAGAAATGAATTCTATGATTACTGGACATGTTCTAGGGTCTAGTGATAACCTCGAGCTAGGCCTGAGTTAGGGCTAGAAGTTTTTTTTAAGCACTTGAGAAGAAGAAGCTAAGTGAATGAGGCTTTAAAAATTAATTGGCGCGAAGCATGACACAAGAAATCATGTGATAAGGTGGCTTGGGACGCAACCTTAAGGGCTTGGAAGGTGGCGTCAAAGAGGAGCTTCAAGGGAAGAGGTTCAAATCTTGGTAGTCACAAGGAGGTGTGTTTTATTTTTATTTTTTTTCTTTGGGCTTTTTGGGCGTTAAAGGAAGGGGCTATGTTAAGGAAGTTTCAAAAGGATTTTTGTGGGTGATGTTGGACATGAAAGTCGAATTGGTAAAGTGGCTTGGGGCCTTGGTGAATGTCGCCCAAGCAAGGAGGAGGAGGACTCAAGTTCGAGTCACGATGATAGAATAAGGATTTTTCTTTTATTTTTGCTAATTGGCGCCATGAAGAGGGAAGAGTTGGACGGCAATTGGAACTTTGGAAGGAAGGGGATAAGTTTTTCTTTTTGATAATTTCGGCTAAGAAGGGAAGATAAATTTTGTTTTTATTTCAAATGGGTGATAATTGAAGGATAAAAAATTATCACAAAGAGAGATGGCCGAATGTAGGACTCCTTGGGACTCCCACATTCGGTTTTGAGTATAGTGAGGGAAGGTGCCGAATTCATCTAAATTGCTTTTCTTTTTCTCTCTAATTTGTTGCTGGCCGAATTCTCTCTAGCCACATTCCCCAAAATTCTTCAAAATTTCATTCTTCTTTTGCTTCTACTTGGCTGAACCTACCACCCCTTTCTACCCAAAATTTCATCTTTCATTTGTTGTTAGCCAAATATCCCTTACCATATAGGGCATAAGCCAAATCCCCCTAAGGAAAGTGCTGTCGATTTCATAACTTGGTAAGTGTTCCTCTTTAGCATTTGATTTCTTTTATCTTCCTTTGGTGTGCCGAAAGCATGAGTAGAGGCTTTGGTAGGGATTGGTCGAATGTGTATAGGCCATATTAACATGTAACTTTTGTGTGTAGCCGACACCAAGGAGCATTTCGAGATTTGATTCTTCAAGGGGGCTCGACAAGACAAGTGGCAACTTCAGGATTTCGGTAAGGGTAATAAGTGGTTAGGCATATTCGGCCAAAGGCCATTTTTAGTGTCTAAAATGTAACCGAATGTGCACTATGGTTTTAGGGACTAATCGGCCAAGGCAAACAAAGGCAATTTTGGGATTTCAATTCGCTTTGGTAAGTAATGGGTAGTTTTGGCCAAAGGCCATATGTTAAGAATTTATGCCTAATGCCGAAAACTAATATGTGCCATATAAGGATCTCAACGATTTTAGGAATAAGTTCAGTTTCGAGATTTGGTAGGAGACCAAAATCAGCAACCAAGGTGAGTGTTATTTTGAGTACGACATATCTTTCGGGATTAATAGTATAGCCGAATGGCTATTAGATCTAAAAGTTTATGTGTTGGCCGATTGTAGGGGGAAACAACCTCTCGGGGTTTCGCTAGTATAATTCGGGATTTGCTAGTCTCACGAGTTAACAGGTGTGTAAACTCTTACACACTTTATTAGCATAGACTGTTTATTATGTTGCTGTATAACCTCTCGTGTTGTAACTTTGCCTTGTGGGCATAAGCTTGGATTCGGGTAAGTCCCCTATTACGTGATCTATGATGTATGTTTGTGCATGCCATCATATGCTGCTGAATGCTATGCTATACATAAATGCATGATATGGGATTATGATATTTGTTATGTGAGCATGATGATGGTGGGATTGATGAGAGGAGAGGGATGATCTCTATGGACTGTCACCAGTGGTTTTGACCACAAGATGGGTTGGCCCCATCAGTTTAATTGTGACTTCGGTCACCAGTGGTTTTGACCACACCATTGATAAATTGTGACTAAGTCCCAGTGGTTTGGTACCACCAGTGGTTTTGAACACATATTGATAATTGTGACCTATGGTCATCAGTGGTTTTGACCACACAATGGGTTGGCCCCATCACTTGATTTGTGACTCCGATCACCAGTGGTTTTGACCACACGGGGTAGATAAGGAGTATGGATGGTTAGTTTGGGTTGCTTGTTTGCATGTTATACTAATAATTTGTGTATGAGCTGCACTTCCGGGTTGGGGATTTATACATCGAGTCTTGGTGACTCACCCTTCCCATATTATTTTGCGATTTAGTAGATCACGAGAGATGGAGCAGGAGAGGACTCGAGGCGGCCATGCTTGTTCCTTGGATTTGGGATTTATACAGTTTAAGTTTGTTTATTTTACTAAATTTTTAATTTAGGTTGTAATAAGGCCGCTAGTTTATTATTTTGGATGTTTACATAGTTGTTTTACTTTAATTATACTACGTTACAAATGAGACTATAAAATGTTAAGTGAATCGGTTAAAAGTAACATTTTCAAATTAAGTAACTTCTACGAGTTTTCAAAAATGTTACCATCGGGTAGCAAAGTTCACCAAGTTAACAATATCTCTGATGAATTTTAAAACTTTAATGATCAAATGTTTTCAAAGGTTTTCAACACAACCATGTTTGGAAAAATAAAACCCTCTTGAGTTTTATCAAACCCTATTTTATAACTTTAACAATATTTTCAAATTTTCACCAGTTAATCAGAATCTTTCAAATGTTTTACTCTGTGAAATGCCAGATCCGGTCGAGGCTCATGGGTAGAGTTTGGGGTGTTACATTTTTGGTATCAGAGCCAGGTTCAAAACTCAGCTGTGGGGGCCCAGGGCCCAAAACATTTTTGTAGGCCTTTGTGAATTATTATGGAAATGGTTTTCAGTCTGAGCAGCATGGCACCGAGTCTCCAGTACCAATCCGCCCAGGTAAGTAATTCTATCTATTTTTGTGAATATTTGATAGGGGTAGAAGGGTAAATTGTGAACGTAGAATATTAGAATAGGAATTGTTGAACCATAGGGCTAGCGTGCCCCAAACAAACAATGCATAAGATTTAATAATTCCCTAAACAAACCCTGTGAGTTGTCACTGAGCAAGGGATGTGGCAATCGTTATACGCATGTCTAGGATTGGATTTGGTGGGAGCCTGGTATTTAAGCAGTCCTAGTGACTCACCTCCTACTCACTCGAATCATACCTGGTGCATAGTGACGGTTCATCCTAGTTGAGACGACATGCTCATAGGCTAAACTTGATAACTAAAACCCGAAAGGGACTAGCCATTTTGCTTTTGAAGTAAACCTTGTTTTAAAAAAAAACCAAAATATCCCTCAGTTTGAAAAATGACCAAAATACCCCTGGCTTGTAAACTATCAAAATACCCTCCGTATGAAAAATTTCCAAATAGAAAATTTTCAAAACGTCATTTTTTTTAAAATCAATTAGAACCCCATTTTGGAAATCTTTTCATGAAAATGCCCCTACACATTAGATATGGTTTGTGAATGTTGTCTGTGTGATGGATGTACTTAGAACTAGGAGATAAGCCTGAAACTGGAACTATAGGTAGATTCGACTTCGAAAGAATCACTTCAAAAACTATCTCTCATAAAATTGCTCGTGGGTAATCAGTGAACAGTATTAATAATGCATAAAATTCTTAAACAGATAAATGCGAATGAGAAGAATGAGTATAAGAGGTCGTGGACGTCCGCCGCGTGGCTGTGGTAGGGTAGGATGACCTTGTCAGAGCCAGCAAGGTCTGGTCATAGGTGTGGAAATGAGATGCCGGATCTGTCGGCGACAGAAATTGAGTTTCAGGATTAGAGTGGTGGTAACGATGTAGTATCGTGTCAGTACGAAAGTGTTGAAACGAGTTGCCAAGGCAAAGCGCAGTGTAAGAGCTAAATAAATTGTGGTTGAACGACTCAAGCTAATGAGCGAGAGGTGTTTAGAGGAGTTTCTAGAATGGCACCCAGTCTTGCGGAGTATTGGTTGGAATCAACCGAGAGGATCATGGGTGACCGGATTTTCTGGTGAGGAAAAGTTGAAGGTATAATCTCCGCTTGGGATGAGTCATATCAGTGGTGGCTCACTGTAAGGGATGGAGTGATGGCGGAGGATCTCACATGGGAATTCTTCAAAGCTGCCTACCAAAAGAAATACATAGGAACTAGCTACGTGGATGCGTAGCGGAAGGCTTTTTTGAACCTGGTTCAAGGTAATAAGACAGTGGCGGAGTATGAGGCCGAATTTCTCTAGTTGAGTAGGTATGCTCGTGGTATTGTGGGTACCGAGCATGAAAACTGTGTTAGATTTGAGGATGGGCTGAGAGATGAGCTAAGGATGATGATAGCTCCACAACAGGAATGGGAGTTCACTGTCCTAGTGGAGAAATCGAAGGTTGCTGAAGGGGTAAGACAGTCGGTTAGGCAAAATCAAGGTAGGAGTTGGAATAAGAGGAGCTCTGGATCTTCAAGGTTCTCTGGTAATCAGCAGAAGAGGACGAGGTTTGGTGGGTCAGATCAAGCTGCTAGGCCTGCTGCTGCTGCTAATCCTCAATGGCCGCCACGGTGTGCTTGGTGTGGGAAGTCTCACACGGGGGAGTGTTGGAATGGTAATCGGGGATGCTTTGAATGTGGGTCCATGGAACATCAAGTTAGAGATTGTCTGAAAAAGGCAGCTAGGCTGAGATCATAGGGTCAGGATCGTGCATCGAATAGGAGGGATAACCAACAGCCACCGAGAGGTTGTGGTGTAGGAAGAGGAGGTAATGGTGCTGGCAGAGGTCGTGGGGCACCGAGAGGAGGTACCGGTGGTAGTGAGGATAGGCAACCTGGTTTGGTCTATGCCGCGAGGCGTCAGGAGGAGGGCGACGCCCCGGACGTCATAACCGATATGTTCTTGATCTTGGGTGCACCCTATAGTACTTTAATTGATATTGGCTCAACCCACTCATACATTGCTAGTAGCGTAGTGGAAACTCTACACTTAGACGCTGAGCTTACTTCTAGGAAGATGACCGTATTAAGCCCTCAGGTCACTCAGAGAAGTAAGTAAACTCTATAGGAACGTACCCTAGAACTCTAAGGGTCGTGTTCTTGGTCGACTTAATGGAACTACCGTTTCAGAGTTTGATCTAATCCTCGGGATGGATTGGCTAGTAAAGTATCGAGCTAGCTTTGGATTATGTGACTAAGCGCATGGTGTTAAAGACCATGGAAGGAGAAGAGGTGGTGATGATAGGTAAAGGAGAGATTACCTATCTAATCTGGTTTCGCATTGAAGGCGAAAAAGATTGTTAGGAAAGGTTGTGAAGCATATGTAGTGCATGTACGTGCTTTGGAAGCTAAGGGTGCGGTGTGAGAGATGTCCGGACCGTAGGGATTATGTTGATGTGCTTCGGAGGAACTTAGGTTCTACCTCCGGACCGTGAGGTTGAATTTGGTATAGACTTGTTACCGGAAACTGCGCCAGTGTCTATAGCTCCGTATCGGATGGCGCCAAAAGAATTGGTAGAGTTAAAGGCTTAGATCCAGGAATTGTTGGATAGAGGGTTCATCCGACCAAGTGTATCGCCTTGGGGAGCTCTAGTGCTTTTTGTCAAGAAGAAGGATGGGACAATGAGAATGTGTATAGACTATCGACAGCTGAATAAGTTGATAATAAAGAACTGGTATCCTTTGCCCAGGATCGATGATTTGTTTGATCAACTAAAGGGTGCATCGGTGTTCTCTAAGATTGACCTTAGGTCAGGGTACCATCAGCTTAAGGTGAAGGAGGCTGATGCCATAAGACAGCATTCCATACTCGGTATGGGCACTACGAGTTTCTGGTAATGCCTTTTGGGTTGACGAATTCACCAGCCGCATTTATTGACATGATGAATCGGGTTTTCCAACCCTATCTGGATCGATTTGTCGTGGTGTTCATAGACAACATTTTGGTGTACTCAAAGTTAGAAGAGGAGCATGACGCACATCTTCATGTGGTTTTGCAAGTTCTAAGGGAGAAACGGTTGTACGCCAAATCCAGTAAGTGTGAGTTTTGGCTTAAGGAGGTGACTTTCCTTGGGCATGTTGTTTTAACTGAGGGAATCAGGGTGGATCCCCGTAAGATTGAGGCGATATTAGAGTGGAAACCACCCATGTCGGTTACAGAAATTCAAAGTTTTTTGGGGTTGGTAGGATATTATAGGAGATTCGTGGAAAATTTCTCCTTAATCGCAAAGACCGCTGACTAAGTCTTGAGAAAAGAGTTCCATTTGTGTGGTCGAAGAAGCAGCAAGAGAGTTTCGATAAGCTGAAGAAGATTTTGACTGAAGCACCAGTCTTAATTCAGCCGGAGGCAGGAAAGGAATTCATTGTGTATTGCGATGCATCGCATCTTGGTTTAGTGTGTCTTGATGCAAGAAGGAAGGTGGTTGCTTATGCGTCCACGGCAGCTTGAGGCCTCACGAAGATAACTATCCGACACATGATTTGGAATTGGTCTTGTAGTTTTTGCCTTGAAGCTTTGGAGGCACTATCGATAGGGAGAAGTCGATGGTGTACACGGATCACAAGAGTCTCAAGTACCTCTTGACTCAGAAAGATTTAAATATGAGGCAGTGGAGGTGGATTGAGTTGCTGAAGGACTATGACTGCTCAATCGAATACCATCCGGGTAAGGCTAATGTGGTAGCTGATGCATTGAGCCGGAAGATGGTAGCGAATTTGCGAACAATGTTTGCTCACCTAAGTCTCTATGAGGATGGGAGCCTTCTGGCAGAGTTGCAAGTAAAGCCATCTTCGATTAATGAAGTCAAAGAAAGGCAGATGGCCGACAAAGTTCTGAGTACTCGGAGGTTGAAGGTACAAAATGGTGAGGCCGAAGGGTTCAGCTTGGGTAGTGATGGAGTGTTGTATTTTCAGGGGAGAGTATGTATGCCTAAGGATGATGATTTGAGGCAGCGAATCCTTAAAGAAGCTCATAGCAGTCCGTACGCTATGCACCCGGGAAGCAGCAAGATGTATCGGGATTTAAGGGAGCAATTTTGGTGGCCGGGTCTTAAGCGGGAAGTAACCGAGTTAGTGGGCAAGTGTCTGACATGCCAGCAAGTTAAGGCTGAGCATCAATTGCCATCAGGGTTGTTACAGTCGGTAAAGATCCTACAATGGAAGTGGGAGGAGATTACTATGGATTTCGTAAGTGGGCTTCCCCTTACGCCCAGTAAGAAAGATGCAGTTTGGGTGATAGTAGACCGGTTGACTAAGTTGGCCCATTTCATACCAGTAAGGGTTGACTACTCGCTTCAAAGGTTAGCCAAGTTGTATATCGCAGAGATAGTGCGATTGCATGGAGTACCGTGTCCATTATCTCAGATCGGGATCCCGGTTCACGTCAAGATTCTGGAAGGCTTTACATCAAGAGTTAGGCACGGTTGAATTTCAAAGATGGCTTTTCACCCGCAAATCGATGGACAATCTAAGAGGGTAATCAAGTGTTGGAAGATATGTTAAGGGCTGTGTTTTGGATTTTCGTGGTAGTTGGGAGGAGTACCTACCTTTATGAGTTCGCTTATAACAATAGTTATCAGTTTAGTATTCGATGGCACCGTATGAGGCGTCAGATGGTCAAAAATGCCGTACTCTTACATGTTGGATGGGACTAGGAGAGCGACAGATGTTGGGTCCAGAGTTAGTGGCAGAAACAGAAGATAAGGTTAAGGTAATTCGGGCTCGTCTGAAGGAGACATCGGACAGATAGAAATCATACACTGATCTTAAGCGCAGAGAGGTTGAATATGCAGTGGATGATAAAGTCTTCTTGAAGGTATCACCTTGGAAGAAGGTGCTGAGGTTTGGCGGAAAGGCAAGCTAAGCCCTAGGTTCATCGGGCCGTACACAGTGTTGAAACGTGTGGGACCAGTAGCTTACCAGCTCGAATTGCCGACAGAATTAAGTCAAATTCATGACATCTTTCATGTGTCAATGCTTAGGCGCTACCGATCAGATCCCTCACACGTAGTGCTGGTTGCAGAAATTGAAGTAAACTCAGACTTGTCTTTCGAGGAGGAGCCGTCAGATTCTAGATCGAGATGTTAAAGTTTTGAGGAGGAAGTCGGTACCTTTGGTAAAAGTGCTGTGGCGAAACCATGGTACGGAAGAGGCTACGTGGGAACCAGAGAATGTGATGCAGTAGCAATACCCCCAACTTTTCTGATCCAGGTAATTTCGAGGCCGAAATTATTTTAAGGGGGTAGAACTGTAACATCCTGAATTAGGGGTTGTTTGCAATTTAATTATTTTCATGTGCTTGCTTGAAAAGAAATGAATTCTATGATTACTGGACATGTTCTAGGGTCTAGTGATAACCTCGGGCTAGGCCTGAGTTAGGGCTAGAAGTTTTTTTTTAAGCACTTGAGAAGAGGAAGCTAAGTGAATGAGGCTTTAAAAATTAATTGGTGTGAAGCATGACACAAGAAATCATGTGATAAGGTGGCTTGGGATGCAACCTTAAGGGCTTGGAAGGTGGCGTCAAAGGGGAGCTTCAAAGGAAGAGGTTCGAATCTTGGTAGTCACAAGGAGGTGTGTTTTATTTTTTTTTTTTGGGCTTTTGGGCGTTAAAGGAAGGGGCTATGTTAAGGAGGTTTCAATAGGATTTTTGTGGGTGATGTTGGACATGAAAGTCGAATTGGTAAAGTGGCTTGGGGCCTTGGTGAATGTCGCCCAAGCAAGGGGGAGGAGGACTCAAGTTCAAGTCATGATGATAGCATAAGGATTTTTCTTTTATTTTTGCTAATTGGCGCCATGAAGAGGGAAGAGTTGGACAGCAATTGGGACTTTGGAAGGAAGGGGATAAGTTTTTCTTTTTGATAATTTCGGCTAAGAAGGGAAGATAAATTTTGTTTTTATTTCAAATGGGTGATAATTGAAGGATAAAGAATTATCACAAAGGGAGATGGTCGAATATAGGACTCCTTGGGACTCCCACATTCGGTTTTGAGTATAGTGAGGGGAGGTGCCAAATTCATCTAAATTGCTTTTCTTTTTCTCTCTAATTTGTTGCTGGCCGAATTCTCTCTAGCCACATTCCCCAAAATTCTTCAAAATTTCATTCTTCTTTTGCTTCTACTTGGCCGAACCTACCACACCTTTCTACCCAAAATTTCATCTTTCATTTGTTGTTAGCCAAATATCCCTCACCATATAGGGCATAAGCCGAATCCCCTTAAGGAAAGTGCTGTCGATTTCATAACTTGGTAAGTGTTCCTCTTTAGCATTCAATTTTTTTTATCTTCCTTTGGTGTGCCGAAAGCGTGAGTAGAGGCTTTGGTAGGGATTGGTCGAATGTGTATAGGCCATATTAACATGTAACTTTTGTGTGTAGCCGACACCAAGGAGCATTTCGGGATTTGATTCTTCAAGGGAGCTTAACAAGACAAGTGGCAACTTTGGGATTTCGGTAAGGGTGATAAGTGTTTAGGCATATTCGGCCAAAGGCCATTTTTAGTGTCTAAAATGCTAACCGAATGTGCACTATGGTTTTAGGGACTAATCGGCCAAGCAAACAAAGGCAATTCCGGGATTTCAATTCGCTTTGGTAAGTAATGGGTAGTTTCGGACAAAGGCCATATGTTAAGAATTTATGCCTAATGCTGAAAACTAACATGTACCATATAAGGATCTCAACTATTTCAGGAATAAGTGCAATTTCGGGATTTGGTAGGAGACCAAAATTAGCAACCAAGGTGAGTGTTATTTCGAGTACGACATATCTTTCAGGATTAATAGTATAGCCGAATGGTTATTAGATCTTAAAGTTTATGTGTTGGCCGATTGTAGGGGGAAACAACCTCTCGGGGTTTCGCTAGTATAATTCGGGATTTGCTAGTCTCACGAGTTAACAGGTGTGTAAACTTTTACACACTTTATTAGCATAGACTGTTTATTATGTTGCTGTATAACCTTTCGTGTTGTAACTTTGCCTTGTGGGCATAAGCTTGGATTCTGGGTAAGTCCCCTATTACGTGATCTATGATGTATGTTTGTGTATGCCATCATATGCTGTTGAATGCTATGCTATACATAAATGCATGATATGAGATTATGATATTAGTTATGTGAGCATGATGATGGTGGGATTGATGAGAGGAGGGGATGATCTCTATGGATCGTCACGGTGGTTTTGACCACAAGATGGGTTGGCCCCATCGCTTAATTGTGACTTGGTCACCAAATGGTTTTGACCACGCCATCGATAAATTGTGACTAAGTCCCGGTGGTTTGGTACCACCAAATGGTTTTGACCACATATTGATAATTGTGACCTATGGTCATCAGTGGTTTTGACCACACGATGGGTTGGCCCTATCACTTGATTTGTAACTCCGGTCACTAGTGGTTTTGACCACCAGTGGTTTTGATCACACGGGGTAGATAAGGAGTATGGATGGTTAGTTTGGGTTGCATGTTTGCATGTTATACTAATAATTTGTGTATGAGCTGCACTTCCGAGTTGGGGATTTATACACTGAGTCTTGGTGACTCACCCCTTCCCATATTATTTTGCAGACAAGTAGATCGCAGAGATGGAGCCGGAGAGGACTCAAGACGGCCATGCTTGTTCCTTTGATTTGGGATTTATACAGTTTAAGTTTGTTTATTTTACTAAATTTTTAATTTGGGTTGTAATAAGGCCTCTAGTTTATTATTTTGGATGTTTACATAGTTGTTTTACTTTAATTGTACTACGTTACAAATGAGACTATAAAATGTTAAGTGAATTGGTTAAAAGTAACATTTTCAAATTAAGTAACTTCTATGAGTTTTCAAAAATGTTACCATCGGGTAGCAAAGTTCACCAAGTTAACAATATCTCTGATGAATTTTAAAACTTTAATGATCAAATGTTTTCAAAGGTTTTCAACACAACCATGTTTGGAAAAATAAAACCCTCCTGAGTTTTTTCAAACCCTATTTTATAACCTTAACAGTATTTTCAAATTTTCACCAGTTAATCAGAATCTTTCAAACGTTTTACTCTGTGACATGCCAGATCCGATTGAGGCTCATGGGCGGGTTTGGGGTGTTACACAAGGTTGAAGTTGGGGAAAGGAATCAAGAGAAATAGGAAAGAAAGGGGGACATGAGGCTAATTCCATGGATGATGTTTTGGAAAACTTAGGAGGCCAAACTCTAATCCTAAGGGGGGATGCATGTGGACGGTTTTGGAGTAGTTAGGTGGCTGAAATTTTATTTTGGCTTTTGGTAAAATCCTAGCTTTGTTTTGGCCAGAAATCCTTTTGGCAACTTTGTGCCATTTCTCTCAATTTTGCAACCCACCTTGCCGAAACATAGTAGAGCAATAGTGCATTGTTTTCCTCTTAAATCCTTTTCTTTTTCCTTTGCTTTGTGCCAAAATTTCAAGCCTTGGTGACCATATGTTTCTTCTTTCTTTTTACTTTGGCCGAATTCCCCTAGCACATTTGTGCACTTTCTTGCTCTTTTGTTTGATCAAGATTTTCATCTCTTGTCTATCTCCTTTTGGATAGCCTAATCTTCCACCCTTCTATTGAACTTTCTTTTCCATTCGAGTGGTCATTTATGTACAATCGGTAAGTGAATTCTTTTCTATGATCATATTCTTTCCTCTTTAGCGAATAAGTAATTATCACTATTCGGTTGTAAATCGTGATCGTGAATCAAAATGGTGTTATCCTCCACTTCTTCATGTTTTATTCACTCTCTTTTCATAGTGCTTTAAGTGGGAGACCGTATTGTTCTAGCTGAAGTCAAACGGTGGTAATTGGATCCAATATCGATAAGGATCGATTCTTGGTGCATCGAGGGAGATCACCATTGTGGTGTTGAAATCGGTAGAAAGCACAACTCGTAATCAAGGTGTGTAATCACGTACCCTTCCGAATATATGTTTGAAATGGTGAGTAAGTCTCACATCTCTTTGAAATTTTACATGAAATATTCTATGATTCGGTATAAATACCGAATAAAATCGATAACCGCCATTCGTGATCACCGGAGTGCGATATTCCTAGTGGTAATCGATTTTGTAATAAAATAGTTTCGGTCGTAAAGCAAAGGACGTGTATTTGAAAACTCACTAAAAATTGGATAAAAGGAATTAAAAAGTGAGTAAGATATCAGATTAAAGCTTACTGTGTCTACTTTAATATGGAAGAAATGTAAAAAGAAAGGGAATGCTATATTTTGAGATATGTTAATTTTAGTTAGACTGGTTCTGAATGACTTCGGGGTATTCTGTTCTGTTTTGGAAAAATCATATAAAATTTTACAAAGTGAATTATGGGACATAATTTATATGTATGGAAACAAGTGGGAGCAGTAGATGAAAAGCGTCCAGTAAGATATTTGTGATTAAGGAAAGAGAAGCCAGAATCATTGGATAGTGAAACAAGGAAAATTTTAAGGAATAAACTGTACTAAATGGTTAAGCTAAAAATTCTGAAAAAATTATAGGAGAAAGATATATGTGTCTACTTTCAAGGAAAATTTACAGATTTAGATTTCAAATTTTCCAACTCGAGTTGTGGTCAATTTAGTCAGTATGACACAGATGGACAGTTTCGATTTTATGCTCCAAAATTAGTAGTTAAGCCTAGGTTGTAAAATTACCATAATACCCTTAGAGGGTAAATTACCGAAATCCTGGGTTGCGAGATTATCGAATTACCCTCGACGAGTAAAATTACGAAAATGCCCTTATGGGCCGAATTACGAAATTGCCCCTAATGGGCCAAAATACGAAATTGCTTAATGAACTGAATTGACATATTACTTTATAGGCCAATCTGATATATTTTGTTATGAGGGCCAAAATATGTTTAATGGGCCAAATTTGCTAGATCATTAAATGGGCCAAAATTGCTATTTTGGCTAATGGGCCAAATTGATAACTTGTAATATGGGCTTTTTGATGAAATTTACCTTATGAATATATTTGTAACATCCTGAATTAATGGGTCTACGCGTTTAGTGTAGGGATATGTTTAAAATGTTAATTTAAGTAAAAGGGGTCTAAATTTGGGCTTAGAATTAGGCAAAGGCCTAGATTAAATTATTTTAAGATGGCATCATTAATAATTAAAAAGGAACAAGTTTTGGGTCGTAAGGAGCCATGTTTTTAGGCCAATTTTTGGCACTTAAAATAGAGCAAGGGGTGACGCCACACACAAGGAGTAAGGGGCCCAAATTTAAGTTTCATGGAGCCCAATTCTTTTAATTTAAGTTAGCTAAATTTTGGGCATTAGGATTAGGTGGAGTGGATGGCAACAAGGCTATTATTTAGGAATTTATTTTATGTGGATAATAAGCAGATAAAGGCTAAGATTTAGGGATTTTAATGATTAAAATATGTGGATAATATGCTAATAAAGGAGTGAGGAGTTAGAGATAATTAAGTCTCTTTTAGATGAGCTAGTAGATTAAGATAAAGGAGAAAAGTTAGGAATTTATCTACAAAGAGAGTGATGGCCAAGAATCCATCACTGAGAGGAGTAAAGAAACCAGCTACTACATGGCAAAGGGTTGTGAATTTCCTATAAATAGAGGGCTAGCTCCTTGTTTCGACATTAAATCCTCTCCTTTGTGCCAAAATCCCCAGCTTCTTTTCTCCAAATTTCTTTCTCTAATTTCCTTAAAAGCCGAAACTTTTCCCCACTTTCTTTTCCCTTGTGCCGATTTCTCTAAAAAGCCGAAGCATCCATCATTTTTTTTCTTTTACTCATCCTATTTGAGAAATTGTTCTACACTTTCGGCATTTAAATCTTTCGTCGGCATTACCAAATCCTCTCCCTAGTGATAGCCGAATCTCCTAAGCTAAGGTAAGAGTCGAATTTTGAGTAGTTCTCATAATCTATTTTTGAAAGGGAAAAACCGAAAGGTAATAGTTAATGGTTTAATGATGGGCGGCAATTTGGGATTTGAAGGAGGCTTAGTCGACTATATCTAAAAGTCGAAAATCATAAGTCTCCAATTTTGGGATTTTAAGGTAAGAAGATTATCCCTAGATTTTTATTAGATTCGTTCAATATATATATGATCTTAACTCTAAAAGGAGGATTAACGATTAAATATTTTTATAGTAGCTCTGATAGGAATTTGATGGAATTAAATATGGATCAGGCAAAAGAAAGAATCCCTAAGTTTAAGAAACGAGCAGTATCTGGTGCTCGAGATTGGCCAATTAGTTGTGGACCGGCTTCTGAACAATCCTTAGGTAGATAGTAGTTGTGTCGACTAAGGATAGCGTCGATATAGAAAGCCTCATTTTATCGGTAATTAGGTGTGTAGATCTCTAACACACTACCAATTAACCTGTATGTAAATCTATTTATGTATGTTATGGGCTAAAAGCTAGAATAAGGTCAGATAAGCAATGAATGGAACCCTAAAAGGGCTAGACAAGGATGCTGTGTATGTAAACATAGAACTCCCTATGTGTATTGAAAAATATATATGACTGCATGATATTTTCTTTATGTGTGTATGCATGGGATGGGATATTGATATGATGAAGGGAAGTTCATGATAGGTCACGCAGATGATCGGTGGTAGAAAACCCACAAATATAAATGCTAGGTCATATTGTGATCGGTGGCTATGCCACGCTTAATGATTCCTACTTAATAGGAATAGGCGAGACTGTCTGCTTTGGTGTGTAGTGGATGGAGGGTTGATTGTAGAAATCCCAAGGTGTGATGGTTGGTATGGGTTGGTGTGTAGAGGATGGAAACCTAGGATGGGTTGGGTTATTCATTCTTTATTGTTTATTATATGATTATGATTGATGCCTTCCTGTATGGGCCAGGGCCCATAATGTGTTTGTGGGCTCAGGTCGATGTGTGTTTTGAGATTTATACACTGAGTCTTTGTGACTCACGTTTTCCTTTCCTCTACTCTTCCAGATGAACAGTAGATCGTGGACATGGGAGCCGAGACAGACTCGAGGGGCCATCAAATTCTATTTCTACAAGTTAATTTCTTTTGGGATTTCTTAAAGTTTATTTTATTTCATTGTTTTTTTTTAGAATATTTATGTAATAAGGCCCCTAGCTTTCATTCAACTCAGCAGTTATCAATGTTAAGCAACTTATGAATTTTATGATAAGGTTTATTTTACTAAATAATAAAAATACAAAGAGGTTTATTTTCAAAAGTCTCTCCTTTATTCAAATTTAATTAATTTAACTTGTGTTTTCAAAATCTGATAAAATGTTATGTGTTCGATAACATACCAGATCCGGTCGGAATGCATGGGACGGCTTTGGGGTGTTACATTTTGGTATCAGAGCCCAGCTTAAAACTCTGGGTGTGAAATGGGCCTAGAGGTTTTTGGAAAAAATTTTAAAAAATGTCTGGTTTGAGGATATGGCTTTCGAGTCACCAAGCACCGATCCATGCGCAGTAAGTATTCGAACTCTCTGTGTTATATATTTATGTGGGCTTGATGGGCTTTATGGGACGAGACTAATTAGATCTAGAACTTGATAGACTCTAGTCTTAGCTGAAACAACTCCTTAAATTTCATAAGACTTAACCTCACTAAACAAAACCCATGAACGAGTCGCAAGACTAGGGTGTGGCAACAGGCATACGCATGTCTAGGAATAGATCCAGAAGAGCTTGGTATTTAAGCAGTCCTAGTGACTCACCTCCTCTTCGCTAGAATCTTACCTGGTGCGTAGTGGCTGTTCACTCTAATTATGAGGACTTGTTGATGGGCCAAACCTATAATTAAAACCCGAAAGGGACCACCACCCTATTTTGCAAACAAAACCCCTAAGTTTTGTAAATTTCAAAGAAATACACTTGATTTGTGAAAATTTCCAACCAACAATGTGAATTTGTAAAATGCCTATGTTTTGAAAATTTACCCAAAAATCGTATGTTTACAAGAGTAACTAGATTTTTTTTCAAAATACTCCTTCAGAAAAAAATAAAAATAAAAACGCAACGACAACAACATCAAAATATCCCTGATTTGAATAAAATTACTAAAATACCCCTGGATGTCAAAATTATTGAAATACCCCTGGATCTTAAAAATTACCGAAATACCCTCAGATTGCAAAATTACTAAAATACCCTTATTTTACAAAATCACCAAGGAACCTTATTTTGAAAAATTACGAAAATGCCCTATAGGATAAAATTATGAAAATACCTCGGTAGTAAAACAACAACAACAACAACAACAATTTTTCTCGTGATGAACGAAGTTCATGGATGTTGATGATTGAATGTATGTGTTTCTAGAGGATATGAACTTGAGATCATTGTGAATACAAATTCAAAAGAACTACTTTCAAAACTATTATGCATAAGACCTGTTTGTGGTTAATCAGTGGAAGAAAACTAATGGTTCATAAAATTTCTAATCAGATAAACGTGAAGCGGTAGAATGAGTACAAGGGGTAGAGGACGTCCGCCACGTAGTCGTGGTAGGGTAGGATGACCGCTTAACGAGTAAGATCCGCCACGTGTCGAGAAACGAAATGCCAGCTGAAGAGGTCAAATGTCAGGATTAGACGGTCGAAGATGATGTTGTATCTCAGGCTATGTTGAGGGTTTTAGAGAGGGTTGGTGGAGTAGGCATGGACACAGGAGCCCGAAAATCTGTGCCGGAGCGGCTTAGGGCCAATGGGGCAGAAGTGTTTAGGGAATTTCTGAGGTAGCCCCAAGTTCAGCTGAGTATTGGTTGGAGGCGAGAATGAATAATGGATGATTTGAATTTCACGGAGGAGGAGAAGTTGAAAGGAATTATATCTCTCCTGCGGGATGAAGCCTACCAATGGTGGCTTATGGTTAAGGATGGAATAGTGGCTGACCGTATTACCTAGAATCTCTTTAAAACTGCGTTTCAGAATAAGGATATTGGATCAAGTTATATGGATGCGCAGCGCAAAGCATTTCTGAATCTGGTGCAAGGGAGTAGGTCAGTGGCTGCGTATGAAGCTGAATTTTTACGTCTTAGCCGTTATGCTCGTGGGATGGTAGCCACGGAGCATGAACATTGTGTTAGGTTCGAAGATGGCCTGAGGGATGACTTGCGTGTTTTGATAGCCCCACAGCTGGAGAGGGAATTTGCTGTGCTTGTGGAAAAGGATAAGATAGCTGAGGAGGTAAAGTGGACTGAGAAACTGAATCGGGATAGAGATAGGAGTGGAAGTAAGAGGAATTTTGAATTGTTAGGGGCAGTTGGGCAAACTTAGAAAAGACCTAGGTCAGACGGGTCGAAACAAGATGAGAGACCGGCTGCTACTAACTAGACACAAAAGTGTGCTCAATGTGGTAAGTTCCATACCTGTGAGTGTTGGGCAGGCACTGGAAAGTGTTTTAGGTGTGGATTTATGGACCACCAAGTTAGAAACTGTCCACAGCAACAGGACAGTGAAGGGCCCACGGGTCAAGAGAATGCACCGCCGGGTAGAGGAGGTCAACAACCCCAAGGGGCCGTGGTCAAGTCAATGGTGGCAATGGCACAGGACATGGTCGTGGAGGTGCAAGTTATGCTGAGGCAAGGCAGCCAGCCTTGGTCTATGCAGCACGTTGCCAAGGGGACGAGGATGCTCTAGATGTGAATACCGATGCGTACTCTACCATAGTATACTAAGTGTTTCTTTTGATTAGAGTGCGCAGCGAAAGCATAGTGGTGAGACTTGGGTAGTACGATTAATAGTTAGTTAGAAATTTCGAGGAAGAAATTTCTTTAAGGGGGTAGAACTATAACATCCTGAATTAATGGGTCTACGCGTTTAGTGTGGGGATATGTTTAAAATGTTAATTTAAGAAAAAAGGGTCTAAATTTGGGCTTAGAATTAGGCAAAGGCCTAGATTAAATTATTTTAAGATGGCATCGTTAATAATTAAAAAGGAACAAGTTTTGGGTCGTAAGGAGCCCATGTTTTTAGGCCAATTTTTGGCACTTAAAATGGAGCAAGGGGTGACGCCACACACAAGGAGTAAGGGGCCCAAATTTAAGTTTCATGGAGCCCAGTTCTTTTAATTTAAGTTAGCTAAATTTTGGGCATTAGGATTAGGTAGAGTGGATGGCAACAAGGCTATTATTTAGGAATTTATTTTATGTGGATAATAATCAGATAAAGGCTAAGATTTAGGGATTTTAATGATTAAAATATGTGGATAATATGCTAATAAAGGAGGGAGGAGTTAGAGATAATTAAGTCTCTTTTAGATGAGCTAGTAGATTAAGATAAAGGAGAAAAGTTAGAATTTATCTACAAAGAGAGTGATGGCCAAGAATCCATCATTGAGAGGAGTAAAGAAACCGCCATTACTACATGGCAAAAGGTTGCGAATTTCCTATAAATAGAGGGGCTAGCTCCTTGTTTTTGACATTAAATCCTCTCCCTTTTGTGTCGAAATTCCCTAGCTTCTTTTCTTCAAATTTCTTTCTCTAATTTCTTTAAAAGCCGAAACATTTCCCCACTTTCTTTTCCCTTGTGCCGATTTCTCTAAAAAGCCAAAGCATCCATCATTTTTTTTCTTTTATTCATCCTATTTGAGAAATTGTTCTGCACTTTCGGCATTTAAATCTTCCATCGGCATTACCGAATACTCTCCCTAGTGATAGCCGAATCTCCTAAGCTAAGGTAAGAGTCGAATTTTGAGTAGTTCTCATAATTTATTTTTGAAAGGAAAAAACCGAAAGCTAATAGTTAATGGTTTAATGATGGGCGGCAATTCAGAATTTGAAGTAGGCTTAGTCGACTAGATCTAAAAGCAGAAAATCATAAGTCTCCAATTTTGGGATTTTAAGGTAAGAAGATTATCCCTAGATTTTTATTAGATTCGTTCAATATATATATGATCTTAACTCTAAAAGGAGGATTAACGATTAAATATTGTTATAATAGCTCTGATAGGGATTTGATGGAATTAAATATGGATCAGGCAAAAGAAAGAATCCTTAAGTTTAAGAAACGAGCAGTATATGCTGTTCGAGATTGGCCAATTAGTTGTGGACCGGCTTCTAAACAAAACCTTAGGCAGATAGCAGTTGTGTCGACTAAGGATAGCGTCGATATAGAAAGCCTCATTTTATCGGTAATCAGGTGTGTAGATCTCTAACACACTACCAATTAACCTATATGTAAATCTATTTATGTATGTTATGGGGTAAAAGCCAGAATAAGGTTGTATAAACAGTCGAATGGAACCCTAAAAGGGCTAGACAAGGATGTCAGGTACGTAAACATAGAACTCCCTACGTGTATCGAAAAATATATATGACTGCATGATATTTTCTTTATGTGTGTATGCATGGGATGGGATATTGATATGATGAAGGGGAAGTGCATGATAGGTCACGCAATGATCGGTGGTAGAAAACCCACAAATATAAATGCTAGGTCACATTGTGATCGGTGGCTATGCCACGTTTAATGATTCCTACTTAATAGGAATAGGCAGTACGGCTGTCATTTTGGTGTGTAGCGGATGGAGGGTTGATTGTAGAAATCCCCAAGGTGTGATGGTTGGTACGGGTTGGTGTGTAGAGGATGGAAACCTAGGATGGGTTGGGTTATTCATTCTTTATTGTTTATTATATGATTATGATTGATGCCTTCCTGTATAGGCCAGGGCCCATAATGTGTTTGTGGGCTCAGGTCGATGTGTGTTTTGAGATTTATACACAGAGTCTTTGTGACTCACGCTTTCCTTTCCTCTACTCTTCCAGATGAATAGTAGATCATGGATATGGGAGCCGAGACGGACTCGAGGGGCCATCAAATTCTATTTCTACAAGTTAATTTCTTTTGGGATTTCTTAAAGTTTATTTTATTTCATTGGTTTTTTTTTAGAATATTTATGTAATAAGGCCCTAGCTTTCATTCAACTCAAGTAGCTTATCAATGTTAAGTAACTTATGAATTTTATGATAAGGTTTATTTATACTTAATAATAAAAATACAAAGAGGTTTATTTTCAAAAAGTCTCTCCTTTATTCAAATTTAATTAATTTAACTTGTGTTTTCAAAATCTGATAAAATGTTATGTGTTCGATAACATGCCAGACCCGGTCGGAACGCATGGGCTGGGTTTGGGGTGTTACAATATTGTTATGCATTATATATATATACATGACTTCATGGGTTGGGATAATTGATGAAGAGAAGAAAGGCCTGTTGCCAAAATCTAGTTCGGTGGCTCTGCCACAAATATTTTAAATGGCCTGTTGCCAAAATCTAGTTCGGTGGCTCTGCCACAAATATTTTAAATGGCCTTTGCCAAAATCTAGTTCGGTGGCTCTGCCACAAATATTATGATTGGCTTAATACCTGCTATTGGTGTGTTGGGGGGTTGGTTGACTTGATCCCCACAGGTGTGTTGGTTGGTACTGGTGGTGTGTAGTGGATGGAAATTTAGGCTTGGTTGGGAATTGCATATCACATGCATTTTATATTTGTTATATTGTTACATTTGTAAATGGGCTTAGGCCCAAATATTTGCCTTATGGATTTTGGCCCAGTGAACAACGATGAGTGGGTTACACACTAAGTTCTAAGTAACTCACCCCCTTTTTTCTTAACCCTGTAGGTAATGCTCCGTGAGGTGGACTTGGGCCATGGATGACTCGGTGGAGGCCATACTTGTAAATAGTGTTATTAAATTTTAAATTTCTTTTCCGTTATTTTATTATTTTGGTTTAAGTTGTAATAAGGCCTCGAACTATTTTATTATTTGCTTTATGGTTGGTTTACTTATTATTTTGCTTAAATTGTTTTAAACGAGAATTTTCTAAAAGCTAAAATAAAGGTTTTCCAAAATCGATTAACAAATGGAATTCATAATAAAATTTTTTACAAATATTTTTAATACGTAAATCTTCTTTGAATTTTCAATGTCATTTTCAAAAGTCACGATTTTATAAGATTATTAGTTCAAATCTAACGATTTATCTATCAATCTTCGAGGTTAGTAGTATTTTATCAAATGTCTCAAATCAAACTTGTTTTTCTTGATTTTAACAAAACTTATTTTAGTACGAATTTCAAATCCTTTATATGTTTTCTTCATTGTGAAACTCCAGATTCAGGCCTAACTTCTGGGCCGGGTTTGGGGTGCTACACAGTAGTTTCGCTACGATTGAATTAACAATGAGGAAGTATGTGATGTCTTGAGGCATCGACAAAGTACTCTGAATCCCCTAAGCACATATTGAGTTTTAAATGGTCCTCAAGAAGTTTGAACAAGAGAAGCTCAGGCTGCGATATCTGGGGCACCTAGTTTCCATCTTACCCATTCTGAATTTGCTATCTTTAATTGTTGTATTCATTTCAAAATACACTACTACTAAATTTCCTTTTTGATTGCATTTTCTATATTAACTTAACCTATTTGTTTTGAGCTATGCTCCTAATCAATTTCATTCTTGTCCATGGTTATGATCTTTTTCAAGCATTTTACATTGAAATAATGATTTGTGGACTAATAATACTTTCATAAAAGGAGTTTCGTATATTACTCTAGAAGCTTCTGAATAATACAAGAACCTGAAACAGGACTTTTGTTTAAAACTCACCAAGTTTAAGGAAGAGTCTAAACTGAGCCTATCTCTTCAATTTTTGTCAAAAATAGTGGTTGAGCAAATGACAAGATATTGCGTCAGTAATATGAAAAATGGGCAATGTTAACCCAGGTGTAAAAGAGGAATCATTCGCAAGAAAAAATGATATTCTCCACCCATGCAAATATCATGCATACACATTTGGTTAGGTCACTTGGGGAGCGATCAGTTAATTGAACAAGTTACAGTCCTCTACCCTTGAGTTACAGTGGGATAGATGGAAGCTGATACAGATCCTATACCTTTGAATAGCTATTAGATGGATTGAAGAAGAAACAAATCCTACATTTTGAAGTCACAATGTGATGGATGGGAAAAAATTCAGATCCTATACCCTGGGTCACAATGAGATGAACCCTGAAGTTCCAGTGGGGCAAATCTGTTGTGCAAGATATTTGTTTTCTCGGGTTTTCTGTCAAGAATACTAGCCGAACATGATGACAGCACAATATGTCAGTGATAAAGCCTTAATAAACAATGAGCGATAACACCTACTTTTAAACAAGGATCATTCTCATGACATTCTGCATTCATGCAAATGTCATCCATAATCATTTAGTTAGGAGCATTTGATTTATTCTGATCATTGCATCTTAATCATTATAAAAAGACCATTCTCATGACATTCTGTGTTCATGCAAATGTCATCCATAATACATTTTGTTAGGAATATTGGATTCATTCTGACCATTGTATCCTAACCATTTTTTCATAAGCATAAACATATAAAGCTTATTTTATAGGATAAGTCCCCCAGAGGACAGGGTTGCAACATCGGTGAGTTCACAGATCTTGTCTTCCTAAGTTTGCAGTGAAGCAGATCAAAAATACCAGTCTAGCATCCTTGAGTTTGCAGTGGAGCAGATTGAAGATAGTAGATCTAGTCTTCCTGAGTTTTCAGCGAAACAGATCAAAGATTGTAGTTTTATCTTCCTAAGATAGCAAGGAAGTAGACTGAAGATTTCAGATTTCGTTCCCTAGAGGTAGCAGTGGAGCAGATCAAGGATGACCAGTCCTTATCTCTAAACAGTAGTAGAGTAGGCTGAAGATTGTAGATCTTGTCTCCCTAAATAGTAGTGGAGCAGATCAGTTAAAGATTGCAGATCTTATCTTACTAAGCAGTAGTGAAATAGATCAAACACCTAAATTCTTATTTCCTTGAGTTTACAATGAGGATCAATTCCGTATTTCCTTGAAGTTTCAGTAGAGAAGATTGAGGATACGAATCTCTTCTCCCTAAAGTCTTATATCCTCGAAGTTCCAGTGGAGTAGGTTGAGGCTACAAATCCCTTCTCCTTGAGTTTACATTGAGGATCAATCCTTATTTCCTTGAAGTTTTAGCAGAGAAGATTGAGGATACGAATCTCTTCTCCCTGAACGTCTTATCTCCTCGAAGTTCCAATGGAGTAGGTTGAGGCTCCAAATCCCTTCTCCCTGAGTTTACATTGAGGATCAGTCCTTATTTCCTTGAATTTTCAGCAGAGAAGATTGAGGATACGAATCTCTTCTCCCTGAAGTCTTATCTCTTCGAAGTTCCAGTAGAGTAGGTTGAGGCTACAAATCTCTTCTCTCTGAGTTTACATTGAGGGTCAGTCCTTATTTCCTTAAAGTTTCAATAGAGAAGATTGAGGTTACAAATCTCTTCTCCCTGAAGTCTTATCTCTTGAAGTTCCAGTGAAGTTGAGGCTACAAATTCATTCTCCCTGACTTTACATTGAGGATTAGTCCTTATTTCCTTGAAGTTTCAGTAGAGAAGATTGAGGTTACGAATCGTTCTCCTTGAATTCTCATCTCCTCGAAATTCCAGTGGAGTAGGTTGAGGCTACAAATCCCTTCTCCCTAAGTTTACATTAAGGATCAATCCTTATTCCCTTAAAGTTTTAGTAGAGAAGATTGAGGTTATGGATCTCTTCCTTATGAATTCTTATCGCCATGAAGTTCCGACGGAGCAGATTTAAGCTACAAATCTCTTCTCCTGGAAATTACATCGAATTGGATCGAAGCGCTAGTTCCTATGCCCTTGAAGATGTAGTGGGATGGAATGAAGCCACTTGAAGAAGAAAAGCACTAAAAGAGGTCAAGATTCAGCAAGACCGGGCAAAATTGGCCCTTTTTGAAGTCTTTGCTCTATTCTCGTTACACGACAATGAGCAACAAAGGGCAGCTGTAATAGGCCCAATTTGCCTAGGCCTATTTAACCAAAAATAAACATTTAAAACAAAATAAACCAAATAAAACAAAAAATAAAAAATATAGTCCAATAAATGTAAATAGTCCAAATACAATTATAAACCTAATAATTTAAGACAAATAACAGCCCAATTCCTAAACCCAAAGCCCAAATGCCAAACAAGGCCCAATACAGAATAGGCCCGAGCGACCTAATCTTCTCAGCATTTTCCAAAAACCCTAGTGGTTTCTGGAACCCTCCAACATAGCAGTCGAACCCCACGTGTGTCGCAACCCACGCCAGCCAGGCACTCGAGCCACCCCGCCTTAGCAACGGCCTCTTCCACAACACTTGTACCTACAACAAAAAGCAACAAAAACAACAGCAAAGAGGCAGAGAAGAAATAACAGAAAGAAAAAAAGGATTTTTGTATTTTATTTGGCTATATAAGGCCTGTTGTAAATCATACCGGGGATCCCAATTTTTTTTTTGGTATTACACACAAATAGAGAGAAATACGGAAGAAATATTGAATCAAAGGCAGAAAATATCGAAAGGTTGTTTTCAAAGATCTCTTTGCTTTCGTATTTTTTATTTTCCTTTTCAACATGATTCTGTTCATTTGAAAATAAAAGAATAAGGAGTTTACCTTGGCAAAAGGAACTGTTGATTCATTCTCTTCATTGAAATCGAAGTACAAAGGATAGTAGATGTTCAGAATGTCGAGACCTTCAAGATTGATTTAAAAGAGATCTTTCAAGTGGCCAAAATTTTCCACTGATCGCCGATTGCAATGGCGCTTTAGTGGTCAGATTTTAGATGCGGCTGAGAAGAGAAGGAGTAGGTTTCGACTGAGAGATTAGAAAGAGAGGGGTTAGGGTTTCAAAAAAATTGGCAGATGGTTTAAATCTACTTATGAGGGATCAGTGTCTCTTAAGAAAACGATGCCGCTTTGGCTAATTTCAATAGTCTTAAAACAGTGCTGTATAGGCCACAAACCGGTTCAATCCGACCGCTCCAATCAGGATCCGCGTGTTTCTAAGCATTGGTTTTATTGCGCGATTAGTCCCTCCTTTTTGTGCAGCTATTTGATTAAATCCTATGTATCTTTTCTTTATTTTTAACTTAATCTCTGTAAATTGTGCGACATTCTGATTTAGTCCAACTTACACGTTGCGTTTTAGGCTTTGGAAATATTTTTTGGTTTAGTCCCTGATCATTTGTGCGCTTTTTGTCTTGGTCTTTGATTTTGTTCAAATCAATATATTTATTTACAAATTAGCCTTTTAATTTTATCTTTCTTTTGATTAATTATTTTTTAGCTTTTGCTTATAATTTTTGCAAATTTCTTTATGATATTAAATTTCTTCGTTATTCATTTTAGAAATTGTTTTAATAAACTGCTTTTGAATTATTTTGTTGATTTTTCAATGTTTTAATTTGTTTTATTTTCTATTTGTACATATTTTTGTTTATATTTTAAATATTTAATTTTAGTATCATCTATTATATATTTCTTTGTTTTAATAACTTAATATAAATAATCTCATATATTGTACATACATAATTTATGATAAAATTATATTTATTCTATGTATATATTATTTCCATATTATTTTATGTATATATATTTTCTTTCAAATTTATTTATGAATACATATTTTTTAAATCTATTTATATGTACAGTTTATTTCTTATAAAGATCTTATTTTATATTTTTGTTTATTTCAAGCACTTTCATATATTTTCATATATAAATTATTTATATATTTTTTATGTATAATTATATATTTAGATTATTATAGATTGTCTTGTGTATTACCTATTTTGATATTTTTCATATAATATTATTTTAAACCTCTTTTGTATATTACTACTTAATATATTATTATTTTTATCTTTGTTTTTATCCATTTTAGGCTTTTACGCACATTACTTGTTAAAAATTTTTGTATAAAATATTTATAGCTTACATATTGATGTTGTTTCTCTCATGTCCATTGCCTTGATGATTTAAAATTTATCGCATTTGAATTGTGTTTGGTATTTTCTAAAAAAAAACAAATCAAATAAAATACACTTTGATTTCTCAAAAGATTTTCAAAATAAAGTGATATTGGGTGTTTTAGAAATCCGAGAAATTGTACCCTAACGTATTGGGTCGCGGTTTCTTTGTTTGACCAAAAGACTTAATATCCTTTTCAATCGCATGATTTTGAAATTATAAGATGATCTCGACTTTAAGGGTCCAAGATATTGCATCCTAACGTACTGGGTGTAGTATTTAGTTCCTTTAGAGCGAATGAATCTTACATTTGGAGTATTCCACCCTTTTTTCAAAGAAATTGCATTTTCAAAACTTTTCAAATTTATGACGTTAGGACATCACTTTTCAAACTGACTCCCGAACACGTTTTTTATTTCGCAGGCCAAAATTAATTTTTTAAAAGATGAAACATTTTACGAGGTGATCCGATTACACCTAAACATAAAAGATCGGTGGCTACTCCACATCACATTTTTAAGTCGACCCCATTTTTGTAAAAAATGGTTTCGACATGCTCGATGTGAGAGAGGACTCGGAGATGGCCATACTACAAGCTGATCAAATGTTTTAATTTTTTCAAATGAATACATTTTTAAATACCTTATTTTTTAATTGGATTGTAATAAGGCCATGTAACTCCTAATTGACTTTAGATTTTAGGTTTATTATTAATGTTTCAACTATCCGCTTAATAAATTTCATAAAATTTCTAAAGTTAGCATGGTTTTCGAAATAACTCAACATATGATTATTTTCTTAAAATTTGGGTTTTTCCTCTTAACTTAACAAGATACAAGCGTTTTGGGCTTTTGGGCCTTAAAATTTTAAATTGTAAAATTGTTTTGAAGTGTGCCTTTAATGTGACATTCAGGACTCAGGCCTAACTTCTAGGCCGGGTTTGGAGTGTTACATTTAGTGGTATCAGAGCCCGATTACAAAGCTCAGGCTATGAAATGGGCCTTAGATTTTGGGTTTTAAAAAATTTAGCAGGATTCTTGAAGTGTGGTTCATCGAGCCCTCGACGTCGAGCCAAGTAAGTTTTCCTATTATATTTGCTTAAATTACTGAACTGTGTAGATAATGGGCTACTTAAAAAATAGGCTTTTAGAGACTGAAGCCCGTAAGAAACTTAAGCTTGTAGTGAATTTTCAACCGCGAAATAACTTTAAAAAAAAATTTTACTTACATAAGACATGCTCCCTAAACAAGTGGAACCATGTACTAATTTCATAAAATTTCTAATTTAGAAGTACGCAATGATGAGCGCTAGAAGAGGTGCAAGAGGTTGCAGCAGAGGCCATGGAAGTGTTAGGGCAGGGTTGCCCGAGTCAGTCCACATGCCCAATGTGGGAGTAGGGGAGGCTCCGGCCTCACCAGTAGCTGAAAGGAGACCAAATGAATGGGCTGTTGCTACAGAAGATGCAGTATCACAGGCCATGTTAAGGATCTTAGAAAGCGTCATTGGGCCCAATAATGGTACAGAAGTCATGGGTCGATCGTGGAGCGACTCCGAGTTAATGGGGTAGAAATTTTAAAGGAGTAGCGGGGGTAGCCCCGAATGTAGTGGAGTATTGGTTGGAAGCTACTGAAAGAATAATGGATGACTTGGATTGCATGGCAGAGCAGAAGTTAAAGGGGGCAATATCCCTACTTAGGGAGGAAGCCTATCAGTGGTGGTTGACTACAAAAGAGGGCAACCAACCGAAACAGATCACTTGGGAGTTCTTCAAATCGACATTTCAAGGGAAGTACATTAGAGTGGCCTATGTGGATGCTCGAAGGAAGGAGTTTTTGAGTTTGACTCAGGGAGATAAGCCGATAGCAGAGTACGAGGCTAAATTTTTGTGCCTCAGTCGATATTCCAAGGAGATAGTAGCAACCGAGTATGAAAGATGCGTATGTTTCGAGGATGGATTAAGGGATAACCTTAGGGTGCTTATAGCTCCCCAGAGGGAGCAGGACTTTGCAGTCTTAGTGGAGAAAGCAAAGATAGCGGAGGAAGTAAAGTACACAGAGTGCCTCCACTAAGAAAAGGAGAAGAGCAAGAACAAACAGAACGTGGAAGCTATGGGGACTGAACAGAGGCCTGTAATGAGGGCCAAAGTGAATGGGCCAGTTAGAGCTGAGGCCCATGTTGCTGTTGCTAATAACGAAATACCACTTTGTGCTGAATGTGGGAGAAGGCATCAGGGCGAATGTTGGAGGAGAATGGGAGCATGTTTAGGCTGTGGATCTATGGAGCATAGGGTTAAGGAGTGCCCGAGAAGTCTAGATCAGGAGCGAGTCGATGGTAGAGGTAATTTTAGCCACAGAGGGGTGGTCAACAACCACCAAGGGGCCATGGTCAAGCCAGGGGCGATAATGGTAATGAACACGATCGTGAAGCACCAGGTAGAGGTGTAGGTTATTCTGAGGTGAGGCAACCGATTTTGGTTTATGCAGCACGTCGCCAAGGGGACGAAGACGCTCTAGATGCGAATAATGGTGCGTACCCTACCATAGTGTACTAAGTGTTATTTTGGCTTTAGAATTAGAGTGCATAGTAAGTGCATAGTGGTGAGACTTCGGTAGTACGATTAATAGTTAGTTGGAAATTTTGAGGACCAAATTTCTTTAAGGAGGGTAGAATTGTAACACCCCAAATTTAGGCCTAGTAGATTTGGGCCTATTGGGTTGTAACGCCCCAAAAATGTCAAAAACTTAATTTCTATGCATTAAAATTAGTATGAATGTGTAGCACTTAGTTTATTATTATTAAGTTATTATTGGGCTTATTTGAAGCCTTAGAGATAGGGGAGACCATAGGGAAAAATTTATTTTTCTTGCTTAGTGGACCCTAGTCTAAGACATAAGGCCTCTTAAGTAGATTAAGAGAAAATATAGCACAAATGAGCTTGTGGTCCAGTGATAGGTGGCGTCACTTGGGAGCTGCAAGGTGGCATGTTTGGCAGTTAAGGAGGTTCAAGGTTCGAGGCCTAAGAGGGAGAATTAAGGAGTTTTATTTTTTATGCCAGAACAAAAGGAGTTGGCGTTGGGGGGACTCTGCAAGGGAGTTTTCAAGAGAGAAATTTAAGGTGAAGATAAGGGAGAAAAGATAAGGATTGGGAGGTGGATATAGTGGTGCCGATTTGGACTCTGAGGGAAGGGAAGTTTCGGCTAAGGGCTATATATATGGGTGTCGAATTAAGTTCCTAGAGTAATGCCGAAATTTTGTTTTCCCTCTGGCCGAATTTCTTCATTTGTGAGATACCCAAACACCCTTTTTCTCTCTAAGTGTTTAGAAGCCGAATCCTTCATACTCTCCCTTCTCAAATTTCCCACCACTTGGTTCTAGCCAAATCACCTCTTTTCTTATTCTCCCTAGTGTTGCCGAATTGCCTCTGTCACCTTAGTCTCAAAAGCTGGACTTAAGTCGCAGGATCAAAGGAGAATTTCGGTAAGTGCTTAGTTAAATTTTTAGTGTGTTTTGTTATAATCCAAAGGGCTATCTAACCCAATCCTTGTCGTTGACCTGTATTAATAAGGGTAATGCTCAACAATCATAAGCGTGGTAGGTAAGGATTGCTAACAAGGTGGTAAGTGTTCTCGACCCAGTCATGGTTTAGTAAATGGCCGAATCTAATGTGGCACATAGGGGTGACTTATGATCAATATGGGTCACTTGGTTTTGATGATATAGGTGTTTGGATGCAGATCTAGAGGATAATCGCAAATAGTAGCAAAGGAATGGAAACTAGAACATGAGGCACATGGTAAGGGTACGGTGAGGTTTCGATTTTTGATAAGTATGTGTTAAAGCTTTGGTTAATCGCTAGTAATGTTGATTGTAAGTTTGTGACTAAGGGGTTTGCAGCACGCGAGGTTACCAGGTGTGTAAAACACTACACACGATATCGGCAACGCCGAAAAGCCAAAAGGCCGAAAGTGGCTAAGTGGCCTGCAGAACTCGTGGGCCTAGAACAACAATGGTTGATATGTGAGCATGAATAATGATATAGCATGATCGTTTGTATGATTGGACTGTAATTGAGCCCAATAGGCTATATGACATGAAATGGGCTTAATGGGCTTATGGGGACATAGACAAGTAAGTTAGGGTTAATGGACTTTAGGCCTAGTTTGAACCACTCTTAAATTTCATAAGACTTAATCTAATTAAACATGTCCATGGGCAAGTCGCTGGGTTAGAGTGTGGCAACAGACATACGCATGTCTAGGATTGGATCTAAGGAGAGCTTGGTACTTAAGCGGTCCTAATGGCCCACCTCCTCTTCTTTGGAATCCTACTTGGTGCGTAGTGTCTGTTCACTTTAGCCGTGAGGACTTGTTGATGGGCCAAAGTTCATAACTAAACCCAAGAGGGACTAAAATACCCTTATATTTGTAAAACTACTAAAATACCCTTATATTTGTAAAATTACTAAAATACCCTTATATTTATAAAATTACCGAAATACCCCTATTTTGTAAAAAGTACCAAGATACCCCTATTTTGCAAAATTACCAAGATACCCCTATTTCGTCAAATTACCAAAATAACCCTATAGGGTAAAATTACAAAAATACCCCTAAGTAGTGAAATGACAAAAATGCCCTTATGTGACGAATATGAGTTTGTGGATGTTACTCGTGTGTTTGATGCATTCATATGATATTATGCTTAGGATGCATATGGGTGGGAATTAAGGTATGAAGGAAGATTTGAGGATCTCATAGTCGTATGGCCATGGATCCACCGGTGGCTTTAAGCCTATTATATGATTAGCAGATTTGTTGCAACGATATGTAGTACCGCAACCGGGCTACCTTCGGTGTGTAGAGGATGGGTGGGTTGATTTAGAAATCCCCACAAGTGTGAAATGGTTAGAAGGGAAATGGTGTGTGTAGTGGATGGATTATTGGGATGGGTTTTGCATTATCTTGTTTGTATATGATACGATATGATATGATATGAGGTCATTGTCGGTTAAGGCCCAAGACCAGCGATTTTTGATAAGGCTTAGGCCCAATGTGAATATTTGTATGTGATTTGATTGCTAAGGGTTCTACACACTGAGTTTTGAAACTCACACCCTTTAACTTATTGTTTAATCCAAAATAGACGGCTCTGAAACACCCCACACCCGGCCCATGAGCCTGAACCGGATCTGGTATGTTCCTAAAGTAAACCGATTTCAAAATCATTTTCGATACTTAGAGAAAATTGTAAATTTTTAGAAAAACTATTATTTCGAGCTGGGCTTAGATTGGAAACCCATTTATTTAATCTTGTAAGCCTATTTAATTAAATACATCCAATATAGTTCTTAGCATGAAACTTAACAATAAGCAAACATAAAGAATAATCCACTGGGCCTTAAGGCCTTATTACATCAAGTAAAACCCAAAATAGAACAAACGTGACTAAAAATAAAATTAAGTCCAAACTAAATGAAATTTTCGCATGTAGCATGGCCACCTCGTGGTCCACCGCCCATCCACAACGCTCATCACCGAAAGAAATAATTCCCACAATGGGGTGAGTCAATGCACTCAATGTGCACACAATACTATCATTCAATAAATCAGCATTCATGTTTAAATCATCGTGTCCATATAATAATGAAATTATGATGCAACCCAAACCCAATCCTAATGGTCCATCCGCTACACACCACCGTACGCCATTTACACCGTGGGGACTACTAAGTCAACCCTCCATCCGCTACTCTCCATCGAAGGCATTCGCCCATATACGTTGTGTCATTAGACACTATAATCAAATTTATACGTTGTGTCATTAGACACTATTGTAACCGAAGTTACCAAAATTTCGCAATGTGACCGTAGTCAACATATTTCATTGGTGAGACTGAAGTCAACACCTTCGTTGGTGAGACCAAGTCAACACTGTTCTCCCCTTTCACATAAATCTCAATGCCCCACAAATATATATTGTGCATAACTTAATTTCATGTTCATATACATATATTCGCATGTTATTAAATAACATATTTCACAATCCTATCGAAGTAGGAAACGCACAGGTACTTTTGCCACATTTGTGGTACATAGCCACATTCACATTCTTATTCATAATCATATATTAAAACATTTAGCCATAAAATATCGAAGGATAGTAAGGGTACACACCTTATTCGCTAAATAAAAGTTCCTTGAGATCTCGAAAATCCCGATCTAATCTTTAGATCATTATCTCTATATTCAGCCATCATATAAGTCACATTAATAAACCTATTTGGCTTAAAACAAAACCAAATCCTAGTAGGATTTGTAAAAAAACTCACCTTTGCCGATTTGGTGTTTATACAAATCCAAAGTTTGGTTTTTCCTCTACCGATATTCTACCAACCTTGTATTTCAATATGGGTTAGTTTTTGCTTTTCAAAATTAAGGAATTGATCTAGATAATCTTACAACCATTGGCGAATATTTTAGAGGCTTACCTTATAGATTTCGAATCCGAAAGTTCCCTTTTGTCTTGAATATCCGTGAAATCCCTAAAATTCATATGTTAGATCCGATCTAACTTTAATAAGTTATAACTGGCCTTTGGTCGAATATGTCTTACCTTAATTTCCTCGAATCTGAAATCCCGAACCTCCTCCTTTGACATTCGCCATAGACATAAGAGAGGTTATTTTCTTAAGCCTTGTTTAAACGAATCAGAAGAACAAGAATTAATTGTTCTTACCTTAAATCCTTGATCTTTGTATTAGGTGAGTTGTGGAAACTTGAGATCCCTTATATATTCGGCCATGATCAAGAATAGGATTAGACTCTTTACTTTCGCAACTAGAAAGAAAGGAAATTGAATGGCTTAACCTTACCTTAAAGCCTTTAATCACTTGCTTCCTTGTCTTGAGTTCTTGAGATCCGGCTATGGAGAGTTAACCGAGATCTAAGAGAAAGGTTTTGACTTAACAATGACAAAGGGAGGAAAAGAAAAGATGGAGTCCTTGCTTAGGGAAATTTCGCAAAGAGAGGGGAAGAGAGAGCAAAATTTCGGCAAGGTAGAGTGAATGAGAGAAAAGTCTCAATTTTCCTCTTTAACTGAAATTGCTAGACCAAGAGTCCAAAACTTGGCCACTACTCTCCCAAGTGATAATTTAATCTCCATTAATTATCACCTAATTAAATTAAAAGTCTTTAATCCATCCCTTAATTCCTCATTTATCTTAGTAGAGAAAATCTTTTATTTATCACTTTAATTTGACAAGTTTTAATAAAATAAAACTCTTCTCTTTTTAGCAAATGTGTGCAGTCCACCTAGCCTTGGGAAGCAAAATTAAACCTTCAATAATTGCTTTCCAAGTGACTCGAACTCAGGCCATTCCCATAAACCCTAAGTGACACTTCATGCCACTTTTTCCAAGCTCGATTGTATGTCAAAATTCACCAACTTTTTCTTTTAAGGCCCTCTTGCCCTTATCTCCTATTTTGGGCTTTAAAATTTGTCATTCTGGCCTTATTTCTAAGTTTCCTAAAATTTTTGCATGCTCAGAATCTTGCCATTTTCCTTACATCTTCAGGTTTCCAAAATGTTCAAGTTTCCAAAATGTTCAAGTTTCCAAAATGTTCAAGTTTCCAAAATGTTCAAGTTTCCAAAATGTTCAAGTTTCCAAAATGTTTAGGTTTCCAAAATGTTCAGGTTTCCCAAAATGTTTAGGTTTCCATTTTCATGCATTTCCAGGTTTCCAAAAATATCAAAAATTTATTCTTAATGCTTAAACTTGTCATTCCTTACATTCAAACTGAAAATGCATAAGCCCTATTCAGGATGTTACAGGCTCGATGTGGGAGAGGACTCGGAGATGGCCACACTACAAGCTGATCAAATGTTTTAATTTGTTCAACTGAATACATTTTTAAATACTTTGTTTTTTTAATTGGATTGTAATAATGCCATGTAACTCCTAATTGACTTTAGATTTTGGTTTATTATTAATGTTTCAACTATCCGCTTAATAAATTTCATAAAATTTCTAAAGTTAGCATGGCTTTCGAAATAACTCAACATATGATCGTTTTCTTAAACTTTGGGTTTTTCCTCTTAACTTAACAAGATACAACGGTTTTGGGCTTTTGGGCCTTAAATTGTTAAATTGTAAAATAGTTTTGAAGTGTGCCTTTAATGTGACATTCTGGACTCAAACCTAACTTCTAGGCCAGGTTTGGGGTATTACAGGAAAAGCATCAAAGGACTTCATTTCCAAAGAAAAGCACTTAGAGAACAACACAAATCCTTTAGTTAATTTATGCTGATCTTTGTTGACCACTCAAGCTTAATTCTAATAATGGAGAGAGGTACCTAATCACTTTCATTAATGATTTTAGTAGAAAAATTGGGTTTACTTTCTAGTAATGATGAGTTAATGATTCATGAGTTCAAAGATTCAATGAAGCATGAGTTTGACATGACAGATCTTGGGAGGATGTGTATTTCCTTGGTCTTGAAGTTCTTCAAAAAATTAATGACATTTATTATTCAATTTAAGTATACATTAGAGGTGCTAAAACGATTTGGAATCGATAAAAGTAACCCAGTTCAAAATCCAATTGTCCCTAAGTTTAAGCTTGTAAAGGATGAAGGATGGGTTAAAATGGATAAGACTTATTATAAACAAGTCGTGGTTAGTCTTATGTATCTTACGTCAACACGACCTGACATGATGTTTTTTGTAAGTCTTTAAGTATATATATGGAAAATCCTACTAAGATGTACTTACAGGTGGCACAACAAGCATTAAGATATTTGAAGAGTACAACTGACTTTGGGATCTTCTACAAGAAGGGAGGAGATGAAAAACTTGTCACTTACATAGATAGTGATTATGTTGGAGATGTAGAAGATATGAAGATCACTTCAGGATATGTACTTTTTCTATGTTTAGGAGCAGTATCATGGGCTTCTAAGAAGCAATCAGTTGTGAGTTTATCTTCTATAGAGGTTGAATTCATTTTTATTGCATTATATGCATGTCAGGTAGTATAGTTGAGAAGGATATTAGAAAAGTTGGGTCAAAATCAAGAAGAAGCAAGCACTTCTTTCTTTGACAATAGCTCAGCAATTAAACTCTCAAAGAATCCAGTAATGCATGGTCGTACTAAACATATAGATATGCATTTTCATTTTATTTGAGAATTGACAAAGGATAGAAGCGTGAAGCCGGTTCATTGTGGTTCGCAAGATCAATTGGCAGATGTGATGACTAAACCTCTCAAGCAGATCAATTCTTAAAGTTTTGGGGAGTTTGTGCCATTGCTGATATAAACTAAATGTTTTTAAACATTTCAATTCAAGAGAGGAAATGACAGAGTTTTTTGGTCTAAGAATTACAAAGTTTGTTCAATAAATCTCTATGATCATGGGATATTTAGTCGTTTAAGTTTATTTGGTAGTTAGTAGTGGCTCCCTTATTTTCTCATTTTTAGCTGCTATGTAAGGCTATATAATAGCCCGATATTTTATTTTTTCATAAAGTAGAAGATTATTCTCCTCCATTTCTTTTGTTCTTTAATTATTCTTTATTATTAACCCAAAATGTCATTGTAAAAGAAAAAAGAACCCTCTATAAAATGCTCTCAAATGGCAATTTTCCCAACTTTCTTTTGAGCAAATTTTCTCTAACAATTCCTTCAAAAAAATTTAATATTTCAAAACTTTGAGATTTTGTTTTCAAAAATTTAAATTCAATTCAAAATTTAAATTTCAAGTTTCTAATTACATCTATCATCATATCCTCATGACTCATTTATATATTATAGTAAGGTTTTAGAGCAAATAACGAAAGTAGACTTGAGTGAATAAGCTATAATTTTGACAAGGGGTAACTCTCATTATTTAATATCTTATTAATTATAATTTTAAAATATTAATTAAGAACCACAATTAATCATAATATATAATGAATTGTGTTTATAACATCCCTTACCCGTATTCAACTCCAGAACTAGGTATGAGGCATTATCGGACTTGACTTGCTTGAGCATTCGACTTTGCACTATAAAATTTGTTCTAATTTAAAAATTTTCATTTACAATTGTAACGTCCCCAATATGGGTCTACGAGACCCTTTACATATACCCGAGATGCTTTGGGACCAAATGGAGACTTTTTAAACACTTAGAAAGTTTTGGCATAAAAACTGGGCCACACGCCCGTGTATAGAATGGGATACGCCCGTGTGACATATCACACGCCCGTGTTCCATGCTCGTGTAGAATTAATTTCTTTTCTAACCTATAGGGGTTTTCACATGGCCGGACACACACCCATGTTCATGGCCAGTGTGCTCCACACGGCTTAGACATGCCCATGTCCTCTCCCATGTGTAAAAAACCTGGACATTTTGTTTGTGACGTCAGCAACCAATTATGGGCACACTGCCTAGGCACATGCACTTGTGTCTAGCCTGTGGTCAACACTGACTTGCAACACTAACATGCAGGGGACACACAGCCAATTCACATGCCCATAGGGCCGACCATGTGGACCAATTCAAGGCTATTTTCCAAGCCAATTAGCCACCATCACTTGCACACATTCACACACAATCACATAACATTTCTAAATCATCAATTATAACTCTTGAATTATCACATTTGAATCATGAAAATCAAATCTTCATCCCATATACGAGGGGGAACTACTACTAGTACAATTTCAATCGACTTGAGCCATCATCTATGGCTATACACAACCAATCCATAAACTCTTTTAGCCCAACACATTTGGCCACTTTAACTATGACTTAATTAAACCAAAATAAGATCCCTATACATGCCATATATCAAGAAGACTTGAATCTCATACCCAAGTGTCTGCTTGATAGTGTGAAAACATCTCTAGCGGTCTCCAACCCGAGATAGTTAAGTTAACCTGTAAGAGATAAGAAAGGAGGAGGAGTAAGCAATAATGCTTAGTAAGTTCATATGCACATAATAATCAAGTATTGACATTCATTGATTATACTCAACCACAAAGGTATTTTAATGAGATTTACTCTTAAACTCATGGTTACCCATTCAATCGTTTATAATGCTTACTCATTCCGTCTCTTACCACATTCTAACCATGTGACAATTATAGCACTCTCATTTATTAGCACATAATCCTTGCATCTATCATCACAATAATTCATGAAACATTTACTTAAACAATTTCTCAATGATCTATTCAGGGTAATACCAAACTCTCGATGGTTTCGTACACAGCCCACCATTTAATAATTTATAAGGTGGTATCGCACATAGCCCACCATTTAATACTAAGCACAATGGTATCACACACAGCCCATCGGTAACAAATAATATGGTGGTAACGCACACAGCCCACCATTGATTACACATTCACGGATATTTATCCACACACCTTTTCCTATTTCGAATGTTCCTTCAAGAATATCCTCATACACTATCATTCTTAAATAGATTTCTACAATAATCATTTGCATTCATGTAATGCATTAATAAATATAACATATGCAATCAGGATGCATCATCTACACATAATTCACCATGGGTTCATTATATACCGAATTCACCTCAATTGAGTTCTGACACATACCTGTACCTCTCATGATATAACCACATACTTTCTCATTTTCAACATACCTATTGAATTGTTCAAAATACCAAAGAATACACTTATGACTCATACATATAGTATCATAGCAACATCATACCCCCAATAGGGTCTTACATGAAATATCATATCGATGCCATGTCCTTGACATGGCCTTATACAAAATCTCACACCGAGGCCATATTCCAAATATGGTCTTACACTGGACCTTAATTATCATAGTATCATGCTATTTGCATTTCCTCTATTCTTAGATTCAATTGAAGACTTTCAATTCTTGACTTCTCGTCAAAATGTATTTAATATATTCATAAAGTCAATACACAATTCATACATCGATGAAATATGAAATACTTCACTATAGTTGCATTATGAGCATACGAACTTACCTCGATACCAAAAAGGATAGAAAGGGACCTATTTGTCCATATTTCTCTTTTCTCCCGTTCTAGGTCCAAATCTCATTTTCTTTGATCTAGAACAATAAAATTTACTCATTTAATCATCACACTAATCAATTCATTTTAAAATTTCTACTTTGGCAAAATTACCATTTTACCCTTACACTTTAGCAAAATTATAATTTTGCCCTTAGGCTCGTATATCGATTTTCATCCAACTTCTTTGCTAATCAAGCCTAGCCGAATCATGTTCCCTTCTATAGCAACTCAATATTTCAACTATTACACACATTTACCACTAATTTCACAACCTTTACAAAAACATCCTTTTAGGTGTTTTCATGGTAACACCCTTTACGAAAGTTATTTCTCAACTCCCTAACATTCATATTCTCCATCTCATGGAAAGTACCTAGACTTTCAACCATTTAGCAATTTAGTCCCCTCATTAGCTAGCTTAAGCATTGGGGACTCCAAAAGTACAAAAATTATCAAGTAAAACCATCATAATCACTTACTTGTAGAGAAGATGAGTTGCTAAAAATTTCAAGCTTTCAAAACCCCCTCTTTGCTGATATTTTCAGTGGAAAAATGGTGAAGATGATAGGTGTTATCATCTTTCTTCTTATATTATTTTAATTTATCAAATAAGTCACCAAAACCCCACCTAACCCATTGACCATGTCAATTCTTGTCCCTATGGCCGGCCACTACATTAAACAAGGCCTAATTTCACATTAAGGACCTCCCATTAGAATATATAGCTATTACATACCTCAAGCTTGTAAAATTTAACTTTCACACTTTATGCGATTTAGTCCTTTTTCACAATTATGCGTTCAATCGTTAAAATTAAGGTACCAAAATTCTCACGCATCCTTATAAACATGTTACAACACATAAAATAAAATCAAAATACTTTTCTTTCACCTCGAATTAGTGGTCCCGAAACCACTGTTCTGACTAGCCCCTAATTCGGGTTGTTATAGTATTTAAATGTAAGAGTAAAACACTCTTAAAGCCATATTTAGGGTTTTTGTAACCTCTCAAACCCAGCTTAGACATTAGACCCGAATTCAAAAAATTACATTAGCCACCGAAATGACCCAGCAAGCCATCAGAGTTTTGAAAATAGTCATTTTAAAACATTTGTTTATCTTAGAATAAAACTTAGTTAGTTACCAAATTATTTACTACTCTAAATTTTAACTATATTATAGTAGTGGAAAAGTGATATATATGCATGTTTTAATAAAATCGGGTTCATGCATAGCTAATTAATTATTCATAATTCAACATCCTAAAATAATACTAAATGGCATTCAATATAAAAACAAAATTATAAAATCAAATCCTATGACTCATGCCACTAAATAAAATTCTAAATAAAATAATACATACTTTGAATAATAGAATAAATCAAATAATGAGCCTAAAATAATTTTATAAGTAAAAACTGAGCCAAGACACTTTTAATGTCATGTTTGCATCCTAACCTAGTGGCTTATCTGTAAATATGAGAATTAAAGGGGGAGTGAGTTATGACACTCAGTGTGAGTTCCATCATAAGAAAATAAATGCAAATTAATAAGCCAAACATATAATAACAGTATTTAGTACAGTAATAGTCATATATAATAGCAATAATTGATAGTTTATTCGAGCATGCTTATGGGTGCCCTTGTAATCTAATTTTAGTTTAACAGTAAAGAATAAGGTCCTACCCCACCACTATACTCCACAGTAAGAGTTCCCCAAAAACTCTTATATCATAGACACTTCAGATTGTGGATGAACCATAAGTGCTGCACGCTAATACACTACCAATAGTTGTGAATGCATAACGGGTTTGTAGATAATAGCTACCAGTAAAAGTTGTGGATAAACCACTAGTGTTTGTAGGTTAATCTGCTACTAATAGGTTGTGGTTGCACAACGTGTTATGTAACACCCCTTATCAGTGTCTGACGTCAAGACAAGATACGAGGTATTACCGTACTTGACTTTACTTAAACATCTATTATCGGCTATAAAATTTCTTTCCATCTTGAAACTTTTCTTTCTTACTAATTGTTGTTTTGTCGAGTTTTAAAATTTATAAAGAGAATGATCGAACTTGGAAACTAACTCTGACAACGACTTAAGGTAAGTGCACCTATCGAACAGTAGTATAGCTTAGGCAAGACCGGATTGTCGAACCCAAAGGAACTAAAAGTACCTAGTACTAACCTTCTTTCTATTATTTAGCCTAAATATTAAGTGATTGGTTGTTTAATCTAAACTAACTAACTACTAAGCTAAAGACGCAAAGACAAAAAGAATGACTTGGGGAAATACTGTTGGGAAAACTCAGTTGATTAAGACGATAGCCTTAGGAAGAATCCACCTAGACTTCACTTGTTATCTAACACTGAACCAGGCGATTTATTCACTTAACTTGATCCGTATGATTCCCTATTTTATATTAAACCCTCTCTCGAGGTGAATAATGTCTAACCCTAGGTTGATTAATTGAAATCTCTTTCTAATTAAAACCCCTAGAATCGCATTAACTCGATCTATGGACTCCCATATTAGGTTTCACCCTAATCCGACAAAATCTCGTCACCCTATCTCTAGGCGTGCAATCAACTCCACTTAATTATGCTAGATCTACTCTTAGACAGGTACTTTTGCTCCATAACCTAAGGACATTCAACTTGGATCAATATCCCAAAAATATTAACACAAGAATTAAGCACACATAATTAAGAACAAATCAAGTATTTATCATATAGTTCAGAAAACAATAACAAGATTCATCTTAGGTTTCATCCCCTTCAGGTATCTGAAGGGTTTAGTTCATAACAATAAAAGAAAACATCTCAGAATAAAAGATAAAACAAAACATAAGAAATCCTAAAACTCCCTAAAGGAATTGAAGAAGAGATCCGCCGTCTTGAGTAGAATTCTAGCTTCTTGAGATGTATCAACTAGCTATCTTTGAGTGATTCCCACAAATATGACCTTTCTAGCTCGACTTCTTGGCCTAGCTCTCCGCCAAAAGCCCTGGCAGAAGGTTTCTTCCAAACTCTCTACTTAAGTTGCCCCTTAGGGTATTTATATAGACTTTGAGATGCTTTACTTCGCCCCTACATATCCTAATTCAAGTAGAATTCCTATTAGGGTGTTTGAATAGGCTTTGGAATGTGTTTCTTTGCCTCTAAATACCCTATTCTGAGTAGAATTGCTCTTTCTGCGGCAGGGACACCCCCTAGGGCACACACCCGTATGTTTCGTGGCCAGGCCGTGTGCTAACCTATTGATAAGGTACGGTCGTGTAAATCGTGGTCAGGCCGTGTTCGGACATATCTTAAGAGGCACGGCCATGTGGGCTTAAGTCCAGGCCGTGCTGATTTTGTGATATGGTCCATTTGGTCCATTTTAGGCTCGTTTCTCATTCTTTTCATCCTTTGGTGCTTTCCTGAGTATAAAACATGAAAAGAAAGGATTAAAAGCACCTTTTTACACAATTCAAGGAATAAATCATCCAAAAGTATGCTAAATGTAGGATTAAAATATGTTACTTTTATGATTTATCACTTACTAATAACATACTTTTCATAGGCCTTCGAGGCCTTATACGTACGTCTAGAAGGTTTCGAGATTTGTCTGAAAGGTTTCAAGATTCATCCAAAAACTTTGGCACTCCTTGAAAATTTTTGCCTAAAAAGGGGCCACACGCCCGTGTTCGACACCCGTGGTCAACAATAACTTGTTTCACACGACTGAGCACGCGCTCGTGTCTATAACTCGTGTCCATCACATGGCCTTGACACGTCCGTGTTTTCTACCCGTGGAGCTCTCTGTTTATGATGTCATCATACTCTTAATAGCACACAACCATGGCACAAGCCCATGTGCTGGCTAGTGTGACGAATCGTATTTTGGAAAAATTAATGCAGGGGACACATGGCCTATCAACACACCTATAGGCTGACCGTGTGTCACACACAGCCTAGAAACACACTCGTGTGTCTACCCGTGTGAACAATTATAAGGTTATTTTCCAAGCCAATTGCCACCTGAAACATAAACACACTTATACTATCTCAAACAACTCAATTATTCCATCCATTACATAAACTTAAATGCATAAACTTTTCATCATGAAAATGTATATAGCTAAACAAATATTGACCAATTTCTAATGGCCATATACAAAAGAATGCATAATCTTAATAACCAAGCCTTTAGCTTACAATATGACATGACCAAAATGATCAAACTCTTATACATGCCATACTCAAAATTAATTAACTTTACTATACCAAATTAGTGGATGATAGTGTGATCCGAGCTCCAACGTCTGTGATCCCCGAGCTAACTTGGCGAATCTACATAGAAAACGAAAAGGAGAGAGGTAAGCATATAGCTTAGTAAGTTTGCATGAGTATTTAACAAAGCAATATAATAGCTTATAATTAAGCTCATCCATCATAAGACTAAAGCAACACAAATCTCAAGTGCTTGAACTTACTTACTCTTTCTCATCACTTACCACATTATAATTTCATACTTGTAATTAAATTAGGGTACTTGTATCACTTAATCACATAGATTAGCACTTTTGCTAATATAACATGAACATCAAATCATTATCTTCCTTAACTTAGGTAGAATTCTTTATCAATCTTGAATAACTTAACTTGTGTTATTTTGCTTACTTAGCTTTCTTGTTACTTCTTTCATACTTGTCTCTTTTTTTCGTTGAATTACTCAGAATGTTGGAGGATACTCAATCTCGTCAAACATGTATCTCGATGCCAATGCCATATCCCAGATATAGTCTTACATGGAATCGCCTTATGATACCGATGTCATATCCTAGATATGGTCTTACATGGGATTCTTTAGCTTGATGTTGATGCCATGTCCTAGACATGGTCTTATACGAGATCTTCCTTATATGTTTCCTTTGAAACTTACCATTGCCATGTCTTGACATGGCCCTACGTGGTATCCTTGCCTTATGAACTCATCAATTACATGCCTTGGCATGGTCTTACATGGGATCTTTTCCTTATAATAACTTATCAATGCCATGACTTGACATGGACTTACATGATATTCTTGCCTTATTCGATGCTCATGCCATGTCCCAAACATGGTCTTACACAGGATCTACGTTCAGTGCCGATGCCATGTCCCAAACATAGGCTTACACGGGACCAACATTCCTTGATGCCGATTCCATGTCTTGACATGGTCTTACGTGTAACATCCTAAATTTTTGGGCCTATGCGTTTAATGGGTGAGTATGTGTAATGAGTTAATTTAAGTGTTACGGGTCCAAATTGAGCTCAGGCTTAGGTAAAGGCCTTGATTAAAATTATTTGTTTGGGCATTATAGGACTTAAAAGGTAGTACATGTGCTTAAAAATTAAAATGGGCTTGTGGCCCAGTGGTCAGTAGCGCCATTTAGGGAACAAGGAGGTGACGCCACACTAGGGAGTAAGGGGCCCAAATTTAAGTTCAATGAGCCCAATTCCTTTGATTTAAGTTAGCTAATTTTTGGCATTAGGATTAGGTGGAGTTGGACGGTAACAAGGCTCAAAAATAGGAGGATTTATGTAAATGGGATAATGTAGATATTATAGTTGATAATATGGAAGATAAGGGAGGAAATTTAGGAATTTATTTAATGTGATAATAAGGGAGATAATGTGCTGATAAAGGAAGGAAGAGGTAGTGTCATCCATGACACTATGGATGATTAGTCAGATGAGGATAAGAAGAGAAAAGATAGGATTTATCTGCTGAGTGCAATGTTGGCCTAATTTCCAACTCTAGGGGGTGCCGAAATTCTCTTTAAATAGAAAGGATATCTCTTCAATTTCGGCATTGGAATCCTACTCGTTTCTTCATTCTTTATGCCAAAATTCTCAGTCTCTCCCTCCACAATTTCTATCAACTTTCTTTCAAAAAGCCAAAAATGTTCTTAAGCCTTCTTTCTTTTAAAAGCCGAAAATCACCACCTCCTTCACCCTTTCTTCTTTCTTTGAAATTTCCTGTTAGCCGAATCTTCTGATCTCCATTGTTATTCTTCTCACATTCACTAAAAGCCAAAACTACATTCTTGTTTGTTCTTGTAGCCGAAATCTTCTTCTTATTCATTTTTTCTGGGATTTTCATAAAAGCCAAAATCCCTAGATCTCATCTCCTGTGTTTGCCGAATTCTCTCTGAGGTGTCTGCTTGTGTCGAATCTTAAAGAAAACTCAGGGTAAGTGTCGATTCGTGAGATTTCAGTCTTCTCCAACTTTTTAAAGACTCTAGTCGAATGGCTATATGGAAACTAATCTTGTGTTTTTCTCTCATTTGCGGCATTACGGGATTTGAAGGGGAGTCAATCGCTTAGATTTCTAAGGCAGAGTTCAGTAGCACTCGGATCAAATTACTTTCGAGATTTCAAGGTAAGGAGATCTATTAGTTTTAACATGTGAATTCGGGTATTTATTAACCGTTGCCTGAATGTAGGGGGAGCCCAAATCTTCATGCTTTTTCGGCTTTTGAGCATGGTTTTAGACTAAGGGTTGTAGATCCAGATAGTAAGGATATTGACTAAGGGTGTAAAGCTACGCAATATCAGGTGTGTAACTTTCCACACCAATTGGATTTGGTTGCTAAATACATGTTTATAAATCTAATATGTTCTGATAAATGCCGAAATCCTGGCATAATGATTGAAACCCAAAGAGGGTAAAAGCAAATCACCAGGTTAGTGATCTCTGTCATTCTTAAGTGAATGTTCCTATTAAGATGACATGTGTGATAAGTATGTCAATTTCTATGATTGCATGGGGTTGGGTTTGATGAAAGGGAAGTATTACAGAAGCGGCTTTCGCCGTGACTTATGTGGCTTTCACCGTGACCTGTTGTAGTGGCTTTTGCCATGACCTGTTGTAGTGGCTATGGCCATGATTTGACGATGAGCAGCATGACTGCCATCAATGGCGTGTAGTGGTGTGGGTTGATTGTAGAAATCCCCAATGGTGTGAATGGTAGGTAAGGGTGGCGTGTAGCAGATGGAAACCTAGGATTTGGGTTGGGCTTTGCATATTTATATATATATATATATATATATATATATATATTATGTTCTGTTATTCTGGTCTGTGGGGCTAAGGCCCAAATCTAATGGTGCGTGAGGGTTGCACACTGAGTCTCGCGACTCAACCTATTATTTAACAATTTTAGGTATCACTTAGTGCATCGGACCGGGCTGGAGAGGAGCGCAAGATGGCCATGCGAAAGAGTACTTTGGATTTAAAAGACAAAAGACTATTTTCTTAATATTTTTATTTAGTGGGTTTAAAGCATCATTGTAATAAGGCCATGGGCCACTAGCTTTATATTTTGTTCCGGTTTCTGGGCTTTTGTTATTATTAGGTATTTTAAATTTTATGTATTAAATTTCGATTTTATTTAAAAATCACCAAGGCATTTTATAACTTCATATCTTATATAAATTAATAAGTTATTATGTTTTCGATATAAATGTTTAAACCTGATAATTATTTTCCAAAGTGCCACAAGTTTTATAAAATCTCCTTAGTGACATACTAGATCCGGTTGTAGTGTATGGGTCGGGTTTGGGGTGTTACAAATTTGGTATCAGAGCCAAGTTCAAAACTCGACTCTGGGGTTTCTGGGCTCAAAACATTTTTTTAAAGGATAGGTTTCTAAAACATGTATGTTTATAAACAATACAAGATGGTTTTCTCGGCATGGCACTGCGTTCCCACCAAAGTCCTGTGTAAGTATTCTAAACCCACTTTGTGATATATATGCATGTGGGCTTGATGGGCTTTAAGGACGAGATTATTTTAATTAGAACTTGATGGACTTTAGGCTTAGCTTAAACAACTTCTTAAATCTCATAAGACTTAATCTATCCAAACAAACCCGTGAACAAATCGCTAGGTTAGGTGTGGCAACAGCATACGCATGTCAGGATTGGATCCCAAGAGCACGGTATTTAAGCGATCCTAGTAACTCACCTCCTCTTCACCGAATCCTACTGTGCGCAGTGATCTGCTCACCTTAGCCACGAGGATTTGTTAATGTGCCAAAGTTATAATTAAAACCCGAAAGGGACCAGCCACCCTATTTTTTCTTCAAAATTACTAAATTACCCCTAATTTGTAAAATGACCAAAATATCCCTAATTTGTAAAATAACCAAAATATCCCTTATTTGTAAAATTACTAAATTACCCTTGATTTGTAAAATGACCAAAATATCCCTAATTTACAAAATTACCAAAATACCCCCAGATTGTAAAATTATCGAAATACCCTTGATTTGCAAAATTACCAAAATACCCCTAGATTGCAAAATTACCAAAATACCCCTATTTTTCAAAATTACCAAAATACCTTAGATTGTAAAATTACTAAAATACCCATGCTTTACAAATTTACCTAAAAACTCCTAGATTTATAAGAAATACCTGGGTTACAAAATCAACGGAATTTGTGCAAATACCAATGGACTCCCGTTTTGAAAAACACACACACACACATACACAACAACAAACAAGAACATCAATCACCAAAATGCTACTATCTCTTTTACAATCAAAATTCCCAAAAATATCCCTATTTTAAAATATACCTTTATCTCAAAAATTACCCAAAAACTCTATTCTGTCAAATTACAAAGAAACCCTGTAGGATGAAATTACGAAAAGACCCCTGGGTAGTGAAATGACAAAAATACCCCTTGAATGTAGATTCATGGATGTTGTTTGTATGTTGATGTGTGTAACATCCTGAATTTATGGGTCTATGCGTTTAGTATAGGAATTTGTTTAATATGGTGAAAGGGGTTTAAATCTGGGCTTAGAATTAGGCAAAGGCCCATATTAAATTATTTTAAAGTGGCTTCATTAACAATTAAAAAGGAACAAGTTTTGGGTCGCAAGGAGCCCATGTTTTTAGGGCCATTTTCGGCACCTAAAATGAAGCAAGGAGTGACACCACACACAAGGAGTTAGGGGCCCAAAATTTAAGTTTAATAAAGCCCAAATCTTTTAATTTAAGTGAGTTAAATTTAGGCATTAAGATTTGATAAGGTGGACGGCTACAAGACTCAAAAATAGGAAGATTTAGATGGATTTTATAATTGATAAAATAGTAGATAAAAAGGAGAAAAGTCAGGAGCTTATCTACAAGGGAGGTGATGGTCGAAAATCCATCACCTAGAGGAGTGTAGAAATCGCCTCTTGCATGGCAAAGGGTGCCAAATTTTCCTCTCATTTAGCTTGAATTTTAATGAATTAGGAAGGGCATTTTTGATTTTATACATGAGGTGTAGAAATATCTATAAATAGGGGGGATAGCTCCTTGATTCTGACATTGAAAACCCTAATTTCTTCTCCTATTGTGTCGAAATTCCTTAGCCTCACCCTCTCCAATTTCTTTTCTCCAATTTCTTCAAAAGCTGAAACTCTTCTCCACTTTTTCCCCCTTGTGCCGATTTTTCTAAAAAGCCGAAGCATCTATAGTCTTTTCTTTTATTCATCCTATTTGAGAATTAGTTCTATTCTTTCGGCATTTAAAACTTTCCTTTGGCATTGTCGAATTTCCTTTCCAAGTGTTAGCCGAATTCCCTATACTAAGGTAAGTGCCGATTTCTGTTAGATCTCATATTCTATTTAGGTTCTTAAAAGGCAAAAGCCAAAAAATTAACAGTTTAATGATTCTATGTTGGGCGGCAATTCAGGATTTGAAGGAAGCTTGGTCAATTAGATCTAAAAGCCGAAAATAGCTAGTCTCCACTTTCGAGATTTTTAAGGTAAGAAGATTTCCCTAGATTTCTATTAGATTTGATCATTATATGCAAGATCTTAAGGTTATAATGAGAATTAATGATTAAATATTGTGATAGTAGTTTTGATAAGGACTTGTGATGGAATTAAATATGGATCAGGCAAAGGAGGAAATCCCTAAGTTTATGAAAAGAGCAGTAGCTGCCATTTGAGATTGGCCACTTGGTTGTGGACCGACTTCTGAACAACACCTTAGGCAGATACTAGTAGTGTCGACTAAGGATAGCGTCAACGTAGAAAGCATCGTCTTATCGGTAATCAGGTGTGTAGATCTCTAACACACTACTAATCTTGTATGTATGATTATATGTATGTATTATGGGCTAAAAAGCCAGAAAGAGGCTATATAGACAGTCGAATGGAACCCTAAAAGGGTTAGGCAAGGATGCCATATACGTAAACATAGAACTCCCTATGTGTATCGAAATAAATGTAAGCCTACATGATGTTTTCTTTATGTATGTATGCATGGGGTGGGATTTTGATATGATGAAGGGGAAGTGCATGACAGGTCACACAGTGATCAGTGGTAGAAAACCCACAAATATAAATGCTATGTCACATAGTGATCGGTGGCTATGTCACATTTAATAATTCCTGAATAACAGGAATAGGCAGTTCGGCTGTCGTTATGGTATGTAGCGGATAGAGGGTTGATTGTAGAAATCCCCACAGTGTGACGGTTGGTTCGGGTTGGTGTGTAGAGGATGGAAACCTAGGATGGGTTGGGTTATTCACTATTTATTGTTTACCATGTGATTATAATTGTTGCCTGATGTATGGACCAGGGCCCATAATGTGTTTGTGGGCTCAGGTCGTTATGTGTTTTGAGATTTATACACTGAGTCTTAGTGACTCACGCTTTCCTTTTTTTTTTTCTATGCTTTCAGATGAGCAGTAGAGCGTGGACATGGGAGCCGAGACGGACTCGAGGGGCCATCAAGTTTTATTTCTACAAATTATTTTTTTGAATTTCTTTAAATTTTATTTTATTTTATTTGGGAATATTTATGTAATAAGGCCCCTAGTTTTATTCAACTAAGTAGTTTTCAATGTTATGCAACTTATGAATTCATGACAAGGTTTATTTATACGTAATAATAATACAAAGAGGTTTATTTCCAAAAAGTCACTTTTTTATTCAAATTCTAAATAATTAACTTGTGTTTTCAAAATTCGATAAAGTGTTATGTGTTCCATAACACGCCAGATCTGGTCAAAACGCATGGGCCGGGTTTGGGGTGTTACAATGTGTGAATGTATGTGGGTTCTAGAATAATGAAGTAAACTTGAGACTGAAACTATAGATAGGATCGAATTCGAAAGAATTACTATCGAAAGTACTTTTCATAAAACTGTTCATGGATAACCAGTGGAAAGAATTAATGATTTATAAAATTTCTAATAAGATAAACGTCGATAGGAAGAATGAGTACAAGGGGTAGAGGACGTCCTCCGCGTGGTCGTGGTAGGGGTAGGATGACTGTGTCAGAACCTATAGGATCTGGCCATGGATTTGGAAACGAGATATCAGTTCCACCAGTTGCGGAGGTAGAATTTCAGGACCAAACGGGCTGTGACGATGTGGTGTCGCAGGCGGTGTTAAGGGTGTTAGAGAGAGTTGCTGAGGCTGGCATGGGCACAGGAGCCCGGAAGTCTGTGCCAGAGCGACTTAGGAACAAGGGGGCAGAAGTGTTTATTTTAGCTTTAGAATTGGAGTACGCAGCGAAAGTAGAGTGGTGAGATTTAGGTAGTATGATTACTAGTTAGTTGGAAATTTCGAGGATGAAATTTCTTTAAGGGGGTAGAACTGTAACATCCTAAATTTTTGGGCCTATACGTTTAATGGGTGAATATGTGTAATGAGTTAATTTAAGGGTTAGGGGTCTAAATTGGGCTCAAGCTTAGGCAGAGGCCTTGATTAAAATTATCTGTTTGGGCATTATAGGACTTAAAAGGTAGTACCTATGTTTAAAAATCAAAATGGGCTTGTGGCCCAGTGGTCAGTAGCGCCATTTAGGGAACAAGGAGATGACGCCACACCAGGGAGTAAGAGGCCCAAATTTAAGTTCAAGGAGCCCAATTCTTTTGATTTAAGTTAATTAATTTTCAGCATTAGGATTAGGTGGAGTTGGACGGCAACAAGGCTCAAAAATAGGAGGATTTATGTAAATGGGATAATGTAGATATTATAGTTGATAATATAGAAAATAAAGGAGGAAATTTAGGAATTTATTTAATGTGATAATAAGGGAGATAATGTGCTGATAAAGGAAGGAAGAGGTAGTGTCATCCATGACACTGTGGATGAGTAGTCAGATGAGGATAAGGAGAGAAAAGATAGGATTTATCTGTTGAGTGCAATGTTGGCCAAATTTCCAACTCTAGGGGGTGCCGAAATTCTCTTTAAATAGAGGGGATATCTCTTCAATTTCAGCATTTGAACCCTACTCTTTTCTTCATTCTTTGTGTCGAAATTCTCAGTCTCTCCCTCCACAATTTCTGTCAACTTTCTTTCAAAAAGCCGAAAACGTTCTTAAGCCTTCTTTCTTCTAAAAGCCAAAAATCACCACCTCCTTCACCCTTTCTTCTTTCTTTGAAATTTCCTATTAGTTGAATCTTCTGATCTCCATTGCTATTCTTCTCTCATTCACTAAAAGCTGAAACTACACTCTTGTTTGTTCTTGTAGCCAAAATCTTCCTCTTGTTCATCTTTTCCGGGATTTTCATAAAAGTCAAAATCTCTAGATCTCATCTCATGTGTTTTCGAATTCTCTTTGAGGTGTCTGCTTGTGTCGAATCTTGAAGAAAACTCAGGGTAAGTGTCAACTCGTGAGATTTCAGTCTTCTTTGGCTTTTTAGAGACTCTAGCCGAATGGCTATATTGAAACTAATCTTGTGTTTTTCTCTCATTTGCGGCATTTCGGGATTTAAAGGGAGTCAATCGCTTAGATTTCTAAGCCAGGGTTTAGTAGCACTCGGATCGAATTACTTTTGAGATTTCAAGGTAAGGAGATCTATTAGTTTTAACATGTAAATTTGGGTATTTATTAACCCTTGGCCGAGTGTAGGGGAGCCCAAATCTTCGTGTTTTTCTGGCTTTTGAGCAAGGTTTTAGACTAAGGGTTGTAAATCCAGATAGTAAGGTTATTGACTAAGGGTGTAAAGCTATGCAATATCAGGTGTGTAACTTTTCATACCAACTGGATTTGGTTGCTAAATATATGTTTATAAATCTAATATGTTCTAATAAATGCTGAAATCCCGGCATAACTATTGAAACCCAAAGAGGGTAAAAGTAAATCACCAGGTTAGTGATATCTGTCATTCCTAAGTGAATGTTCCTGTTAAGATGACATGTGTGATAAGTATGTCGATTTCTGTGACATGGGGTTGGGTTTGATGAAAGGGGAAGTATTCTGTTGTAGTGACTTTCATCGTGACCTATTGTAAAGGCTTTCGTCGTGACCTATTGTAGTGGCTACGGCCATGATCTGACGATAAACAGCATGACTGCCATCAATGGCGTGTAGCAGTGTGGGTTGATTGTAGAAATCCCCAATGGTGTGAATGGCAGGTAAGGGTGGCGTGTAGCGGATGGAAACCTAGGATTTGGGTTGGGCTTTGCATATTTTATATATATATATATATATATATTATGTTCTGCTATTCTGGTTTGTGGGGCTAATGCCCAAATCTAATGGTGCGTGAGGTTGCACACCGAGTCTCGCGACTCACCTATTATTTAACAATTTGTGTAGCACTTAGTGCATCGGACCGGGTGGAGAGGAGCGCAAGGTGGCCATCTGAAAGAGTACTTTGGATTCTAAGAAAAGACTTTAGTTTACTATTTTCTTAATATTTTTATTTAGTGGGTTTAAAGCATCATTGTAATAAGGCCATGGGCCACTAGCTTTATATTTTGTTCGGTTTTGGGCTTTTGTTATTATTAGGTATTTTAAATTTTATGTATTAAATTTTGGTTTTATTTAAAATCACTAAGGCATTTTATAACTTCATATCTTATATAAATTAATAAGTTATTAAGTTTTCGGTATAAATGTTTAAACCTGATAATTGTTTCCAAAGTGCCACAAGTTTTATAAAATCTCCTTAGTGACATACCAGATCCGGTTGTAGTGTATGGGACGAGTTTGGGGTGTTACATTACGCACCTTTCCTTGTCTCATGTTGTGACATAAGTATCCTCGTTATTTCAAATCTTCAACCTGGACTTTCACTTACTTATTCTCATTGATTTTACTTATTATGCATTGTCAACCAACTTCATGAAAATAATGTACATTGTATAACATAGTAAGTAATTTAATTGTAAAAGTAGTATGTAGCTTTAAATTCATACAAACTTACCTCGGTACTCCAAAATAGATGTAGATGTGCAATTTAGTCCACAACTTTGTTCTTGCCTCGGTTTGATCTGGGCTTCGTGTTTCTTGATCTATAATAACAATTTAACTTGTTTAATACTTACATTGACTAAATTGACTCATAAATCATACTTTGGAAAAATTACATTTTTGCCCCTAAACTTTCTCAAAATTACACTTTAGCCTCTAGGCTCGTAAAATGATTTTTATTCAACTTTCTTGCATTTCAAGCCTAGCCAAATCATATTCTCAATTATAACAACATTAAATCTCCATTATTTTACTCATGTATGACCATTTTCATAACTTTTGCAATTTGGTCCTTACATGGATTTTTCATGAAAATCACTTAGGAAAAGATGTTTATCCTACATCAAACTTTCATAATCTTCCATAAAACATCAAAATACATACATGGGTAAATTTTTGAACATAAACCCTAGCTCAAATTATAGCTATAAATAACTAAACCGAGCTATGAGGATTTCAAAAATACAAAGAACATTAAAAACGGGGCTAGGATACACTTACTATCAAGATTGGAACATGAAGAAACCCAAGCTATGTCTTCTTTTTAATTTTTGACCAAGGGGGAGGAAGATGGACATTAATTTTGACTTCTTTTCCCTTTTAATTCTTTAATTTACCAAATGACAAAAATGCCCTTAATGATTATTTCTTGAGATTTTTCCTTCCTATGTCCATTTTTGTCCATCTTAACATATAATGATCTAATTGCTAAATAAGGACCTCTAATAATTTTTATAATTCCATTTCCTACTTAAATCTTCTAGAATCTCATATTTTCTAATCCTTGCAATTTAGTTCTAATGGACAATTTATTCACCAATTAATAAAATTCCTTCATGAAATTTTCACACAATCATACAAATACCTCATAAGCCTTATAAAATCATTTAAACACACATTTCTTCTTCGAATTTATGGTCTCGTACCACTATTCCGGCTAGGCCCTAAGTCGGGTTGTTACAGGTTAGCAGATAAAAGCTACCAGTATTTTATGGATAGACCACCAGCGTTTGTAGTTAAAACTTTCAGTACTTCCTCCTTCCAAAGCATCCTATATGTTAAAGTGCCTATGTGTTGTGGCTTTATAAAAGTGATGGCCTTAATTTATCTACCTGTGGGCTTAATTTGAATAAAGGATTGAATTGCATTAAATGTGAAACTTGCATGCTATATGTTAAAGTGCCTATGTGTTGTGGCTTTATAAAAGTGATGGCCTTAGGAAGCAATTAGACCACTATTTAATTAGTGGGTGAATGAAAGATAAATATGCCCTTGTTATATGTTTGTTTTATTTATTAATTGAATGGATATTTTAGTAAAATGAATAATAATATGTTTGTAATAATAAACAAAAGAAAAGATGAATGCTATCATCTTATATTTGGGTTCCGAAATTGAAGAAAGAAAAAGAAGAAAAATTTGCTAGGGCATTCAGCTTCATTTTTGCAAGATTAAGGTATGTTTTGACTTCGGTTTTTGATAATTTCTACGTTTCTGCAATCGTTGCATTGAGAGCTACAAAACCCATGCCTTGATTTTGTGTTTTGATGATGTATGTGAAATATGCTATTGATGAATTCATGAGATATGTGATGTTTGATGGTGTTAAATGAAAGATTTAAGTCAGTTAAACATGTTTTGTTCTTGAAGTTTTGATGAATTTAGCTAAATAGGGCTAAAATGTGAAAATAACAAATTGAGGGACAAAATTACAAATTTGATGAAAAATATGGCTTGTATGATATATATGTACATTCGGCTAAGCATGAGTATGGGTTGGTTTTGTGAATTTGATGTTTTGAGAAAAAATAAACTAAATTGATAAATTGTGCAAATATGAGGGTTAAATGGCAAATAGCCCTAAAAATGTGTCCTTGGATTGAATTGAATGAATTAGTGAATAAAAGGGTTAATTCTGAATATGTTTATATCAAGAACCGAGGAAAATTGACCTAGATCCCGGGAAAGCAAAAGTAACCGAGTAGCCGTTTTCATTCTGATAAACCAAATCCGAGGTAAGTCACTATGCAAATAAACGTATTTGTATTGAACTGAATATATATATATATCTCCATATGACTATCGATGATAATGAATGTGTATGAGATGCTATGTGCATGAATTTTGAGATAAGTTTGATATAGTGACAAAGTATGAAAAGTCTCGTACGAACCTAAGAATAGATAGGATTAGTTCTATTATGACACAGGTATTGTAACAGTCCGGTTTATACCCTAGTTAGAATAGTGGTTTCGGGACCACAAATTCGAGTCTATATAATATTTTAATATTATATTCTGTGCCGTTGATATTTGAATTAGCATGTGTTTAAATTCCATAAGCTAATTAGTCCGTTTGAATGTTTAATTTGATGCAAAAGATTACATTGCACTAAATATGAAAGTTGCTTGCTAATTGCTAAAGTACCAATGTGTTGTGGCTTTGTTGAGGTGGATTCCTTATGTTGTTATTATGCCAACTTATAGTTAATGGATGAATGAAAGACAATCATGCCATTGCTACATGTTTGTTTTAATTGTTTAATGAAAGGGTATTTTAGTAAATGGATTAATAATAAGATTATAATAAAACAAACAAAGAAAAGATGATAGTTATCATCCTTTTTGATCGAAAATTCTAAAGAAAGAAAAGAAAATACAAGCTAGGGCATTCGACACTCTTTAAGCTTGATTAAGGTAAGTTTTGACTTCGATTTTCGATAATTTCTACGTTTTTACAATCGTTGCTTTGAGAGCTACAAAACCCATGCCTTGATTTTGTGTTTTGATGATGTATGTGAAATATGCCATTGATGGTTTTGCAAGCTTTGTGATGTTTGAGAATGAAAAATGAAAGATTTGAGTTAGATAAACATGTTTTGTTCTTGAAGTTTTGATGAATTTAGCTAAATAGGGCTAAATTGTGAAAATAGTAAATTGAATGACTAGATTACAAATTTGATGAAAAGTATGGGTTTGTATGAAGTCCATAAGTATTCGGCTAAGCTTGTGTATGTGTTGATTTTGTGAAATTTGATGTTTTGAGAAAAATAGACTAAATTGATAAAAACGTGCAAATGTGAGGGCTAAATTGTAAATAGCCCTAAATGTATTTGTATGGATTGAATTGAATGGAATGGTGAATAAAAGGGTTAATTCTGAATATGTTTAGATCAAGAACAGAGGAAAACGAACTTAGATCGCGGGAAAGTGAAAGTTAACGAGTAGTCATTTTCATTCCGATATACCAAATCCGAGGTAAGTCACTATGCAAATAAACTTATCTGTATTGAATTGAATATATGTATTCATATGTCTTTCGATGAAAATGAATGAGTATGAATTGCTAAGTGCGTGGATTTCGAAATAAGTTCGATATAGTGATAAAGCCGAGAAGTCCCCGTATGAACCTAGGAATATATAGGATTAGCCATGTCATGATATAGGTATCTATTCTGTTTTATCAAGTAAGACCACGTCCGGGACGTTGGCGTTGATTTGAAATTTTGAGTAAGACCTCGTTGGGGACGTAGGCATCGATATGAACTTTATGAGTCAGACCATGTCTGGGACATCGGCATCATATTGACTCGTGTAAGGCCACGTCTGGAATGTTGGCATCGTTATGATCTGTACGTGTAAGACCCTGTCTGGGATAGTGGCATCAATATACGAGTGCATGTAAGACCTCGTCTGGGATGTTGGCATTGTACTACTATTCCGAGCTTTCTGAGTATTCTACTAGGTTCCTAAGGGTTCAATGGGCAAGCCTACAATACGAAGGTATATCCGAGCTATGATCAATTAAGTGAATGAATATCCGATTCAGGTATGTTGAATGTGCATTAAATATGCATGAAAGGTAAGTATGCATATGACTTCGATTTGAAGAAAGGTATGTTTGAATAGGATAATGTGAATGAGATGCAGGGAGGATTATGAATGAGCTATGTACTTTAAATGAGTTTTGAATGGATAAATGTGACCAATGTAGTCATAAGTATGAATCAAACATATACATGATAAATTGTTAAGTGAATGAGATGTGCAAATGTATCAAATTGCATATATGCTTTTTATGTCAAGTTTATTTGTATATGAATTACTAAACTTTTGGAAAGCTTACTCTCTGTGTGTATTTTCTCTATTTTATAGGTTGTCGAAGCTACTAAAGGCTCGGATTATCAAGGATCGTCATCACACTACTAAATTTATTTTGGTACCCTTTTGTAAAAGTATATGGCTAATTATGGCATGTATAGGCTAGATAGGTATATATGTTTTTGGAAGTGAACTTAGCCATGTGTTTGGCAAGTTTAATTTGGTAATATGCTTGAATGAATGTGATATTTGATGCATATCTTGGTAAGGTAGAAGCTTATGAAATAGCCAAGTTTATGGTTAGTTAAATTATGAGGTTTTGCTTTGGTTATGTATGTGTTATTGTTTTGAAAGATGATATGAATGATTTGGCTATTGAATGTATGGATAAATTGAATCATTTGATATGTTTTGGTTGCCATATATGCATATTATGTTTAGATATATAATGCTTGTATGAAGACCCTAAGTGGGTGGCATATTGGCCTTGTAAAAGAGCCTATAATGTCACACGATTGAGGCACACGAGTGTGCCTAAGACCGTGGGTAAAATGGAAGAATATGGCTTAAATTGCACACGACCTCGACACGGGTGTGCTTGGTGGCCGTGTGAGAAATGGCAGTATGTGACCTATTTGTACACGGCCTTAGCACAGGCGTGCTTGGTGACCGTGTTGGTTTTGGCAGTATATAGCCACGGGAAAGGCACACGGGTGTGTCTAGTAGCCGTGGGAGAGGCACGGCCTACCCCCACGGCCGTGTGTCCCTTGTATTTTAAAAAAGTTTTAAATTTTCATGAAATCTCTTATGTGTTTTGGTTTAGTCCCGACTCAGTTTATAAGCATGCTTAGGGTCTCGATGACCTACTCAAGGGACATTATGATTGATATTGGTGAATGGTTGTATGATTAATTCTATAAATGTTTTTAATCTATCTGGTAACGCCTTTAACCCTAATCCGGTGATTAGACACGATATAGGGGTGTTACATATGGTTGGTATCAGAGCTATGATTTAGTCGGTTCTTGGACTAACGTAGCGTGCCAGAGTCTAACTATACATGCCATATATTTGAATTGTGATAGTGTGATGAATCCTGACGTATAAAATGTGATTTCTGTATAGCAATGGATCCCAAAAGAGCTGTCGCTGACGACGTAGAAAGTAATGCGCCTGCTCCCGCGCAAGGGACAATACCCTCTGATTTGAGACCGGCTACAAGCTGTCAGAAGGGAGAAGTTAAACAAGCTTTCTTCCAGATGATGAGTGAGTGGTTCACTCAGTTTGTAAAGAATAACCCGACTATTTCGCAACCTTCGCCCCCGGTTAATCCCTCTCAGATATCCAATATACCTTCGACTGCAAATCTGAATTTGTTAAATAAGCCTCCGGTTGACAAGATCCGTAAGTATAGGGCTGAAGAATTTCAAGCTACTAAGGATGAATACGATTCGGGTATTTGATGAGATGTCTCTGACTTCGGAAGAATGCATAGCGTGTGTTGTATCGTTACTTTGAGATGCGGTTTATCAATGGTGAAAAACCTTAATTTTTGTTGTTATGAGAGAATGAGTCACATGGGATTTCTTTCAGACCGAGTTCAAGAAGAATTATATCAGTGAGAGATTCATCGATCAGAAATAAAAAGAATTTCTGGAACTCAAGCAAGGCCGTATGACTGTTACAGAATATGAACGGGAATTTGTCAGGTTGAGTCAGTATGCCCGTGAATGTGTATCTTCTGAAGCTATAATGTGTAAAAGATTTGAAGATGGTCTGAATGAAGATATTCGTTTGCTAGTCGGGATTTTAGAAATAAAAGAGTTCGTTGTACTCGTTGACCGAGCTTGCAAAGCTGAGGCACTCGGGAAGGATAAAAGAAAAGCTGAGTCTGAAGCTCGTGATATGAAAAAGAGATTTCAGAGTAAATCATTTCAGTCTGCTTCAAAAAGATTCTAAGATGATCAAAGTTGTTCTAGAGATAATGTGGGACATTTGAGCAGAAATCGAGATGAATTGCAAATGAGTTCCAAAATCCTAGCAACTTCTGTGGCCAGTGTTGGTAATATTCAATCTGAGAGACCTGAATGTAAACATTGAGGAAAGAGGCATCCGAAAAGCTGCAGATTAAATGATAAAGTTTGTTTCAGATATGGATCGCTTGATCATTTTATCCGTGATTGTCCTGAGTCCGTTGAGCCAGAGACTGTTCAGAATCTAAGACTTGAAAATGCATCTGGGAGGGGTAGACCTTCAAAGAATACAAGAAATGTTAGTGGTAGTCAGAGGTGCACGAGAGACACTATGGTAAGATTTGAAGCTAGAGTGCCTGCCAAAGCATATGCTATCCGAACTCGTGAAGAAGCTTCATCACCTGATGTTATAATGGGTACTTTTACTCTTTATGATACTTCTGTGATAGCTTTAATAGACCCTGGTTCTACGCATCCGTACATATGCATGAATTTAGTATATGGTAAGACTTTGCTGTATAGTCTACTGAGTTTACTATAAAACTATCGAACCCCTTTGGTAAAAGTGTCCTTGTTGACAAAGTATGCAAGAACTATCCGTTAATGTTTTGAGATATATGTTTCCCTGCTGATCTAATGCTTTTGCCATTTGATGAATTCGATATTATTTTGGGAATGGATTGGTTGTTTATGCATGATGCCGTTGTGAACTGTAAAAGAAAATCTATTAATTTATGAATTTGAATGATGAGATTGTACAGATTGAGTCTGATGATTTGAATTGATTGCCTGCTGTGATATCCGTTCTGAAAGCTCAGAGTTATGTGAAAAAGGGGTATGAATCATATTTTCCTTATGTGATTGATTCAAAAGTATCCGAGAAGAAAGTTGAATTAGTACCCATTATTTGTGATTTTTTTGATGTGTTCCCTGAAGAGTTACCGGGTTTACCTTCGATTCATGAAGTTGAGTTTGGTATTGAATTGTTGCTTGGTACGACACCTATTTCAATAGCTCCGTATAGAATGGCACCAACAGAGTTGAAAGAGTTAAAGTCACAGCTACAAGAATTGACTGATAGAGGGTTTGCTAGACCGAGTTTTTCTCCTTGGGGTGATCCTGTTCTATTCGTGGAAAAGAAAGATGGCACGATGAGAATGTGTATCGATTACCATCAGTTGAATAAGGTGACAATAAAGAACAAATAACTATTGCCTAGAATTGATGATTTGTTTGATCTGTTAAAAGGAGCTATTGTATTTTCAAAGATTGATCTGAGATCGGGATACTACCAATTGAGAGTTAAAGATTCAGGACATTCTGAAAACTACTTTTCGAACGAGGTAAGGGCATTATGAGTTTTTAGTTATGCCATTCGGACTAACTAATGCTCCTGTTGTTTTTATGGACTTGATGAACAGAATTTTTAGACCGTGTCTGGATCAATTTGTTGTTGTATTCATTGACGACATTTTGATTTACTCATGTGATGAGAATGAGCATGCAGAACATTTGAAAATTATGTTGCAAACTTTGAGAGAAAAGCAATTGTACGCAAAATTCAGCAAATGTGAATTCTGATTGAATGAGGTCAGTTTTCTGGGGCACATGGTGTTAGCTTTTGGAATCCGAGTAGACCCAAGCAAGATTTCTACTATTTTGAATTGGAAACCTCCGTGAAATGTATCTGAAGTCTGCAATTTTCTAGGGTTAGCTGGTTATTACCGTAGATTTGTAAAAGGCTTTTCGACAATAGCTACTCCATTGACAAGATTCCTTCAGAAAGATGTCAGATTTGAATGGTCTGATAAATTTCAGAGAAGTTTTGATCAGTTGAAAGCTTGGTTAATAGAAGCTCCAGTGTTAGTACAACCCGAATCGGGCAAAGAATTTGTTGTATACAGTGATGCTTCGTTAAACGGTCTGGGATGTGTTTTGATGCAAGAGGGAAAAGTGGTAGCTTATGCTTCGAGATAATTAAAGCCTCATGAAAAGAATTATCCGACACATGATCTTGAGCTTGCTGCGATTGTGTTTGCACTTAAAATTTGGCGTCCTTATTTGTACGGTGAGAAATGTCATGTGTTTTCAGATCATAAAAGTCTGAAATATCTAATGACCCAGAAAGATTTGAACCTCCGTAAAAGAAGATGGTTAGAACTGTTAAAAGATTACGAGCTTGTGATAGATTATCATCCGGGTAAAGCAAACGTGGTTGTTGATGCGTTAAGTAGAAAGTCATTGTTTGCATTACGTGCTTTGAATGCTCAGTTAGATTTATCTGATGATAGTTTTGTGATAACTAAATTGAGAGCAAAACTGTTATTTGTACAACAAATATGTGATGCTCAGAAGGTTGATAATGAATTGTTGTTGAAACGAGCTTAGTGTGAATTGAATTCTGAATCGAATTTTGAGTTGTTGATGATTGTTTAAGATTCTGAGATCAAATCTGTGTTCCAAGAAATCCAGAGCTGATTCAATTGATTTTGGGTAAAGCACATAATAGTCGCCTATCTGTCCATCTGGGAAGTACAAAGATGTATCATGATTTGAAGCAACACTATTGGTGGTCTGGCATGAGACGAGACATTTCTGACTTTGTTTCAAAATGTTTAGTTTGCCAGCAAGTGAAAGCAAAACATCAAGTTCCGTCTGGATTGTTATAGTCAATTCTGATTCCTGAATGGAAATGGGATAGAGTAACTATGGACTTTGTTTCTGGGTTGCCTCTAGCTCCGAGAAAGAAAGATACAATTTGGGTCGTAGTTGACCGATTGACGAAATCTACCCATTTTATTCCGGTAAGATCTAATTTCTCACTGGAGAGATTACCTGAGCTTTATATTTCCGAGATTGTGAGATTGCATGGGGTGCCACTATCTATTGTGTCAGATAGGGATCCGAGATTCACATCGCGATTCTGGAAGAAATTATAAGATGCTTTGGGAATGAAATTACATTTCTGTATAGCTTTTCATCTGCAAACGGATGGTCAATCCGAGTGAACTATTTAAATTCTCGAAGATATGTTAAGATGCTGTGTACTTGAGTTTAATGATTCGTGGGAACAATACTTGTCGTTGATTGAATTTGCATATAACAATAGATTTCAGACAAGTATTAAAATGGCACCATATGAAGCTTTGTACGGACATAAATGTCGTACACCTCTGTATTGGACTGAACTCAGTGATCATAAGTTACACGGGGTCGACTTGATAAAAGATATCGAACAGAAAGTGAAACTAATCGAGGTTGTTTGAAAGTAGCATCTGATTGTCAGAAGTCCTATGCAGACTTAAAACGAAAAGATATAGAATTTGAGATTGGCGACAAAATGTTTCTGAAAGTATCTCCGTGGAAGAAAGTGCTCCGGTTCAGACGTAAAGGCAAGTTAAGTCTGAGATTCATCGGACCGTATGAGATTATTAAACGTGTTGGGCCTGTTGCATATAGATTGAAGTTACCCTCTGAACTAGAAAAGATTCACAATGTATTTCACGTTTCGATTCTCTGTAGATATCGATCTGATCCATCGGTCTGATCCGTCACATGTGATTGCCCCATCTGAAATTAAAATCCAATTTGATATGACATACGAAGAGGAACCGATCTGTATCTTAGCTCGTGAAGTAAAAGAGTTGAGAAACAAGAAAATTCCATTAGTGAAAGTACTCTGGCATCGTCATGGTATAGAAGAAGCTACGTGGGAGCCTGAGGACTCAATGAGACAGTAATATCCGAATCTATTTAACGATAAGATTTTCGGGGATGAAAGTCCCTAAGGGGGAGAATTGTAATAGTCGATTTATACCCTAGTCAGAACAGTGGTTTCGGGACCATAAATTCGAGTCTGTATAATATTTTAATATTATATTCTGTGCCGTTGACATGTGAATTAGCATGTGTTTAAATTTCGTAAGCTAATTAGTCTGTTTGAATGTTTAATTTGATGCAAAAGATTAAATCGCACTAAATGTGAAAGTTGCTTGCTAATTGCTAAAGTACCAATGTGTTGTGGCTTTGTTGAGGTGGATTCCTTATGTTGTTATTATGCCAACTTATAGTTAATGGATGAATGAAAGACAATCATGCCCTTGCTACAAGTTTGTTTTAATTGTTTAATGAAAGGGTATTTTAGTAAATGGATTAATAATAAGATTATAATAAAACAAACAAAGAAAAGAGGATAGTTATCATCCTTTTTGATCGAAAATTCCAAAGAAAGAAAAGAAAATACAAGCTAGGGCATTCGACACTCTTTAAGCTTGATTAAGGTAAGTTTTGACTTTGATTTTCGATAATTTTTATGTTTTTGCAATCGTTGCTTTGAGAGCTACAAAACCCATGCCTTGATTTTGTGTTTTTGATGATGTATGTGAAATATGCCATTGATGGTTTTGCAAGCTTTGCGATGTTTGAGAATGAAAAATGAAAGATTTGAGTTAGATAAACATGTTTTGTTCTTGAAGTTTTGATGAATTTAGCTAAATAGGGCTAAATTGTGAAAATGGTAAATTGAAGGACTAAATTGCAAATTTGATGAAAAGTATGGGTTTGTATGAAGTCCATAAGTATTCGGCTAAGCTTGTGTATGTGTTGATTTTGTGAAATTTTATGTGTATGGATTGAATTGTAAATAGCCCTAAATATATGTGTATGGATTGAATTGAACGGAATGGTGAATAAAAGGGTTAATTCTGAATATGTTTAGGTCAAGAACCGAGGAAAATGGACTTAGATCGGAAAGAGAAAGTTAACGAGTAGTCATTTTTATTTCGATATACCAAATTCGAGGTAAGTCACTATGCAAATAAACTTATCTATATTGAATTGAATATATGTATTCATATGTCTTTCGATGAAAATGAATGAGTATGAAATGCTAAGGGTGTGAATTTCGAAATAAGTTTGATATAGTGATAAAGCGAAAAGTCCCGTATGAACCTAGGAATAGATAGGATTAGCCATGTCATGATATAGGTATCTGTTCTGTTTTATCATGTAAGACCACATCCAGGACGTTGACGTTGATTTAAAATTTTGAGTAAGACCTCGTTTGGGACGTACGCATCGATATGAACTTTATGAGTAAGACCATGTCTGGGACATCGACATCATATTGACTCGTGTAAGACCACGTATGGGATGTTGGCATCATTATGATCTATACGTGTAAGACCATGTCTAGGACAATGGCATCGATATACGAGTGCATGTAAGACCTCGTCTGGGACGTTGGCATTGTACTACTATTCCGAGCTTTCTGAGTATTCTACTAGGTTCCTAAGGGTTCAATGGGTAAGCCTGCAATACGAATGGTATATCTGAGCTATGATCAATTAAGTGAATGAATATCCGGTTTAGGTACGTTGAATGTGCATTAAATATGCATGAAAGGTAAGTATGCATATGACTTCAATTTGAAGAAAGGTATGTTTGAATATGATAATGTGAATGAGATGCAGAGAAGATTATGAATGAGCTATGTGCTTCAAATGAGTTTTGAATGGATAAATGTGACAAATGTAGTCATAAGTATGAATCAAACATATACATGATAAATTGTTAAGTGAATGAGATGTGCAAATGTATCAAATTGCATATATGCTTTTTATGTCAAGTTTATTTGTATATGCTTACTAAGCTTTTGGAAAGCTTACTCTCTGTGTGTGTATTTTCTCTATTTTATAGGTCGTCGAAGCTACTGAAGGCTCGGGATTGTCAAGGATCGTCATCACACTACTAAATTTATTTTGGTACCCTTTTGAAAATGTATATGGCTAATTATGGCATGTATAGGCTAGATAGGTATATATGTTTTTGGAAGTGAACTTAGCCATGTGTTTGGCAAGTTTAATTTGGTAATATGCTTGAATGAATGTGATATTTGATGCATATCTTGGTAAGGTAGAAGCTTATTAAATAGCCAAGTTTATGGTTAGTTAAATTATGAGGTTTTGCTTTGGTTATGTATGTGTTATTGTTTTGAAAGATGATATGAATGATTTGGCTATTGAATGTATGGATAAATTGAATCATTTGATATGTTTTGGTTGCCATATATGCATATTATGTTTAGATATATAATGCTTGTATGAAGACCCTAAGTGGGTGGTATATTGGCCTTATAAAAGGGCCTATAATGTCACACGGTTGAGGCACACGGGCATGCCTTAGACCGTGGGTAAATTGGCAGAATATGGCTTAAATTGCACACGGCCTCGACACTGGTGTGCTTGATGGCCGTGTGAGAAATGGCAGTATATGACCTATTTGTACACGGCCTTAGCACACGGGCGTGCTTGGTGACCGTGTTGGTTTTGGCAGTATATAGCCACGGGAAAGACATACGGGTGTGTCTAGTAGCCGTGGGAGAGGCACGGCCTACCCTCACGGCCGTGTGTCCCCTGTATTTTAGAAAAGTTTTAAATTTTCATAAAATCTTGCATGTGTTTTGGTTTAGTACCAAATCAATTTATAAGCATGTTTAGGGTCTCGATGACCTACTTAAGGGACATTATGATTGATATTGGTGAATGGTTGTATGATTAATTCTTTAAATGTTTCTGATCTGTTTGGTAATGCCTTTAACCCTAATCTGGTGATCAGACACGAGATAGGGGTGTTACATTTGGTTGGTATCAGAGCTACGATTTAGTTAGTTCTCGGACTAACGTAGCATGTCAGAGTCTAGCTATACATGCCATATATTTGAATTGTGATAGTGTGATGAACCCTGACGTATAAAATGTGATTTCTGTATAGCAATGGATCTCGAAAGAGCTATAGCTGACGACGTAGAAAGTAATGCGCCTGCTCCCGTGCAAGGGACAGTGCCCTCTAATTTGAGACCGGCTACGAGTGGTCAGGAGGGAAGAGCTAAACAAGCTTTCTTCCAGATGATGAGTGAGTGGTTCACTCAGTTCGTAAAGAATAACTCGATTGTTTCGCAACCTCTGCCCCCGATTAATCCCTTTCAAACATCCAATATACCTCCGACTGCAAATCTAAATTTGTTAAATAAGCCTCCGGTTGACAAGATCCGTAAGTATAGGGCTGAAGAATTTTGAGCTACTAAGAATGATGATGCTAAAAAGGCTGAGTTCTGGTTAGAAAACACGATCCGGGTATTTGATGAGATGTCTCTGACTCCGGAAGAATGCATAAAGTGTGTTGTATCATTACTTTGAGATGCGGCTTATCAATGGTGGAAAACCTTAATTTTTGTTATTCCGAGAGAATGAGTCACATGGGATTTCTTTCAGACTGAGTTCAGGAAGAAATATATCAGTGAGAGATTCGTCGATCAGAAACATAAAGAATTTTGGAACTAAAGCAAGGCCGTATGACTGTTATAGAATATGAACGGGAATTTGTTAGGTTGAGTCAGTATGCTCGTGAATGTGTATCTTCTGAAGCTATAATGTGCAAAAGATTCGAAGATGGTCTGAATGAAGATATTCATTTGCTAGTCGAAATTTTAGAAATAAAAGAGTTCGTTGTACTTATTGACCGAGCTTGCAAAGCTGAGGCATTCGGAAGGATAAAAGAAAAGCTGAGTCTGAAGCTCGTGATACAAAGAAGAGATTTTGAGTAAATCATTTCAGTCTGCTTCGAAAAGATTCTGAGATGATCAAATTCATTCTAGAGATAATGTGGGACATTTGAGCAGAAATCGAGCTAAATTGCAAATGAGTTCCAAAATCCCAGCAACTTCTGTGGCCAGTGTTGGTAATGTTCGATCTGAGAGACCTAAATGTAAACATTGCGGAAAGAGGTATCCGAGAAGTTGTAGATTAAATGATAAAGCTTTCTTCAGATATGGATCACTTGATCATTTTATCCGTGATTGTCCTGAGTCCGTTGAGCTAGAGACTGTTCAGAATCTGAGACTTGAAAATGCATCTGGGAGGGGTAGACCTTCAAAGAGTACAAGAAATGTTAGTGGTAGTCAGAGGTGCACGAGAGACACTGTGGTAAGATCTGAAGCTAGAGCGCCTGCTAGAGCATATGCTATCCGAGCTCGTGAAGAAGCTTCATCACCTGATGTTATAACGGGTACTTTTACTCTTTATGATACTTCTGTGATAGCTTTAATAGACCCTGGTTCTACGCATTCGTACATATGGATGAATTTAGTATATAGTAAGACTTTGCCTGTAGAGTCTACTGAGTTTACTATAAAACTATCGAACCCCTTAGGTAAAAGTGTCCTTGTTGACAAAGTATGCAAGAACTGTCCGTTAATGTTTCGAGATATCTGTTTCCCTGCTGATCTAATGCTTTTGCCATTTGGTGAATTCGATATTATTTTGGGAATGGATTGGTTGTTTATGCATGATGCCGTTGTGAACTGTAAAAGAAAATCTATTAATTTATGAATTCGTAATGATGAGATTGTACAGATTGAGTCTGATAATTTGAATGGATTACCTGCTGTGATATCTATTTTGAAAGCTCAGAGTTATGTGAAAAAGGGGTATGGATCATATTTTGCTTATGTGATTGATTCAAAAGTATTCGAGAAGAAAGTTGAATCAGTACCCATTATTTGTGATTTTTCTGATGTATTCCCTGAAGAGTTATCGGGTTTACCTCCGATTCGTGAAGTTGAGTTTGGTATTGAATTGTTGCTGATGCGACACCTATTTCGATAGCTCCAGTATAGAATGGTGCCATGAGTGGAAAGAGTTCTGATCCTGACTACAAGAATTGGTGATAGAGGTTTGCTAGACCGAGTTTTTCGCCTTAGGGTGGTCCTGTACTGTTCGTGAAAAAGAAAGATGGCACGATGAGAATGTGTATCGATTACTGTCAGTTGAATAAGGTGACTATAAAAATAAATATTCGTTGCCTAGAATTGATGATTTGTTTGATCAGTTAAAAGGAGCTACTATATTTTTAAAGATTGATCTGAGATCGGGATACTACCAATTGAGAGTTAAAGATTCAGACATTCCGAAAACTACTTTTCGAACGAGGTACGGGCATTATGAGTTTTGAGTTATGCCATTCAGACTAACTAATGCTCCTGCTATTTTTATGGACTTGATGAATAGAATTTTTAGACCGTGTCTGGATCAATTTGTTGTTGTTTTTATTGACGACATTTTGATTTACTCACGTGATGAGAATGAGCATGCAGAACATTTGAAAATTGTGTTGCAAACTTTGAGAGAAAAGCAATTGTACGCAAAATTTAGCAAATGTGAATTCTGGTTGAATGAGATCAATTTTTGGGGCACATTGTGTTAGCTTCTGGAATCTGAGTAGACCCAAGTAAGATTTCTACTATTTTGAATTGGAAACCTCAGCGAAATGTATCTGCAGTTCGCAGTTTTCTAGGGTTAGCTAGTTATTATAGTAGATTTGTAAAAGGCTTTTCGACAATAGCTACTCCGTTGACAAGATTCCTCTAGAAAGATGTCAGATTTGAATGGTCTGATAAATGTCAGAAAAGTTTTGATCAGTTGAAAGCTTTGTTAACAGAAGCTCCAGTGTTAGTACAACCCGAATCGGGAAAAGAATTTGTTGTATACAATGATGCTTCGTTAAACAGTCTGGGATGTGTTTTGATGCAAGAGGGCAAAGTGGTAGCTTATGCTTCGAGACAATTAAAGCCTCATGAAAAGAATTATCCGACACACGATCTTGAGCTCGCTGCGATTGTGTTTGCACTTAAAATTTGGCGTCATTATTTGTATGGTGAGAAATGTCATGTGTTTTCAGATCATAAAAGTCTAAAATATCTAATGACCCAGAAAGATTTGAACCTGTGTCAAAGAAGATGGTTAGAACTGTTAAAAGATTACGAGCTTGTGATTGATTATCATCCGGGTAAAGCAAACATGGTTGCTGATGTGTTGAGTAGAAAGTCATTATTTGCATTACGTGTTTTGAATGCTCAGTTAGATTTATCTGATGATAGTTCTGTGATAGCTGAATTGAGAGCAAAACCGTTATTTGTACAGAAAATATGTGATGCTCAGAAGGTTGATGGTGAATTGTCGTTGAAACAAGATTAGTGTGAATTGAATTCTGAATCTGAATTTTGAGTTGTTGATGATTGTTTGAGATTCTGAGATCGAAACTGTGTTCCAAGAAATCCAAAGCTGATTCAATTGATTTTGGTTGAAGCACATAACAATCGCCTATCTGTCCATCCGGAAGTACAAAGATGTATCATGATTTGAAGCAACACTATTGGTGGTCTGGCATGAGACGAGACATTTCTTACCTTGTTTCAAAATGTTTAGTTTGCTAGCAGGTGAAAGCAAAACATCAAGTTAAAATGCGGATTATTACAGTAGATTCGATTCTGAATAGAAATGGGATAGAGTAACTATGGACTTTGTTTCTGGGTTGCCTCTGACTCCGAGAAAGAAAGATACAATTTGGATCATAGTTGACCGATTGACGAAATCTCCCATTTTATTCTGGTAAGATCTAATTTCTCACTAGAGAGATTAGCTGAGCTTTATATTTGCGAGATTGTGAGATTGCACGGGGTACCACTATCTATTGTGTCAGATAGGGATCCGAGATTCACATCGCAATTCTGGAAGAAATTACAAGACGCTTTGGGAATGAAATTGCATTTCAGTATAGCTTTTCATCCACAAACGGATGGTCAATCCGAGCAAATTATTCAAATTCTCGAAGATATGTTAAGATGCTGTGTACTTGAGTTTAATGGTTCGTGGGAACAATACCTGCCGTTGATTGAATTTGCGTATAACAATAGTTTTAGACGAGCATTAAAATGGCACCATATGAAGCTTTGTACGGACATAAATGTCGTACACCTCTGCATTGGACTGAACTCAGTGAGAATAAGTTACACGGGGTCAACTTGATAAAAGATACTGAACAGAAAGTGAAAATAATTCGAGGTTGTTTGAAAGCAGCATCTGATCGTCAGAAGTCCTATGCAGACTTAAAACGAAAAGATATAGAATTTGAGATCGGTGACAAAATGTTTCTAAAAGTGTCTCCATGGAAGAAAGTGCTCCGATTCGGATGTAAAGGCAAGTTAATTCTGAGATTCATCGGACCGTATGAGATCATTGAACGTGTTGGGCCTGCTGCATATAGATTGAAGTTACCCTCTGAACTAGAAAAGATTCACAATGTATTTCATGTTTCGATGCTCCATAGATATCGATTTGATCCATCACATGTGATTGCCCCATCTGAAATTGAAATTCGATCTGATATGACATATGAAGAGGAACCGATCCGTATCTTAGCTCGTGAAGTAAAAGAGTTGAGAAACAAGAAAATTTCATTAGTGAAAGTACTCTAGCATCGTCACGGTATAGAAGAAGCTACGTGGGAGCCTGAGGACTCAATGAGACAGTAATATCTGAATCTGTTTAACGGTAAGATTTTTGGGGATGAAAATCCCTAAGGGGGAGAATTGTAACAGTTCAATTTATACCCTAGTCGGAACAGTGGTTTTGGGACCACAAATCTGAGTCTGTATAATATTTTAATATTAAATTTTGTACTGTTGATATGTGAATTAGCATGTGTTTAAATTTCGTAAGCTAATTAGTCCGTTTGAATGTTTAATTTGATGTAAAAGATTAAATTGCACTAAATGTGAAAGTTGCTTGCTAATTGCTAAAGTACCAATGTGTTGTGGCTTTGTTGAGGTGGATTCCTTATGTTGTTATTATGCCAACTTATAGTTAATGGATGAATGAAATACAATCATGCCCTTGCTACATGTTTGTTTTAATTGTTTAATGAAAGGGTATTTTAGTAAATGGATTAACAATAAGATTATAATAAAACAAACAAAGAAAAGATGATAGTAATCATCCTTTTTGACTGAAGATTCCAAAGAAAGAAAAGAAAATTCAAGCTACGGCATTCGGCACTCTTTAAGCTTGATTAAGGTAAATTTTGACTTCGATTTTTGATAATTTCTACGTTTTTGCAATCGTTGCTTTGAGAGCTACAAAACCCATGCCTTGATTTTGTGTTTTGATGATGTATGTGAAATATGCCGATTTTGTGTTTTGATGATGTATGTGAAATATGCCATTGATGGTTTTGCAAGCTTTGTGATGTTTGAGAATGAAAAATGAAAGATTTGAGTTAGATAAACATGTTTTGTTCTTGAAGTTTTGATGAATTTAGCTAAATAGGGCTAAATTGTGAAAATGTTAAATTGAAGGACTAAATTGAAAATTTGATGAAAAGTATGGGTTTGTATGAAGTCCATAAGTATTCGACTAAGCTTGTGTATGTGTTGATTTTGTGAAATTTGATGTTTTGAGAAAAATAGACTAAATTGATAAAACGTGCAAATGTGAGGGCTAAATTATAAATAGCCCTAAATATGTGTATAGATTGAATTGAATGGAATGGTGAATAAAAGGGTTAATTCTGAATATGTTTAGATCAAGAACCGGGAAAATGGGCTTAGATTGCGGGAAAGTGAAAGTTAATGAGTAGTCGTTTTCATTCCGATATACCAAATCCTAGGTAAGTCACTATGCAAATAAACTTATCTGTATTGGATTGAATATATGTATTCATATGTCTTTCGATGAAAATGAATGAGTATGAAATGCTAAGTGCGTGAATTTCAAAATAAGTTCGATATAGTGATAAAGTCAAGAAGTCCCGTATGAACCTAGGAATAGATAGGATTAACCATGTCATGATATAGGTATCTGTTCTATTTTATCATGTAAGACCACGTCCGAGACGTTGGCGTTGATTTGAAATTTCGAGTAAGACCTCGTCTGGGACGTAGGCATCGATATGAACTTTATGAGTAAGACCATGTCTGGGACATCGGCATCATATTGACTCGTGTAAGACCACGTGGGACGGCATCGTTGGCATTGTACTACTATGAGTTCATGTAAGACCTAAATGCGGGGCGTTGGCATTGTACTACTATTACGAGTATTCTATTAGGTTCCTAAGGGTTCAATGGGCAAGCCTGCAATACGAATGGTATATCCGAGCTATGAGCAATTAAGTGAATGAATATCTGATTCAGGAACATTGAATGTGCATTAAGTATGCATGAAAGGTAAGTATGCATATGACTTCGATTTGAAGAAAGGTATGTTTGAATAGGATAATGTGAATGAGATTCAGGGAAGATTATGAATGAGCTATGTGCTACAAATGAGTTTTGAATGGATAAATTTGACCAATGTAGTCATAAGTATGAATCAAGCATATACATGATAAATTGTTAAGTGAATGAGATGCGCAAATGTATCAAATTGCATATATGCTTTTTATGTCAAGTTTATTTGTATATGACTTACTAAGCTTTTGGAAAGCTTACTCTGTGTGTGTATTTTCTCTGTTTTATAGGTCGTCGAAGCTACTGAAGGCTCGGGATTGTCAAGGATCGTCATCACACTATAAATTTATTTTGGTACCCTTTTGAAAATGTATATGGCTAATTATGGCATGTATAGGCTAGATAGGTATATATGTTTTTGGAAATGAACTTAGCCATGTGTTTGGCAAGTTTAATTTGGTAATATGCTTGAATGAATGTGATATTTGATGCATATCTTGGTAGAAGCTTATGAAATAGCCAAGTTTATGGTTAGTTAAATTATGAGGTTTTGCTTTAGTTATGTATGTGTTATTGTTTGGAAAGATGATATGAATGATTTGACTATTGAATATGTAGATAAAGTGAATCATTTGATATGTTTTGGTTGCCATATATGCATATTATGTTTAGATATATAATGCTTGTATGAAAACCCTAAGTGGGTGGCATATTGGCCTTGTAAAAGGGCCTATAATGTCACACGGTTGAGGCACACGGGCGTGCCTAAGACCGTGGGTAAATTGGCAGAATATAGCTTAAATTGCACACGGCCTCGACACGGGTGTGCTTGGTGGCCGTGTGAGAATCGGCAGTATGTGACCTATTTGTACATGGCCTTAGCACATGGGCGTGCTTGGTGACCGTGTTGGTTTTGGCAGTATATAGCCACGGGAAAGACACACAGGTGTGTCTAGTAGCCGTGGGAGAGGCACGGCCTACTCCCACGTCCGTGTGTCCCCTGTATTTTAAAAAAGTTTTAAATTTTCATGAAATCTCGTTGTGTTTCGATTTAGTCCCGACTCGATTTATAAGCATGCTTAGGGTCTCGATGACCTACTTAAGGGACATTATGATTGATATTGGTGAATGGTTGTACTATTAATTCTATAAATGTTTTCGATCTGTCTGGTAATGCCTTTAACCCTAATCTGGTGATTGGACACGGGATAGGGGTGTTACCGGTATCTGTTCTGTTTAGTCACGTAAGGCCACGTCCAAGACGTTGGCGTTGATTTGTGATTTTGTGTAAGACCATGTCTGGAAAGTTGGCATTGATATGAGCTTTACTTGTAAGACCACATCTAGGACGTTGGCATCGATATGGGCTTTACATGTAAGACCACGTCTGGGACGTTGGCATTGATATGAGTTTTACGTATAAGACCATGTATGGGACATCGACATCGTATTGATTCGTATAAGACCTTGTCTGGGACAGTGGCACCGATATTTGAGTGCATGTAAGACCTCATCTAGGACATTGGCATTATACGACCATTTTGAGTTTTTCGAGCGTTCTACTAGATTCCTAAAGGTTCAACGGGCAAGTCTGTGATACGAATAGTAAATTCAAGCTTTGAACATTCAAGTGAACGAATGTCTGATTCAGGTACATTTGGTATATACACAAGTGTGTATAAAAAGGTAAGAACCTATACGATTTTGTTTGAAGAGAAGTAAGATTAAATATGATGCAAGAATGATTATGAAAGAGCTATGTGTACAAATGATTCTTGAATTGATGAATGTGGCAAATGTGGCCATAAGTATGAATCAAAGTATATATAGTTGATAATTTATTAAGTGAATGAGATGTGCAAATGTATCAAATTGCACATATGCTTTATTTGCCAAGTTTGTTTGTATATTGACTTACTAAGCTTTTGGAAAGCTTACTATGTGTGTGTGTTTTCTCTGTTTTATAGGTCATCAAAGCTACTGAAGGCTTGGGACCGTCAAGGATTGTCATCACACTACTAAACTTATTTTGGTACCCTTTTGAAAGTGTATATAGCTAATTACGACATGTATAGGCTAGATATGTGTATATGTTTATGAAGTGAACTTACATGTGTTTTGGCAAGTTTTGAATTGATAAAATACTTGAATGAATGGGGTATGTGAAGCATGTTTTGGTATGGTTTGATGCATATGAAATGGTTAAGTTTTGGCTAAGCAAATGGATGATCTATGCTTGTAATGATATGAGTTTTAGTTTGTAATTTGGCATGAATGAGATTGGCATTGAATGTATAGATTGAATGGTCAATTTGGTATGTTTTTGGTTGCCATATATGCATGATATGTGATGGAAAATGTTGTATGACCCATTTGGGTGGCATTTTGGTATTACAAATGACCTATAATGTCACACGGTCATGGCACACGGGCGTGCCTAGTGACCGTGGGGTAAAGTCAGTATATGGCCTAGTGGGACTCGGCCAAGGCACACGGACGTGCTGGTAGCCATGTGGTGTTTGGTAGGATCCACCATGGCCAAGGTACACGGGCGTGCCTGGTGGCTGTGGTACATAAGTCAGTTTCGACCACGTGGAAGACACATGGGTGTGTCTTGTAGCCGTGGGTAGGGCACGGCCTACCCCCACGGGCATGTGTCCCCTATATTATAGAGAAGTTTTTAATTTTCCATGAAATTTTTATGTGTTTCGTTTTATTCCCGACTCGATTTATAAGCATGCTTAGGGTCTCGATGACTCACTTAAGGGACATTATGTGTATGATAGATGAATGAAATGCATGAAATGTTATAAATGTTTACGATCATGTCAGTAACACCTTTGACCCTACTTGATGACGATTATGGGTTAGGGGTGTTACATTTGGTTGGTATCAGAGCTACGGTTTAGTCGATTCTCAGACTAACGTAGCGTGTCAGAGTCTAGCTATACATGCCATATATATGAATTGTGATAGTGTGATGAATCCTGACATATAAAAATGTGATTTCTGTATAGCAATGGATCCCAAAAGAGCCGTAGTTGACGACATAGAAAGTAATGTGCCTGCTCCTGCGCAAGGGATAGAGCCTTTTGATCCGAGACTGGCTACGAGCGGTCAAGAGGGAGAAGCTAAAAAAGTTTTCTTCCAGATGATGAGTGAATGGTTCACTCAATTCATGAGAAATAACCCGACTGTTTGCAACCCCCGCCCCCGGTTAATCCCCTCAGACTACAGTTGTACCATCGGTTATGTATTCGAATCTATTGAATAAGCCTCTGGTTGACAAGATTCGTAAGTATGGGGCCGAAGAATTCTGTGCTACTAGTGATGATGATGCTAAAAAGGTCGAGTTCTGGATTGAAAACATTGTTCGGGTATTCGATGAAATTTCTCTGACTCTAGAAGAATGCATAGTGTATTGTATCTTTGCTTCGAGATGCGGCTTATCAATGGTGGAAAACCTCAATTTCTATTGTTCCGAGAGAACGAGTTACACAGGACTTCTTTCAGATCGAGTTCCGGAAGAAGTATATCAGTGAGAGATTCATTTATTAGAAACAGAAGGAATTTTGGAATTGAAACAAGGCCGTATGACTGTTTCAGAATATGAACGAGTGTTTATCAGGCTGAGTCAATATGCTCGAGGATGTGTATCATCTAAAGCTATAATGTGCAAAAGATTTGAAGATGGCCTTAATGAAGATATTTGTTTGCTAGTTGGGATTTTAGAAATAAAAGAGTTTGTTGTACTTGTTGACCGAGCTTGCAAAGCTGAGGCACTCAGGAAAGATAAAAGAAAGGCTGAGTCTGAAGCTCGAGATATGAGAAAGAGATTTCAGAGTAAATCATTTCAGTCTGCTCCGAAAAGATTCAGAGATAATCAAAGTCGTTCCAAAGATAATATGGGACATTCAAATAGAAATCAATATCGACCACAAATGAGTTCTAAATCTCCAGCAACTTCAGTGGCTAGCGTTGGTAATGCCCGGACAGAGAGACCTGAATGTAAGCATTGTGGAAAAAGGCATCCGGGAAGCTGTAGATTAAACGACAGAGCTTGCTTTAGATGTGGATAGCTTGACCATTTTATCCGTGATTGTCCTAAGTCCGTTGATTGGTCTAAAATTGTCGAGTTTTAATATTTATAAAGTGTCGAACCTAGAAACTAACTCTGACAACGACTTAAGGCAAGTGTGCCTTTCGAACAGTAGTATAGCTTAGCAAGACCGGATTATCGAATCTGAAGGAACTAAAAGTACTAATACTATTTAGCCTAAATATTAAATGATTTGGTTGATTAACTAATTAATTACTAAACTAAGATACAAAGACAAAAAAGAATGAATTGGGAAATAACTTGAAGAGAAACTCAGTTGATCACGATGATACCATCAGGAAGAATCCACCTAGACTTCACTTATTATCTAACACTAAACCATATGATTTATTCACTTGACTTGATCCGTAAGACTCCCTAACATATATTAAACCCTCTCTCGAGGCGAATAACGTCTAACCCTAGGTTAATTAACGAAAATCTCTTTCTCACTTAATAACACCCTAGAATAGCAGTAAATCAAACTATGGATTCCCATATTAGGTTTCACCCTAATCTGGCAAAATCTCGTCACCCTATCTCTAGGCACACGAACGACTCCGCTTAATTATGCTATATCTATTCTTAGGCAGGGTTTATTCCTCCTCCACCTAAGAACATCTGACTTGAATTAATATCCTGGAAACATTAACACAAGAATTAAGCACACATAATTAAGAACAAATCAAGTATTTATCATATAATTCAGAAGACAATAACAAGATTCATCTAGGTTTCATCCCCTTCAGGTATCTGAAGTGTTTAGTTCATAACAAATAAAGAAAACATCTCAAGACAAAAGATAAAACAAAACATAGGAAATCCCAAAAACCCCCTGAAGGAATTGAAGGAGAGATTCGTCGTCTTGAGTAGAATTCTAGCTTCTTGAGATGAATCAACTGGCTATCTTCGAGTGATTCCCACAAAAGTTTTAGCTTCTGCCAAATTTCGAATGTCTCGGCCCCCCTGATGGTTGGCCTCTAGGTTCTTTATATAGGCTTTTGAGATGCTTTTACTTGGCCTCTAAGTGCCCTAATTCAAGTATACTTCCTACTCTGTGTTTGAATAGGCTTTGAATTGTGTTTCTTTGCCTCAAAGTATCCAAATCCGAGTACAATTCCTCTTTTTCACGACACGGGCACGGCCATGGTACATGCCCGTGTAGATCGACTTCAAGCCATGTTTTGATTCTGTTGTTTGAGGAACGGCCATGTAAATCATGGTTAGATCGTGTGAAGTAAATTGACGAGACACAGCCGTGTGACTTGAAGTCCATGCCATGTTGATTTCCACTTTGGCCCAAATTGGCCTGTTTTAAGCCCGTTTCTTGTTCTTTTCATCCTCATGTCCTTTCTTGAGTATAAAACATGAAAAGAAAGGATTAAGAGCACCTTTTTACATAAATCAAGGGCTAAATCATCCAAGAGCATGCTAAATATGGGGTTAAAATATGTTACTTTTACGGTTTATCAAATACCCCCACACTTAAGCTTTTGCTTGTCCTCAAGCAAAATTCTCAATTTACAATTAAAACGAACTTTCCAGAATTCACAATTCCTATCAATAATGCCTCATCATAATTCATAGATAATTTATACATGGATAATTTAACTCAAAGACTCTTAAATATTCAAACAATATAAGTCATATATTTGTAGCAGGAAAACATAGGTGTCTCCCCTTATCTAAATAATTACCTTTAATTCAAAACCAGAAAGGATTGACATCCTCACTAAAGAGTCACTCAAATCACTCAAAGTGTTTTAAGGTTCACAATTAAGCACTCAACAAACGAACCTGAAAAGTTAATCCCATAGGCTTGCCTGGAAATCAAATCTCCACCACTGTATTATGAGATGATACACAAATCAAAAGGTCTTTGATAGGGTTGTAACGGGGCTTAGGTTAAAGGTGTGGATAAAGGCTGAATTAGAAAGTTTAGAATCAAGATTCTCATGACAAATTTACCTGACTAAGAATAATAAACTAGAAAATAAATGATTACATCAATTGTGTAACATCCTAAAAAATTAGAGTATTATATTATTATTTGTGTTGGCTCGGGTATAAATTTTGTGTTTTTAGCATAGCCTTATGAAGGCTTGATTTTATTTATGAAGCTATAATAATTCTTAGTATTGAGAATTTAGTGAAGTGGATTAGGTGAATCTGACACTTAAGTTAATTTAAGTGTTAAATTCTAGCACATGAAGAGTTAGTGGCAAAGTGGATATGACTCATGAAGGATTGCTTGAGGGAAGTGGTTCGAGTATCATGGAATGCATTTTGAAGACTTTATTTTTATGCATCCTAACATTAAGTGTCGGCCAAGCTCTAATTATGGTAAGTTGGACTTTAAATTTTTATGGCAAGTTGAATAATAGTTTAGGTAAGCTTGATGTTTGGGAAAGAAATCAATTGATTAAAGGTTGATGTGAGAACATAAGGCATGATGTAAGGTATTTTGTTATGGAAAGTTTTGTGTGGATAAGTTTGACCTTGAAGTCCATGTATTTGGACGGTTTTGGGGCCTAGGGGAGTGACCGAATTTTGTCTTGTTGGTAGCTAGTTGGTGCCGAAATTTCTTTTGGTTAGGTAGTCATTTTCGGTTAGATTGGAATGCTTTCATTCTTTGTTTTGAGCCATAACCAAAAAACCCTTTGAACCTTACCAATTCTTCTCAAGTGCACCAAAGTGGACCATAAGCTGATTGTCCATAGATGTTTGTTGATTTCCCTCTTAGACATTTGGCTGAAACTCTTTTGGAATCTCCCTCTCATCTTTTATTTTCTTTGTAGCTGAAAACTTCTTCTCTAGTGGCTGGCCGAATTTTCTTTCTCTCCAAATCTCTTTCTTTCTCTCTTTCTTTTTGCTCAAAACCGAAAGTACCATCTCCTCCCTTTCATATTTTTTCTTTTTCTTCTCACAAACTTTTGTGCCAAAATCCTCTTCACCTTCCTTTGCCGAAATCCCTCTCTTGCATTTCACTTTCTTTTTCTTTCTTTTTCCCCACTCTAACCGAATCTTCCTCTATCATCTAACACTATTGTCGAATCTTCTTTCTTTCTTTTTGATTTGTCTTGGCCGAATATCATCAAGGGTAACTCTTATTTGGTTTTCTTCAATCGGTTTTGGAAGGGGGTAAGTGTTCATGGCCGTATTTCTTTAGTTTCTTTTCTCTTTTCTCTGTCGTTTTTCTTGAGGGCAAAGGCTGAATTTTTGGGCATTTGCTTGCAAGGTTCTAATTATTCTTAGGAACCGAATTCTTTTAGGCTCTTTGGGACTTTGGAAGCAATCGATTTAACCTTATTCTCTAGCAATCGAAGTTGGTAAGTCAAGTGGTAAGGTGAAACACCCCAAACCCGGCCCACAAGCCCTGACCGGATCTGGCATGCTTCTAAAGAAATCCATTCAAAACTTATTTGAAACTTTGCTAAAAACTTGTGTATTTTTGAAAAGACTTGATTTGGGTTGGGCTCAAATTATGAACCCGTGTCGATAAGGAGTTAAAAACAATTTGATATTTATACTTAAGAAAAATTAATTTTCATTTGATAATTATCGTGCCAAAAAAAAAATTCAAAAGCATGAATAAACAGTTCATACTTAGTGGCCTTATTACATCAACATAAAACCCAAATTAAATCCAAAGTACTTAAAATAAAAAGTCCAAATAGAATAAAATTCCTTGCTGAGCATGGCCACCACTAAGCTCCTGCCGGCCCGGTCCATCACTGATCATCACTTGAAAAACATTCCCACAACGGGGTGAGTCAAACAGACTCAATGTGTACAATCAACACTAAGTCTCAATCAGATTTAGGCATGTCAAATCATACATAATCATATAGTATTAAATAAAATGATGCAATCCCGGACTCAAGCCTAGTTATCCATCCGCTACACGTCACCCGTACCAACCATCACACCATGGGGACTACTAAGTCAACCCTCCATCCGCTACACACCATCGAAGGCAGTCGCTGCAGTTTACGTGCTCATCGCCCTTATAAAATTTGTGGCATAGCCACCTTATATATATAATTGTGACATAAGTCACCACATTCTTATATTATGACATGAGTCACCACATTCTTATATTGTGACATAAGTCACCACATTCTTATATTGGGGTATAAAACCACCAATTCACTTCCCCTTTACATATCACCCATATGCCCCATATCATACAATTATGCATTAACCATATCATATTCCTTATTCACATTCTTATAATTTCATGTATATGCCATAGCAAAACTTATCATACTCATAGTAGGAGTAGGAAAACATACCTAGGTACTTCGTACCATTACATGGTACCTTAGCCATAATCTTACACTTTTATATTAACACTTGTAATAAATTAAAGCCATAAATCTATCAAGATTTAGTGTGGGGTACACACCTGATATACTTATCGAATTCACTGAAATCCCGAAAACTCGTTCTATCACTTTAGATCTTTAATTCCTATATTCGGCCAACCCTAACATGTTAGTAAAAAGCCATTCGGCTATAAATCCAAATCCTAGTAGGATTGTTGTAATCAAATTCTTACCTTGCTGCCGATTGGATTAAAAATCAAATCCCGAAACTTTATGATGTTCACCCTAGTAGTCGGCTAGCCACCAAATCCCTTAACTAGTTAGTTTCTAGCTTTTGAATAAATAAGAAATAGATTTAAATACCACAATAGGGCCTTGGCCGAATGGAATATTCACTTACCTTTGTGAATCTAAAATCCCGAAAACACCACTTGACTATGGAGATGTCGAATTCCCTATACACATATGTTAGTTTCGGCTTTTAATACATAAATCCATAACCATGGCCCTTGGCCGAATATCACTTATGGTTTACCTTGGGTTCTTAAAATCAAGATCCCCTATTGTAGCCGACTTTCTTGAAAAATCCGGAAGATCCTTCCAAATTTGACAAACAAAATATTAATGGGATTAGTCCTAGATTTGACAAGTCTTAAAAGAAAAGAATAAAATCAATTTTGCTCTTACCCCTAATGATGAAATTGGTTACACCTTCTTCCCGACACCACGAGATTTGGCTTAGAGACTTGATGAACAATTGGCTATGGTATTGAAACTTATCTTTTAGCTTTTGATTAGGTTTGCAAAGAAGAAGAAGAAGATTCTGATGGAGATTTGGCTTCAATGAAAGAGTATGGGACTTGGGAGAAATCGGCAATGGTGATCTTTTTAGGGAGAAAAGATTTCGGCTAGGCAAGAGTTGAGAGAATAAAAGAGAACAAAGGGAAAAAATGAATATCTACTTGATAATTTCGGCTATCTCCTTTTACTAGTTTAGCCGAAATTACTAAGCTTAGTGTCCCCTACTTGGCCATCACTTCTCTTCCTACCTTGGCCTAAATTCCAAAGAATTTGACTTCAACTTAAACTCCTATAGTCTAGCCTTGGTGCCGTCCAACTCCTTACCTTAGGAGTACCGAATTTTAACCCATTATTTTGGGCTTCATATGGCCATACTAGGCCCAAGTCATCCCCCCTAAGTGACGCCACCCTCATGCCCAATTTAGCATTACTAAATTTTTGGGTCGCAAGCTCAACTTGCTACTAATTAAATAATCCAACATCAATTACTACTAACACTTATTTATCAGCCACTTAACCCAGGTTTTAAAGTCCAAACCTGAGCCCAATTATATGTCATATTTCCCTTATTTATTTTCTTAAGGCCACTTTGCTTTAGTTCCCTCTTTTAGACTTAAAACTCGATATTTTTCTAAGGCATTTTCCTTATGTTTCAAGATTCTAAAATTCACATAACACATTCATAACACATAAGACATGCTATTTCATATAATTTAGCAATAGTGCATAAGCCTAATATGAGATATTACAGTTCTACCCCCTTAAAATAATTTCGTCCTCGAAATTACCTGGCTAGAATAGGTGGGGGTATTGTTGTCGCATGGCTTCTTCCGGCTCCCACGAGGCTTCGTCTGATCCATGATTTCACCACAATACCTTGAGCAAAGGGACCGATTTCCTTCGTAGCACTTTCACATCTTGTTCTAGAATCTGAATCGGCTCTTCCTCGTAGGACAGGTCTGGCCTTAGCTCCACCTCTTCCATCGGAACTATGTGAGATGGATCCGATCAGTATCGACGTAGCATGGAAACATGAAATACGTCATGCATCTGCTTCAATTTAGGAGGCAACTCTAATTGGTATGCCACTGGTCCGATTCGCTTCAATACCCGATAGGGTCCTATGAACCTTGGGCTTAGCTTCCCTTTTCGACCAAATCTCATCACCTTCTTCCAAGGCGATACCTTAAGGAACACTTGATCTCCCACATTAAATTCAATCTCCTTCCATTTGAGATCTGTGTATGACTTTTGTCTATCGGATGCTTCCTTCAATCAAGCTCGAATTATCCTAACCTTCTCCTCCGATTCTGCTACTAACTCCTGACCTAAAATTTGATGTTCTCCCATCTCCGTCCAACACGTAGGAGTCCGACACTTTCGACCATACAACGCCTCGTACGGTGCCATTTTAATACTGGCCTGATAGCTGTTGTTGTATGCGAATTCCGCTAGAGGCAAATATTCTTCCCAACTTCCTCTAAAATCTATCACATAGCCTCTTAACATATCCTCTAACACTTGAATCACTCGTTCAGACTGGCCGTCTGACTGTGGATGGAAAGCCGTGCTAAAATTCAGTTGTGTGCCTAAAGCCTGATGTGGTGCATTCCAAAACCTAGATGTGAACCTCGGATCCCTATCCGAGATAATTGACATTGGCACTCCATGCAACCTTACAATTTCTGCCACATACAACCTTGCCAACTTTTGTAGGGAGTAGTCAACCCGTACTGGAATAAAATGCGTGGACTTTGTCAGCCGATCCACTATCACCCATATCGAGTTCTTCTTAGTAGGCGTAAGGGGAAGCCCACTAACGAAGTCCATGGTAATTCTTTCCCACTTCCATTGGGGAATCTGTATTGGCTGAAGCAATCCTAATGGAAGTTGGTGTTCAGCCTTAACTTGCTGACACGTCAAACACTTGCCAACATATTCGGTCACTTCTCGCTTAAGTCCTGGCCACCAAAATTGTTCCCTTAGGTCTCCGTACATTTTACTACCTTCGGGATGCATAGCATAGGGGCTACTATGCGATTCCCGAAGAATTCTTTTCCTAAGTTCCACATCCTTGGCATACAGACCTTACCGTTGAAGTATAATACTCTCTCGTCATTAACACCATAATTCTCCAACTCTCCATTCTGCGCTTGTCACAACTTAACACTTAAATCTTCATCCACCAACTGTCCTTCTTTTACTTCATTCAACCATGTCGGCTTGACTTGCAACTCTGCTAGCAAGCTTCCATCGTCATAGAGACTTAGATGTGTGAACATTTCCCTCAGATCCGTCACTACCTTCCGACTTAGGGCATCCGCCACCACATTCGCCTTTCGGGTGGTACTCTATGGAACAATCATAATCCTTCAATAGTTCCACCCACCTTCGCTGTCTCAGATTCAACTCCTTCTGAGCTAGCAAGTACTTAAGGCTTTTGTGGTCTGTGTAAATCACCGACTTTTCTCCATAAAGATAATGCCTCCACACCTTAAGGGCAAAGACCACTGCCACCAATTCCAAGTCATGCGTCAGGTAGTTAACCTCATGTGGCCTTAGTTGTCGAGATGCATAAGTGACTACTTTTCCATCTTGCATAAGGACACCTCCCAACCCTATATGGGAAGCATCACAATACACTACAAAATCCTTCCCGCCTCCGGCTGAATCAAAATTAGAGCTTCAGTCAAGACCTTCTTAAGCTTTTCAAAGCTCTCTTTTTGCTTATCCGTCCATATGAAAGGCACTTCCTTCCTTAACAACTTTTCAGAGGCACGACTATCGACGAGAACCCTTCCACAACCTGTCTATAATAGCCGGCCAATCTTAAGAAACTTTAAACTTTCGTCACTGACTTAAGTGGTTTCCAATCCAAAACTGCCTCAATCTTCCAAGGATCCACCCTTGTTCCTTCAGCGGATACCACATGTCCTAAAAATGTAACCTCCTTAAGCCAAAATTCACACTTGCTGAATTTGGCGTAAAGTTTCTTCTCCCTCAACATTTGCAACACAACTCGGAGGTGCTCATCGTGTTCTTCTTCAGACTTCGAGTATACTAAGATATCATCTATGAACACGACAACGAACCGATCCAGATAGGGTTGGAAAACCCGGTTCATCATGTCCATAAATGCGGCTGGGGCATTTGTCAAACCAAACGGCATTACCAAGAACTCATAATGCCCGTACCTTATTCGAAAAGCCGTCTTATGGATATTAGCTTCCTTTACCTTAAGTTGATGATATCCCGACCTTAGGTCGATCTTTGAGAATACTGCGGCCTCTTTAAGCTGATTGAACAAGTCGTCTATCCTTGGCAATGGATACTTGTTCTTGATGGTCAGTTTATTCAACTGACGATAATCTATGCACATGCGCATAGTTCCGTCCTTCTTCTTCACAAACAAGATTGGTGCTCCCCATGGAGACACACTGGGTTGAATGAACCCACGGTCAAGCAATTCCTGGATCTGAGCCTTGAGCTCCACCAACTCTTTTAGTGCCATTCTGTATGGGGCAATGGACACAGGAGTTGTTCCCGGCAGCAAGTCAATTCCAAACTCCACCTCCCTGTCTGGGGGTATTCGGCTAATTCCTCCGAAAAGACATCCTCAAAATCCCTTACAGTTCTAACTCCACTAACTCCCCTTCGTTTGTATCCAAGGACTAATGAAGGCCAAAAATTCCTTACACCCTTTCTGAACCATCTTATCGGCCTTTAAAGCAGAAACTATGTTAGATAAGTAGTTCATTCTTTCTCCTATCATAACTATCACTCCATCCTCTTGGGTTCTTAACTCCATTCATTTGGCTACACAATCCAATACAGCCCCATACTCCACTAGCCAATCCATGCCAAGTATCATATCAAATTCCCCGAAGGGTAATTCCATTAAGAAGGCAGGAAATATCACTCCTTGAAGTTCCAAAGGTATTCTCCGAAACATCTTATTCACTACTACAGTTTGACCTAGGGGGCTTACTATAGTCATCTCCCTACTAGAAAGGTCAGAGGATATTTCTAGAGTTTCAACTATTCTACATGCAACATAGGAATGGGTCGAGCCTACATCAATTAAAGTAACATAGGGTTTGCCAAAAATAAGGAACATACCGATTATGACGTCCGATGTGTCACCATCCTCCCTACGGTGAACTGCATACACCAAGCCCAGCTGTCTTGCCTCTGTATTACCACCACCTCGGCCTGGTGTTCCAAGTCCTCTTTCGGCACCATTTCCTCTATTATTTGAACCACGACCTCGTTGAGGCTGCTGTCTACCTCTACCAGCCTGATTAACATTCTGAGCTACTGGTTGATTCCCCTCTGGTCTCATCGGACAATCCTTAATCATATGGTCCTTTGGCCCACACTTAAAACATCCTCCCGCCTTTTTCCAACATTCACCTAAGTGCTTCTTCCCACATTGTTCACAAGTAGGGTACTGCATTCCAGTAGCAACTTGTTGACCTCGCGGCCCTTCAACTCTAGGCCTCTTTTGCTCATTCCTAGATGGCCTTGAAGATCCAAAGCCTCTCTTCTGCCTATTTCGATCAGAGTTCTACCTTACGGAATCCTTGATACCCTCGGCCACTTTGGCCTTTTCCACCAACACAACAAACTCCCGCTCCTGTTGCGGGGCTATCAATAGCCTTAGGTAATCTCTTAGTCCGTCTTCAAACCGGACACACCGCTCATGCTCAGTATACACTATGCCTCGAGCATAATGGCTCAGCCTTAAAAATTCAGCTTCATACTCAGCTACGGACTTGTTCCCTTGAACTAGTCTTAGAAAAGCCTTTCTTTGGTCATCAATATAATGAGTGCCCACATACTTCTTCTGATATGCTACCTTAGCATACTCCCACGTGAGTTCCTCAGCTGTAGCACCATCTCGCATCGTGAGCCACCATTGATATGACTCATCGTGGGAAGCGACACCAACCCTTTCAACTTCTCCTCATCAGTTAAATCGAGCTCATCCATAATTCGCTCGATCGCTTCCAACCAATACTCAGCGGTATTGGGTGCTACACTTGATACACCGCGGAACACTTCAGTTTCATTGGCTCGAAGTCGCTCAGGCACCGACTTCTGAGCTCCCGTGCCTCTACCTGCTCCTACCACCCTTTCCAAGACTCTCAACATCGCTTGTGACACTGCGTCATCCCCCGTCTGGTCCTGATATTCCACATTAGTGGCTGGGGGTGGTGGTGGTGGCATTTCATTCTCAGATCCTTGACCCGATCTAACGGGTTCAGACACGGTCATTCGGCCTCTTCCACGGCCACGCACATTACGACCATGTCCCCTTGAATTCATACTTGCGTTTATCTGATTAAAGAATTTTATGAATTAGTTTTGTTCCACTGATTTAACACGAACAGTTTTATGTTTAATAGTTTTAGGAAGTAGTTCTTTCGATTCATACACATACAGTCTCACATCATTCGTTTAGTCACACACATGAACTTGCATTCATTACACAGAAATGTTGTAGTTGTCGTTGTTTGTTATTTTCCACTACCCAGGGGTATTTTTGTAATTTTGTCCTACAGGGGTATTTTGGTAATTTTTTTTTCAAATTAGGGTGTTTTGAAAATGTTGCAAGATAGAGATTGATGATATTTTTTAAAATTAAAATTCTTGCTGAGAAAATTTTAAGGATAAAACGGTAATTTTAGGCACTAGGGGTATTTTTATAATTTTACAAGCCAGGGTCATTTTGGTAATTTTTTTGTAAAATATGGTTCCTGGTGACCTTTCAAAACAAGGGTATTGTTAAAGATTTCTAAATTGAGGGTACTTCAGTAATTTTCCTTACTGAAGGTATTTTGGTCATTTGCATAGGTTAGGGGTAATTTGGTTATTTTGCAAATCAAGGGTAATTTCGTAAAATTTCCAAATCAGGGTGTCTTAATATTTTGTAAAGTTTTTGGATATTTTTGCAAAATCAGAAGTTGTTTTTGAAATTGGGGTAGTATTGTAGTTTTGGGAAATCAAGGGCATTTTAGTAATTTCTACTACTAAGGGTATTTAGGTAATTTTGTAAATTAAAAATTCTTAGAAAGTTTTTCCAAAATAATAATTTTCACAATTCAAGAGGGTAATTTGTTGACTTTTAAAACTAGGGTTTCCATAGAAATGTGGCTAGTCTCTTTCGGGCTTTAATTATTGAGTTTAGCCCGTGACTAAGTCCTCTTGGTTAGGGTGAACAGAAGCTACGCACCAGGTAGGATTCGAGTGGGTAGGAGGTGAGTCACTAGGACTGCTTAAATACCAAGCTCCCACTGAAACCAATCCTAGACATGCACACACTGGTTGCCACACCTAACTCGATGACTTAAACACAGGTTTGTTTACTTGTGCATTAAAGTCTTATGTAATTGTTGGGTAAACTAGTCCTAGGGTTTAATTCCTAATCCACTAGTCTACGTCCCTATATATCCCTACATACAAATCACAAAGAGGTTAGGAGTACTTACCTGGTGGACTTCGGGTCGGAGACTTAAGTGCCAAGCTAGAAAGCCTGCTTATTTCTTAGAAAAGTCCATTTTCAAAAAGATAGAAAACGTTTGGGCCCTAAAAGCCCTTAGGGTCGAGTTTTGAATCGGGCTCTGATACCAAAATTGAAACACCCCAAACCCGGCCCATAAGCCCTGACCGAATCTGGCATGCTTCTAAAGAAAATCCATTCAAAACTTATTTGAAACTTTGCTAAAAACTTATGTATTTTTGAAAAGACTTGATTTGGGTTGGGCTCGAATTATGAACTCGTGTCGATAAGGAGTTAAAAACAATTTGATATTTATACTTAAGAAAAATTAACTTTCATTTGATAATTATCGTGCCAAAAAAAAAATAATTCAAAAGCATGAATAAACTGTTCATACTTAGTGGCCTTATTACATCAACATAAAACCCAAATTAAATCCAAAGTACTTAAAATAAAAATTCCAAATAGAATAAAATTCCTTCTTGAGCATGGCCACCACTAAGCTCCTGTTTACCGGTCCATCACCGATCATCACCTAAAAACATTCCCACAGCGGGTGAGTCAAGCAGACTCAATGTGTACAATCAACATTAAGTCTCAATCGATTTAGGCATGTCAAATCATACATAATCATATAGCATTAAATAAAATGATGCAATCCGGACCCAAGCCTAGTTATCCATCCGCTACACGTCACCGTACCAACCATCACCTTTGTGGGGACTACTAAGTCAACCTCTATCCGCTACACACCATCAAAGGCGATCATTGCGATCGGCGTGCTCATCGCCTCTTATAAAATTTGTGGCATAGCCACCTTATATATATAATTGTGACATAAGTCACCACATTCTTATATTATGACATGAGCCACATTCTTATATTGTGACATAAGTCACCACATTCTTATATTGGGGTATAAAACCACCAATTCACTTCCCCTTTACATATCACCAATATCGCCCATGTCATACAATTATGCATTAACCATATCATATTCCTTATTCACATTCTTATAATTTCATGTATATGCCATAGCAAAACTTATCATACTCATAGTAGCGAGGGAAAGCGTGCTGGTACTTCATACCATTACATGGTACCTTAGCCATAATCTTACACTTTTATATTAACACTTTAATTAAAGCCATAAATCTATCAAGATTTAGTGTAGGGTACACACCTGATATACTTATTGAATTTACTCAAATCTCGAAAACTCGTTCTATCGCTTTAGATCTTTAATTCCTATATTCGGCCAACCCTAACATGTTAGTAAAAAGCCATTCAGCTATAAATCCAAATCCTAGTAGGATTGTTGTAATCAAACTCTTGCCTTGCTGCCGATTGGATTAAAAATCAAATCTCGAAACTTTATGATGTTCACCCTAGTAATTGGTTAGCCACCAAATCCCTTAACTAGTTAGTTTTCGGCTTTTGAATAAATAAGAAATAGATCTAAATACCACAATAGGGCCTTGGCCGAATGGAATATTCACTTACCTTTATGAATCTAAAATCCTCAAAACACCACTTGAGTATGGAGATGTCGAATTCCCTATACACATATGTTAGTTTGACTTTTAATACATAAATCCATAACCATGGCCCTTGGCCGAATATCACTTGTGGTTTACCTTGGGTTCTTAAAATCCCGAAGATCCCCTATTGTAGCCGACTTTACTGAAAAATCCCGGAAGATCCTTCCAAATTTTGGCAAACAAAATATTAATGGGATTAGTCCTAGATTTTGACAAGTCTTAAAAGAAAAAGAATAAAAATTGATTTTGCTCTTACCCCCTAATGATGAAATCGGTTACACCTTCTTCCTAACACCACAGAGATTTGGCTTAGAGACTTGATGAACAATCGGCTATGGTATTGAAACTTATCTTTCGGCTTTTGATTAGGTTTACAAAAGAAGAAGAAGAAGATTTACGATGGAGATTTGGCTTCAAAGAAAGAGTATGGGACTTAGGAGAAATCGGTAATGGTGATCTTTTTAGGGAGAAAAGATTTCGGCTAGGCAAGAGTTGAAAGAATAAAAGAGAACAAAGGGAAAAAAATGAATATCTACTTGATAATTTTAGCTATCTCCTTTTACTAGTTTAGCCGAAATTACTAAGCTTAGTGTCCCCTAGTTGGCCATCACTTCTTTTCCTACCTTAGCTGAAATTCCAAAGAATTTGACTTCAACTTAAACTCCTATAGTCTAGCCTTGGTGCCGTCCAACTCCTTACCTTAGGAGTGCCGAATTTTAACCCATTATTTTGGGCTTCATGTGGCCATACTAGTCCCAAGTCATCCCCCCTAAGTGACGCCACCCTCATGCCCAATTTAGCATTACTAAATTTTTGGGTCGCAAGCCCAACTTGCTACTAATTAAATAATCCAACATCAATTACTACTAACACTTATTTATCAGCCACTTAACCCATGTTTTAAAGTCCAAACCTGAGCCCAATTATATGTTATATTTCCCTTATTTATTTTCTTAAGGCCACTTTGCTTTAGTTCACTCTTTTAGACTTAAAACTCGATATTTTTCTAAGGCATTTTCCTTATGTTTCAAAATTCTAAAATTCACATAACACATTCATAACACATAAGACATGCTATTTCATATAATTTAGCAATAGTGCATAAGCCCTAATCTGAGATATTACATAAGGATTCATGTCGATTCATCATTCTTTTAGTGGTTGAAAAGCCAAAGGCTATTGGGATTTAGGGTGTGATATTGGCCGAATGGTTTTGCTTATAGTTTTGTGGTTTGGCCAAATGTAGGATAAGGTGATCTAGTGTGGTAGATCAGGTCTTCGAAAGTTAGTACTTGCGTTAGACTTCATAACTCGGTAATATAAATATTTTAAATATTCTAATCATGTTATTAAAGCCGAAAACTATGAGATTCTCAATATGATACCGTAAGGGTATGAGCAAGAAATCGGGTAAGTCCATTTGGATATTACTTTTGCAATATGATGCATGATGATACGATTTATGATTTATTTCCTATGTGATTTCTAATAAAGCATAAAGGCATGATTTGTTTAAATGTTGTATTGATATGGGTGATATGAGAGGAGGGGGAAGGATTTGATATCCGTGTCTTTGGGACACCAGAGGTTTGGCACCTCCAGTGGTTTGGTACCACAGTTATTTCATGTCTTTGGGACACCAGGGGTTTGGCACCTCATAGCCACTCGTCCCAGTGGCTTAGCACCACCGTGGGTTGTCCCCACAACTTGATTATTCGTGACTTTGGGTCACCAGTGGTTTGGGACCACATTATTGGATATCGTGACTTTGGGTCACCAGTGGTTTGGCACCACCAGTGGTTTGGTACCACACGGGGTAGAAAAGGAGTTGTGGATGGCTAGGTTGGGTGCATTATATATATATTGCTTGGTTATGAATTGTGTAAGAATGTTGCATTAACCGAGGGAAGGATTTATGCACTGAGTCTTGGTGACTCACCTTCTCCTTTATCTTTTCAGGTGATTCTTAGATCGCGGAGGAGGAGCCGGATGAACTCAAGGAGGCCATGCAATAAAATTCGATTTTACATGAACTTCGATTTGGGTACTTTATTTTATTTTAATTTGGTTAACATCTTTATTTGGATTTGTAATAAGGCCTCTTTAATTATGTTTTTGGATTATTTATATGCTTTGGACTTGTTTTAAACATGGCTAAATAATCATCATGGTTGATCTAATAATTGAGCCCAAAGTTTTCTAAACTATAAAAATGCAATAGTTTTCAAAATCTTACCATCGGGTATATAAATCGTTTGATAGTAAAATTTCAACTTAAATGTTTTTGACAACTTAAATGATTTACAAATTGAAGTTTCTACACTCAAATGCAAATGGCTTTCAAAGTAATAATTTGGGTTTTCTTAAAATGACATAAATGTTTTCTAACCTATGGATTGTCAACTAAGTTTTAAAAGATTCACTTACGGGATTTTAAAAGTAAACTATCAATTTTTAACTAATCATGCACTTATTTTTCTAAATTTTAATCGAAAACTCAATTTTCTTCAAAATATTTTCCTCTGTGGCATGTCAGATTCGGTCATGGCCTATTGACCGGGTTTGGGGTGTTACAAAATTGGTATCAGAGCCAAGTTCAAAAGCTCAGCTGTGGGCCTAAGGCCCAAAATGATTTAAAGTATGGTCTTAAAATGTTTTTTTTTGAAAATTATATGATTTGAAAGGCATGGCACCGAGTTTCTAGCACCAATCCGCTTGGATAAGTACTTTAAATTGATGATTTTGATGATATAATGATGATGGTATGACTGTATAGTAGTAGGAACTACTCTAGAGACTCAAAACTATAGGTTGCATGTACTCGCGAAACAACTTTTTATTAAAATTATTCATAAAACTGTGTTTTAAAGATAGTGGAATGATGTCTAAGAATAAAACTTTTAAATCAGATAAGTCAAGACTTTAGACATGAGCACTCGAGGTCAAAGTCGTAATACGTGTGGACGGTCGGGGTAGGATGGGCGTATGCGAACCAGTGAGGTCTAGTCGGGGTCAAAAATGAGATACCGATTACCTCTACCGGTTGTAGGTGGTGAGTTTCGAGAGCAAGCAGGATGATCTGATGTCCCGAGCGATCTGCGAGTTCTTGAGAGGGTATTTGGAGTAGGTGGAGGGCGAGAATTTGGAAATCGATTACTAGCGACTCGAGCCAATAGAGTGAGGTATTTCGAGGTGTTTGGTGTAGCTCCCAAGTCTGACGAATATTGGTTAGAGGCGACAGAGCAAATCATGGATGACTTGGATATGAATGTTGAGGAAAAGTTGAAAGGGATAGTGTCGCTTCTTCGGGATGAGTCATATTAGTGGTGGCTCACAGTGAGGAATAGTACTGCGACGGAAGATCGCACTTGGGATTATTTTAAGGCAGTGTATCAGAAGAAATATATTGGGTCTAGTTACATTGATGCACAGCGTAAGGCATTTCTGAGTTTGGTTCAAAGAGTAAGTCCGTATCAGAATATGAGGCAGAATTTTTAAGATTGAGCAGGTTTGCTGGAGGTATCGTGGCTTCGGAGCACGAGCAATGTGTCTGGTTCAAAGATGGATTGAGGCGAGCTGAGATTACTGATTGCTCCACATCAGGAGCAAGAGTTTGCTGCGCTAGTTGAAAAGACTAAGATAGTTGAAGGGATAAAGGAATCTGTAAGGCAGAGTCACGACAGGAATAGACATAAGAGAGGTTTTAGATCATCCGGTCACATTGGTAATTTCGGAAGAGGCTAGATGCGAATGGGCGAATCAATCGAGAGGCCTATCATCGCTAATCGAGGACCAAAGACAAGGTAGCGATGTGGAAAATATCATTTGGATTTGGTGGAAAAGGATGTTTTGAGTGTGGTTTCTTTGGATCATCGTGTGAGGATTGTCCACGTAAGCTAGCGAGAATCGGTTTGAGGTCAAGGTCGTGCTCGATTCGGAAAGGAGGGACCGTCATCGCAGAGAGGTCGTGGTAATAGTAGAGGAAAAAATGGTTCTGGTCGAGGCCACAGAGCATCGGGCAGAGGTATAGGCAACACTGAGGCAAGATAGCCTTGGTTGGTGTATGCAGCGAGACGTCGAGAAGAGGGCGATGCACCAGACGTCATAACCGGTATGTTCTTAATCTTTGGTGCACCATATATTGCTTTGATAGATGTTGGTTCGATGCATTCGTATGTTGCTAGTTATATAGTAAAGACTATGAACTTAGACTCTGAGACTACTTCTAGGAGGATGACAGTAATTAGCCCTCTTGGTCACTCTGTAGAAGTAAATAAGATGTATAGGGATGTACCCCTAGAACTCCAAGGGGTAGTGTTTGTAGTTGATCTGATGGAACTGCCGTTTGGGGAGTTTGATCTGATTCTTGGGATGGACTGGTTGGTCAAGTACCAGGCAAGTTTGGATTGCGCTGCTAAGTGCATGGTTTTGAAGACAACTGAGGGTAAAGAGGTGGTGATGATAGGTAATAGAAGAGATTATCTATCCAACGTGGTATCTGCGTTGAAAGCTGAAAAGATGGTTAGGAAGGACTGTGAGGCATATGTAGTCCATGTGTGTACGTTGGAGGCTAAGGAGTCTACTGTGGGGAATGTCCGAATGGTAAAGGAATATGCTGATGTATTTCAGAAGAACTTCCAAGACTACCTCCGGATCGTGAAGTTGAATTTGGTATAGATCTGTTACCCGAAATTGCACCAGTTTCTATCGCTCCGTATAGGATGGCACTAAAAGAATTGGTGGAATTAAAGGCTCAGATTCAGGAGTTGTTGGATCGAGGTTTTATTCGACCAAGTGTTTCGCCTTGGGTAGCACCGATACTTTTTGTCAAGAAGAAGGATGGTTCGATGCGGATGTGTATAGATTACCGCCAGTTGAATAAGCTGACGATTAAAAACAAGTATCGTTTGTCGAGGATAGATGACTTGTTTGATCAGCTTAAAGGGGCAACAGTTTTCTCCAAGATTGATTTAAGGTCTGGATATCATCAGCTAAAGGTGAAAGAGGCTGATATCCATAAGAGGGCATTTCGTACTCGGTATGGGCACTACGAGTTTCTGGTAATGCCGTTTGAGTTGGCTAACGCACCGGTAGCATTCATGGTCATGATGAATCGGGTATTTCAGCAGTTTTTGGATCAGTTTGTCGTAGTATTTATAGATGATATTTTGGTATACTCAAAGTCAGAAGAGGAGCATGATGCGTATTTGCGAGTAGTGTTGCGATTTCGAGGAAAAGTAGCTTTATGCCAAATTTAGTAAGTCGAGTTCGGCTTAGGAGGTGACTTTCTTGGGTCACGTAGTATCGGTGAGGGATTAGAGTGGATCCTCGAAAGATTGAGGTAGTGTTAGATTGGAAGCCGCCTAAGTCGATTGGTCGAGATTGGAGTTTTCTAGGTGCAGGGTATTACCAGAAGATTTGTAAAGGGTTTTCTTTGATCATGACACAAAGTGACCAAGTTATTGAGGAAAGGAGTTCCATTTGTGTGGACTGAGAAGCAACAAAAAGTTTCGACAAGTTGAAGAAGATTCTGACTGAAGCTCCAGTTTTGATTCAACCTGAGGTAGGCAAGGAATTCATGGTTTACTGTGATGCATCACATACTGGTTTGGGATGTGTGCTGATGCAGGAAGGAAAGGTAGTGGCTTATGCATCTCGACAGTTGAGACTACATGAGGTTAACTATTCGACGCATGACTTGGAATTAGCTGCAGTGGTTTTCACCTTGAAGATTTGGAGACACTATTTGTACGGAGAAAAGTCGATAGTTTACACGGATCACAAGAGTCTTAAGTATCTTTTAACTCAGAAGGATTTAAACTTGAGGCAGCGCAGATGGATTGAGTTGTTAAAGGACTACGACTGCTCGATTGAGTATCATCCGGGTAAAGCTAATGTGGTGGCAGACGCGTTGAGCCGTAAGGTTGTATCAGAATTAAGATCGGTGTTTGCTCGTCTTAGTTTATATGACGATGGGAGCCTTTTGGTAGAATTGCAAGTCAAGCCAACTTGGCTAGAGCATATCAAGAAGAAACAGTTAGAGGATGATGGTTTGAATGATCGAAGGTTGCAGGTTCAGAATGGTGGTTTAGAGGATTATAGTTTGTCCAGTGATGGAGTGTTGTGTTTTCAAGGGAGAGCTTGTATGCCGAAGGATGTTGAGTTGAGGCAAAGGATTCTTCGGGACGCACATAGTAGCCCATACGCCATGCATCCTGGAGGTAGTAAGATGTATCGAGATTTAAGAGAACAATTTTGGTGGCTAGGTCTGAAGCGAGAGGTAACTGAGTTTGTGGGTAAATGTCCGACATGTCGGTGGTCAAAGTCGAGCATCGATTCTGCGTCAGGTTACTTCATAGGTGAAGATTCCACAGTGGAAGTGGGAAAGGATCACTATGGACTTTGTCAGTGGATTACCCCTTACACCTAGTAAGAAAGACTCAATTTGGGTGATTGTGGATCGTCTGACTAAGTCAGCTCATTTCATTCCGGTAAGGGTGGATTACTCGCTTCAGAAGTTAGCTAAGTTGTATGTGGCGGAGATAGTAAGGTTGCACGGTGTACCAGTGTCGATCATCTCGGACAGAGATCCTAGATTTACGTCGAGGTTTTAGAGAGCGTTACATCAAGCTCTGGGTACGCGGTTGGATTTTAGTACGGCATTTCATCCACAGTCTGACGAGCAGTCGGAAAGGGTTATACAGATTTTAGAGGATATGCTGAGAGGTTGTGTTTTGGAATTCAGAGGCAGCTGGGAAGAGTTTTTACCATTAGCTGAGTTCGCAGACAACAATAGTTATCAGGAAAGCATTAAGATGGCACCATATGAGGCATTGTATGGTAGGAAGTGTCGCACACCTACATGCTGGATAGAATTGAATGAGCGTCAGATGTTAGGACTAGAGTTGGTTGCAAAGACTGAAGATAAGGTGAAATTGATCCAAGCTAGGTTGAAGGAAGCTTCGGACGGGCAGAAGTTATATGCCGATCTCAAACGGAGGGATATAGAGTTTACCGTGGGTGACCAGGTCTTTTTGAAGGTCTCGCCATGGAAGAAAGTGTTAAGATTTGGGAAAAAAGGCAAGTTGAGTCCAAGGTTTATTGGGCCGTATAAGGTGTTGAGACGAGTGGGACCAGTAGCCTATCAGCTCGAGTTGCCATCAGAGCTTAGTCAGATTCACGATGTGTTCCATGTCTCCATGCTTAGACGCTATCATTCTGATCCATCGCATGTCATGGCAGTAGAGGAAATAGAGGTGAGTCCAAATTTGACGATAGAAGAAGAACCAGTGCAGATTCTAGATCGAGATGTGAAAGTTTTGCGTAAGAAGTTAGTTCCTTTAGTGAAGGTTTTATGGCAGAATCATGGAGTAGAAGAAGCTACGTGGGAACTAGAGGATGTGATGAAGCAGCAGTACCCTCAACTCTTTTGATCAGGTAATTTCGAGGATGAAATTTTCTTAAGGGGGATAGAATTGTAACATCCTAAAAAATTAGAGTATTATCTTATTATTTGTGTTGGCTCGGGTATAAATTTTGTGTGTTTAGCATAGTCTTGTGAAGGCTTGATTTTATTTATGAAGCTAGAATAATTCTTAGTATTTAGAATTTAGTGAAGTGGATTAGGTGAATCTGACACTTAAGTTAATTTAAGTGTTAAATTCTAGCACATGAGGAGTTAGTGGCAAAGTGGATATGACGCATGAAGGATTGCTTGAGGGAAGTGGTTCGAGTATCATGGAATGCATTTTGAAGTCTTTATTTTTATGCATCCTAACATTAAGTGTCAGCCAAGCTCTAATTATGGTAAGTTGGACTTTAAATTTTTATGGCAAGTTGAATAATAGTTTAGGTAAGCTTGATGTTTGGGAAAGGAATCAATTGATTAAAGGTTGATGTGAGAACATAAGGCATGATGTAAGGTATTTTGTTATGGAAAGTTTTGTGTGGATAGGTTTGACCTTGAAGTCCATGTATTTGGACAGTTTTGGGGCCTAGGGGGGAGTGACCGAATTTTGTCTTGTTGGTAGCTAGTTGGTGCCGAAATTTCTTTTGGTTAGGTAGTCATTTTCGGTTAGTTTGGAATGCTTTCATTCTTTGTTTTGAGCCATAACCAAAAAACCCTTTGAACCTTACCAATTCTTCTCAAGTGCACCAAAGTGGACCATAAGCCGATTGTCCATAGATGTTTGTTGATTTCCCTCTTAGGCATTTGGTCGAAACTCTTTTGAAATCTCCCTCTCATCTTTTATTTTCTTTGTAGCCGAAAACTTCTTCTCTAGTGGTTGGCCGAATTTTCTTTCTCTCCAAATCTCTCTTTCTCTCTTTCTTTTTGCTCAAAACCGAAAGTACCATCTCCTCCCTTTCATCTTTTTCCTTTTTCTTCTCTCAAACTTTTGTGCCAAAATCCTCTCCACCTTCCTTTGCCGAAATCCCTCTCTTGCATTTCACTTTCTTTTTCTTTCTTTTTCCCCACTCTAATCGAATCTTCCTCCATCATCTAACACTATTGCCGAATCTTCTTTCTTTCTTTTTGATTTGTCTTGGCCAAATATCATCAAGGGTAAGTCTTCATTTGGTTTTCTTCAATCGATTTTGGAAGGGGTAAGTGTTCATGGCCGTATTTCTTTAGTTTCTTTTCTCTTTTCTCTGTCATTTTCTTGAGGGCAAAAGCCGAATTTTTGGGCATTTGCTTGCAAGGTTCTAACTATTCTTAGGAATCGAATTCTTTTAGGCTCTTTGGGACTTTGGAAGCAATCGATTTAACCCTATTCTCTAGCAATCAAAGTTGGTAAGTCAAGTGGTAAGGATTCATGTCGATTCATCATTCTTTTAGTGGTTGAAAAGCCAAAGGCTATTGGGATTTAGGGTGTGATGTTGGCCGAATGGTTTTGCTTATAGTTTTGTGGTTTGGCTGAATGTAGGACAAGGTGATCTAGTGCGGTAGATCGGGTCTTCGGAAGTTAGTACTTGCGTTAGTGACAGGTGTGTACCTTACACACTTCATAACTCGGTAATATAAATATTTTAAATATTCTAATCATGTTATTAAAGCCGAAAACTATGAGATTCTCAATATGATACCGTAAGTGTAACAGTCCAAACTTGACCCTAATCGGAACGGTGGCTTCGAGACCACGAATCTGAGTCCAAAAAAAAATTTTAAATATTATTTTCTATGTTTATGATATGTGAAAATATTATTTTCTATGTTTATGATATGCGTGAAAGTTTTGTATAAAAATTTAACTGTTTGTGTGCTCAATTAGTCAAAAAGGACTAAATCGCGTAAGTGGTAAAAGTGACCTTTTATTTGATTTAGGGCTAAATTGATGTGGCTTTATTTTAGTGAAGTCCTTAAAGGGCAATATGCCCATTTTAAGTTATAGTGGACGGCAACATGGTGATATAACATGTTTTTATGCATTATTTTATATGTTAAAGGATATATTATATTTATTTTATAATTTATAATTATATTATAATAAAACCAACATGAAAGTGGAATTTTATTCATTCTTTCTTCCACCGAATAACACAAAGAAAAGAAAATGGTTTTGGAGCTTTGTACATTCGGCTATTTACAAGCTAAATTAAAGGTTAGTTTTTAATCGGTTTTCGATAATTTTTACGTTTTTGTGATCGTTGCTAAGTTATCTTCAAAGCCCATGTCTTAATTTTTGAATTTGATGATGATTTTGTGTTTTGCCATTGATGAGCTTATGAGTTTTATGATATTTGATGATGAATTATGAAATATATGTATTAGATTAACATGTTTTGTCTTTGGATTTTTGGATATTTTTGAGTAATTTGGACTAAATTGTGAAAATAAATTTTTGAGGGGTTAAAATGCAAAATAAATGAAATGCATGGACTTATATGGCTATGTGGAAGATTCAGCCTAGCTATAGTGTTGGGAGATTTTGTATATTTTGTGTTTTGTGCAAATAGGACTAATTTGTAAAAATGTGAAACAATATGGGCAAAATGGTAATTTGCCCATTTTATCGTTTTTGGATTAAATTGAAATGAAATGTGTTTGAATGAGCTCAAATTGAATGTATTTAGATCAAGAACAAAGAAAAATGGACTTGAATAGGGGAAAGGCGAAAGTTAACGAATAGCCGGTTATTGACGTCCAAAAGTATCCGAAGTAAGTCTTTAAGCAAGTTAACACTGTAAATATTTCTCGTAACCAAATTTACATGCTGAATTTTGATTATTGAATATGAAATTGGTCAAAGCCGAATGTAATAGGTGATGTTAATAATGAAATATAGCTAAATGAAATTGAGTTTGATATGTTAAAGTGATATGAATTATGTGTGTTACATGTGATATTGATAATATGTAATGTGTGTGAGATGGTTTGATAATATGAATATTAGGGCTTCGATCCTAGCGGGCCTCGTCTTGGGTGAAATGTATTGGGCTTATTGCCCAGCGAGCCTCGTCTCGATGAAAATGCTTATCGCGTGAAATGTATCGCTTATTGCCCAGCGTGCCTCGTGTGGTGAAATGTATCGGGCTTATTGCCTAGCGAGGCCTCATGCTGGTGAAATGTATCGGGCTTATTTCCTAGCGGGCTAAATATCGGTGATTAAAATTAGGACCTCGATCTAGCGAGGCTTAATGCCTGGGTGATTTTAATATGAGCTTATGCATATAAAATCTTTGGAATTATGGTGACAAAAGAACCAACAAAGGTTTATTCATATGAATTAATCTACTTGGCCATACGGTAAGTGCCTATGAACTATTTAATTGAGTTTTTATGATCGTTCAATTATGAAAGCATATAAGTGAGCTTTGTTGGACAAGAAAGTGATGCATGATTGTATAGGTATATTCGGCCTTTTTAGTTATGTGATCATATTATCATTATGTGGATATTGAATATCCGGAGTTATGAAAGGTTATATGGATAAGTGTATACATATATATGTTCTTGTATATGATTCTAATGAATGAAGTGTATATGAAGTGAGTGTATGGTTGGAAATTGATATTTACCATTTGAATCTTGAAGCTGAGATAGTGAGTTAATGTTGAAGGTAAGATAAGGAAAAAATGTTAAATTATATAAGGTATTGAAGTTTGGTAATGAGATATCGTATGTGTTTTGTTAAAGTTTAATTGTTATTAAGTATATGATCTAAAGTGTTTGAGTGTTAAATCGAATCACTTTTAATTGCTTAAGGTAAGAAAATGATAATTACTATGGTAAGTATGGTAATGACATTCGGCCATAAAGAACTTTTGAGTTAAATTAATTGTATTCAATGTTATAAACAAATTGTTTATAATGCTTGAAAGTTTGAATGCCATGCTAAAATTTGCTTAAGACTTACTAAGCTAGTAAGCTTACTCTCTATGTGTTCATTGTTCTATTTTATAGATTTTGATCAAGCTACAAGCTCAGGGGATCGTTAATGAAGTCATCCACACTATCAATCTATTTTGGTACCTTTTGAGTTTGGTTTTGAATTAAAGGCATGTATAGGCTAGATTATGTACGAATTAATGAATGATGTCCTATATATATATATATATATGCAAAATGGCTAGATTATGGTATTTTAGTCTTAAGTGTATTCGGTCTTGGTGCTTGCTCATTATGATAATAATTTTGATAGAGTAAGTATGCTTGCGTTGGTAGCATGGTTAAGTATAATGCTATTCATGGTATATTTTGATTAGGTACTTAGCTCTCATTAGAAAAATATCATATAGTTTAATATATGTGATGGATTTGTATATGACTTGATCCATATGTGAAAATAGTTTATGAATAAGGTTTTGATTGTGTATGGCTTGTTCTTGAAGCTAACATTAGATGTTTAAATAAATTTTGGTCATTCTTAGGTGTGTGCCAGTTAATATTTGATTGATGGTTAATCTTTAGTTGTGTATCGTTAATGATGCTATGATAATGATTCTTTAGTCATGCATTAACTTAATTTGTAAATATAGATAATAGACTTTTATATAAAATGTGGTTCGGCCATAGTGGTTTAATTACATAGATAATTGCTAATAATGGATTTGGTTGAATCAATATGTATTAACTATGCTATATTATGGTTATTTGTCAAATTGAAATGGTTCAAATTGTTATGGTCATATGTATATATATTTGCAATAAAAGATGAAGTTATTAACTGCTGAAATGATGCTTGATTAAGTGTGTGTATATACGTATGGTTAATATGTAATGTGGTTAACCTATCTTATATTAATGCATATAGCATGTGAATTGTTATAATCATTGATTGATTAAGGGAATGAGTTGGTATGGATTTCGTAATTATGTTAGATATGGTTTTGACTTTAGGAAAATATGCAAATGGTATATTGGCAACTAAAGTTAGTTTGGTTATGTTTTATATCACCAATATCGTTTAAATGAGTGGAATTTTAATAGTATTTGTGGATCATTTGATGTTTAAATTAGTACTCATTTTAAGGTTACATAACAATATGGTTTAATAGATATTTGGAGTATGGTTTAATTATGAAAGTTATGTTTCTTTTAATTTAAAGATTTGATATTTGTTTAGGTTTCAAATATTGAAGTGATTAGATTTTTGAGTTATGAAATGTAATGAATATCTGTGTGAATTGTATTATGACAAATAACGCCTTGTAACCCTAATCTGACGACAGATACGGGTTAGGGGTGTTACATTTAATTTGGTATCAGAGCCTACGATTTAGTCAATTCTAGGACTACCGTAGCACGTGTGAGTCTAGCTATACATGCCTTAAATTATAATGCGATAGTGTGGTGACTTTTAACATCTGGATTGTGTTTTATTTTGTAAATGGATCTCAATAGAGTTATAGATGATGGTGTCTAGAGCGTAGCGCCTAATCCCGCGTATGGGATAGTGCTGATAGAATCTCGACCTATCTCGAGTTGCCATGGGGGAGGCTAAGCAAGCCTTCTACCAGTTGATGAACGAAAAGTTTATTCAATATATCTAGACTAATTCAACTGTGCAACAACCTTTACCCCCGAATAATCCATCTCTGATACATATGATACCCCAGTGTTAGATCTATGAGATTTAGCAGGTTTCCTGTAGATAAAATCAGGAAACATTGGGTCGAAGAGTTTAAAGCTAATGATGATGATAATGATGCGAAATGAGCTGAGCTGTGACTTGATAATACTATCCGTGTGCTATCATATACTCTAGATGAATGCTTAAAATATGTTATATCATTATTGCGAGACACTGCATATCACTAGTAGAGAACACTGGTATCTGTGGACCCAAAAGAGAAAGTTATTTGGGAATTCTTCCAAATTGAGTTCCATAAGAAATATATCAGTTAGAGATTCATTGATAAAAAACGTAAAGAAATTAAAATAGGGTCGAATGACTGTTTCTGAGTATGAACTTGAGCTCATGAATTGAGTCAGTATGTTTGAAAATGTGTATCCTCGAAAGCTATAATGTGCAAAAGATTCGAAGATGACCTTAATAAAGATATTCATTTGCTAGTTGATATTTTAGAAATAAAAGAGTTCGTTGTACTCGTTGACTGGGTTTGCAAGCTGAGGCATCCGGAAGTTCTATATTTAACGAAAAAGCTTGCTTCAGATGTGGATCGCTTGATCATTTTATCTGAGGTTGTCCTGAGTCTGTTGAGCCAGAGACTGTTTAGAATTCGAGACCTGATAGTGCACTTATGAGAGGTAGATCTTTAAAGAATGTAAGAAACATTAGTGGTAGTCAGAGAACTATGAGAGATAGTGTTGTCAGATACGAAACTAGAGCGCTTGTCAGAGAGTATGTTAACTGAGTTTGAGAGGAAGCTTCATCACTTGATGTAATAACTGGTACTTTTACTCTTTACGGTACTTCTGTGATTGCTTTAATAGACTCTGGTTTTACGCATTCATACATGTGCATGAACTTAGTATTCAGTAAGACTTTGCCTGTAGAGTCTACTGAGTTTACCATAAAAGTATCAAACTCCTTAGGTAAAAATGTCTTGGTTGACAAAATATGCAGGAACTGTCCGTTAATGTTTTGAGATATCTGTTTCCCTGCTAATCTGATACTCTTTCCATTTGATGAATTCTATATTATTATTGATATGGATTGGTTATTTTTGTCCATGATGCAGTTGCGAATTGTAGAAGAAAGGCGATAGATTTGAGATATCTAAATAATGAGATTGTAAGGATTGAGTTGGATGATTTGAATAGATTGCCTACTATAATAACAATATTGAAAGCTAAGAATTATATGGAAAAAAAAGGGGTTGCGAAGCATATTTTGCTTATGTGATTGATTCAAGAATATCTGAGAAGAAAGTTGAATCAGTGCCTATTGTTTGTGATTTTTTTGATGTATTTCTTGAACCGTTATTGGGTTTGCCTCCGATTTGTGAAGTTGAATTTGTTATCAATTTGTTGTGGTATTTGTAGATGACATCCTGATTTATTCACGTGATGAAAAGGAGCATGCTGAACATTTGAGAATTTTGTTGCAAACTTTAAGAGAAAAACAATTATACGCGAAATTTAGCAAATGTAAATTCTGGGTGCATGAAGTTAATTCTTGGGATATATTGTGTCAGCTTCTAGGATCTGAGTAGATCCGAGTAAGGTTTCTGCTATTTTGAGTTGGAAACCTCTGAAGAATGTGTCTGAAGTTTGTAGTTTTCTAGGCTTAGTTGGTTATTACTGCAGATTTGTAAAAGGATTTTCAACGATAGTTACTCCGTTGACTAGACTGCTTTGGAAAGAGGTCAGATTTGAATAGTCGGATAAATGTTAGAAAAGTTTCAATCAGTTGAAAACTTTGTTAACAGAAGCTCCAGCGTTAATACTACCGTAATCGGGTAAAGAATTTGTGGTATCTGGTGATGCTTCATTAAATGGTCTAGGATGTGTTTTAATGCGGGAAGGTAAAATAGTAGCTTACGCCGAGACGCTTGAAGCCTCATAAAAGAATTATCGACACATGACCTTAAATTAATTGCAATTGTGTTTACACTTAAGATTTAGTGTCATTATCTGTACGTTGAGAAATGCCACATATTTTCAGATCATAAAAGTTTGAAATATTTGATGATTCAAAAAGATTTGAACCTGCGTCAGAGAAGATGGCTTGAGTTATTGAAAGACTATGAGCCAGTGTTAGATTATTATACGGGTAAAGTAAACGTTGTTGCTGATGCGTTAAGTAGAAAGTTATTTTTGCATTACATGCTTTGAATGCTCAGTTAGACTTGTCTGATGATAGTTCTGCAATAGAAGAATTGAGAGCAAAACCATTGTTTTTACAATGATATGTGAAGCTCGAAGTACGCTAATGAATTGCTAATGAAATGAGCTCGATGTGAAATGAATTTTGAATCAATTTCAAATTGTAGATGATTGTTTGAAATATCGGGATCGTATCTGTGTTTTGAGAAATCCAGGGTTGATTCAACTGATTTGAATGAAGCACATAATAGTCGTTTATCTCTTCATCTGGGAAGTACAAAAATGTACCATGATTTAAAGCAACACTACTGGTGGTCTGGTATGAAATGAGACATTTCTGACTATGTTTTGAAAGGTTTAGTTGTCAACAAGTGAAAGCTGAACATCAAGCTCCGTCTGGATTACTACATCCAATTCTGATTCCTGAGTGGAGATGGGATAGAGTGATGATGGACTTTATTTCTAGTTTGCCCCGACTCCGAGAAAGAAATATGCGATTTGGGGTCGTAGTTAACCGATTAACTAAATCTGTCCATTTTATTCTGGTAAGATCTGATTTCTACCTAGATAGATTAGATGAGTTTTATATTACTGAGGTTGTAACATCCTGAATTAGGGGTTGTTTGAAAATTTAATTATTTGTTCCCATGTGTGTGTGTGCTTGAAGAAATAAATGTTATGATTAATTTGGCATGTTCTAAGGTCTAGAATTAAACTTAGAGCTAGGCGACACGGTATTAAAAATTTCTTTGTAAGTACCTAAAAGTAGGAAAGCTAGGTGAGATAGGGGTTAAATAAAATTTTGGGTGAAACATGACACAAAGAACAGCATGGCTAAGTGGCTTTTATGTGCCACTTAGGTGCCTTGGAGGTGGCGTCAAGGGGATCTTAGGATCGAGTCTCGTCAGTAACAAAAGGGATGTGTTTTTCTTTTGGGTTTTGTTGGCGTTAAAGAGAAGGGGGCCAGGAAGGAAGGTCTTAAAAATTAAATGGTGTGGTTAAGGGGCATGAAAGGCAGGTTGGCGGAGTGGCTTAGGGCGCCACTTAAGAATTTAGAAGCGGCAGGTCTAGGGTTTGAGACATAAGGGACGCAAGGAGCAATTATTTTGGGCTTTTTGCGTTAAAGGGGAGAGGGCCAAGAAGCAGGCTTATAATTAAAAGGTGAGGGCTTTATGTCATGAAAGTCTAATGGGAGAAGTGGCAAAGGGCGATGGAAGTGAGGGCTACAGTGGGGTCGTGGGTTCGATCCAAAGAAACTGCATTGGCATTTTTTTTTCAATGCTGCTAGCGTGAATGGGAGAATGTTGGTTCAATTTTGGACTCTCAATTTTGGCTGGAAGAGGGAATTTTAGTGTTTTATTTTCATTTAATTTGTTAAAAAGGAGCTTAAAGGATAGAAGGTAAGATAAATCATGTTTTATCTTGGATAATTTAAGGCTGGAATTATCACCCAAAAAGAGAGTGTTGGCCGAACCTTGGACTCTTTGGGGCTGTCCATGTTCGGTTTAACACCTAGGGAGAGGGGCCAAAGTTCTTCAAAATTCTTTTCTTTCTTCTCCAAATTGCTGCTGCCAAATTTCCTCTTGTTGCTTTGCCTATATTGCTAAAAATTCCAGCTTCTTTTCTTCTTCTTTACAAGTGAAATCCTCCTTGATCCCCTACTTCTTTTCCTTCTCCTTTTCTTCCTCCATTAGCAGAACCCTACCACCTTGTCTTTGAAATTCCCTTATACAATTGCCCAAAATTATTTGAAAATTCCAGCATCTCTTTTGTTTTTCTTAGCCGAATCCCCTCCTCCCTATTTGGTGTAGTTTTGGCCGAACATCAAAGAAAAGGGTGCTCTCTTCTTTTCCAATAGGTTTGAGAGGAAGGTATGTGCTCAAGGCCGAATGCCTATTTCCTTTTTCTCTCTATTCTCTATCGACTTTTACAAGGGTAAGAGCCGATTTCGGTATTGTATGGCAAGTGTAAATCACCTGATGTAGGAATCGATTTGTTGTAGGGCCTTCGAGGATTTGGAAACGATCTAGTGAAGCCGTCATCTTTTAATTGGTTGGTAAGTGGAGGTAAGGATTTGATGAATAGTCTAATCTTTTTAGTATTGTAAGCTGAAGGCTATTAATGTGGATGACTGCCGATTGTAGGGAAGCAGAAACACATAGTGTGTGGTGGCTGATAATCAAAGGACGTTTTAGGTAAGGTTTCGGGTTCAAGTGTAACCCTTTGAATTTATGTGGTTTAGCCGAATAGGCCATGTCACTAACTTTCAGGTTTGGCCGAATATAGGAGCAAGAAATCTAGTGTGGCCGATTGATTCATCGGGATTTAGGGCTATCGATAGTAACAGGTGTGTACATACACACTTCATAACTCGTAACTGTGCTAAATGCATAATGCATGCTAATCTGAATTAATGTAGATTGGGATTTAAATACCATCATGGTATAAGCAAGGAATCAGGTAAGTCCTTGTTGTTCTTAGTTTACTTAATGATGCTTTTGGAAAGCATGACATATTTGGTATGTTGTTAAATAAACATGTGGGCATGATTCCTGTTATATGCATATCATTGTTTGATGTGGGTTGTAAGAGAGGAGGGGGAAGTAATATTCGTGTCGACGGACACCAGTGGTTTGGTACCACATTTCGTGACTACGGTCATTAGAGGTTTGGCACCTCATAGCGTCTCGTCCCCGTGGCTTAGCACCATAGTGGGTTGGCCCCACAAATGATATTATGGGATTGACGCCAGTGATTTGGTATCACACGTGGGTTGGCCCCACAACTTATTATATGTGACTTCGAGTCACCAGTGGTTTGGCACCACAACATTGATGGATATCATGACTTTAAGTCACCAGTGGTTTGGCACCACCAGTGGTTTGGTACCATACGGGGTAGAAAAAGGTGTTTTGGATGGTTAGGTTGGGTGCATGTTAAACTTGATTGTGATTTGTGTGTATGATGTTGCATTAAACCGGGAAAAGGGTTACACACTGAGTCTTGGTGACTCACCTTTTCCTTTAATATTTTTCAGGTGACTCGTAGATCGCGGATGGGGAGCCGGATGGACTCGAGGTGGCCATGTAGTGGAAATTTGAGTTTACTTTGAAATATTTTATTTTATTTTTGGTGTTATTTGTTCGAGTTGTAATAAGGCCTCCTAAGATTATTTTTATTATTTTTCATGTTTTGATGAATTATTTAAAATGTTTAATGATTTTAAAATGATCACACAAGTTTTCTTAAATTTAAACGTAAAAAAAATGTTTTCTGTACCATCGGGTACATCTGAAATCGGTAACAATCTGACTGTATATATTTTTAAAATGAACTAAGCATTGATTTCTTTATACACCTCAACTGATTTTAAAACAAGACAATATCTTTTACTTTAAATTAAATCGGCTAAACAAGGGTTTCCAAAATGTTTTCATCTGTAACATACCGAATTGGTCATAGTGTTTGGGCCGGGTTTGGGGTGTTACAAAATTGGTATCGAGCCAGTTCAAAGCTCTTTGTGGGGCCCAAGGCCCAAAATGTTTTGTGAGGCCTTTGTGAAACGTTTTTGGTTTTGAACGAAGATGGCACCGAAGTCTCGGCACCAATCCACCCATGTAAGTACTTCTAACTACTGTGTGGATTATTATTTGTAGAAGGGTAGGTATGGAACGTAGTTAGTATGATAAGTGTTAAAACCCTAGGACTAGTTTACTCCAACAAATCACATAAGACTTTAATGGCTTAATTAAACAACCTACGACCAAGTCGCCGAGTTAGGGTGTGGTAACCCCTGTATGCATGTCTAGGATTGGATCCGGAAGAGCTTGGTACCTAAGCAGTCCTCATGACTCACTTCCTCTTCACAGGAATCCTACCTGGTGCGTAGCTTCGGTTCACCCTAATCAAGAGGACTCGGTCATAGGCTAAACACAATAAATAAAAACCCGAAAGGGATTAGCCATGTTTTATGAAAACTCTAAGTGTTAAAAATCATTACAATACTCCATTAAATAGTAACAAAAATTTATTTCTGGAAAATTTTCAAAATATTTTCAATTTACTAAAATTACCGAAATGCCCCTAGTGGTAAAATTACGAAAAATGCCCTTGATTTTTAAAATTACTGTACTACCCCGATTTCAATAAAATTCTCTTACTTTGCAAAAGTATCCAAAATTTTGTATTTCAAAACAATACCCTGACTTTGAAATTTACAAAATTACCCCGATTGATAAAATTACCAAAATACCTTTAAATTGACCTTTAAATTAAAAATTTTTCAAAAATACTCTTCAGTTTTAGGAAATTAAAAGATGTTTTGATTTACCAAAGCTTTCAAAATTTTCTCGATTTATTACTAAAATACCCCTATAAGAAAATGACGAAAATACCCCTGGGATAGAAACGGACAGAAATGCCCGAAAGAGTGAGTGTGTAGGAAAGGTATTAGGGAATGGATGTGTTTTCCTATGTGAACTAGGATAGAAGACTTAAAACTTTGATTGATCGAAAGAATCTCTATTAAACTCTCTTCATAAAATTTTTCGCAGATAACCAAGTGAAACAAGTACTAATCCATAAAAATTTCTTAATCAGATTAAAGCGCAATAGTTAAGAATGAGCTCTAGAGGACGTGGCTGGCGTGGACGCGGTAGGGGCAGGATGATCGTGTCAGAACCCATGAGGTCGAGTCAGGGCTCAGAGAATGAGGTACCACTGCCACCACCACCCCTAACTTTTAAAGCTGAGGAACAGGATCAGACTGGAGGTGAGGCAGTATCGCAAGCTGTGTTGCGAGTCCTTGAGATGGTGGCTGGGGTGAGTAGAGGTATGGGAGCTCGAAAATCTGTACCCGAGAGACTCCGATCCAACGGGACTGAGGTATTCCGGGGAGTATCGGGTGTGGCACCCAGTGCGGCGTGGAATACTAGTTTGAATCGACTGAGAGGATCATGGATGATCTTGATCTGATGAATGAGGAGAAGCTGAAAGGAGTGGTGTCGCTTCTAAAGGATGAGTCATATAGTAGTGGCTCACGGTTCGAGATGGTGCTACGGTAGATAACCTTACTTGGGAGTATTTCAAAGCTGTTTATCAAAAGAAGTATGTGGGCACCAGCTACATTGATGCACAGAGAAAGCTTTTCTGGGGTTGGTACAAGGAAATAAGTCAGTGTCGGAGTATGAAGCGAAATTTCTGAGGCTGAGCCGCTATGCTTGGAGAATTGTGTCAACGGAGCATGATCGTTGTGTCCACTTTGAAGCGGACTCAGGGATGATTTGAGGTTGCTAATTGCTCCACAGCAGGAGCGTGAGTTTTCTGTCTTGGTGGAAAAGGCTAAAGTAGCCGAAGGGGTCAAGGAGTCCGTGAGACAGAACTACGATAGGAACAAGCAGAAAAGAGGCTTTGGATCGTCCGGATCGGGTAGTAATGCACAGAAAAGGGCTCGACAGAGTGGGCCTAATCAGGCAGAAAGGCCCATGACTACTAATCAGAGACCAGCTCAGTGTAATCGCTATGGGAAATCACATTGGGGAGGTTGTTGGACCGGTGAAAGGGGATGCTTTGAATGTGGATCTTTGGATCACCATGTAAGGGATTATCCTCGAAAGTTAGCCAAGAATCAGCCAGAGGGTCAGAACCGTGCTCAGGCTAGAAATGTAAGACCACCACAGAGGGGTCGTGGTAATGGTAAAGGAAACAATGGTTCTAATTGAGGTCACGAAACTCCGGGTAGAGGGGCAGGCAACACAGAAGCAAGGAAACCTGGTTTAGTATATGCAGTGAGGCGTCGAGAGGAGGGTGACGCACCGGACGTCATAACCGGTACGTTCCTAATTTTTGGTCTTCTGTATGTTGCATTAATTGATGTGGGTTCAACGCATTCATACGTTGCTAGTAGTGTGGTAGAGACCATGAACATAGACTTTAAGACTACTTCTAGGAGATGATGAGAATTAGCCCTCTAGGTCACTCAGTAGTTGTAAACAAGCTATATAAGATGTACCCCTAGAACTCCAAGGGGTAGTGTTTGTGGCTGATCTGATGGAGCTGCCATTTGGGGAGTTCGATCTAGTTCTTGGAATGGACTGGTTGGTTAAGCATCAGGCAAGGTTGGATTGCGCTGCTAAGCGCATGGTTCTAAAGATGGCTGAGGGTGATGAAGTGGTTATGATAGGTAATAGAAGGGATTACCTATCCAACGTGGTGTCTGCATTGAAGGCAGAGAAGATGGTCAGGAAAGGGTGTGAGGCATTTTTGGTTCGAATATGTGCCTTGGAGGCTAAGGAGTTAGTAGTTGAGAAGGTCCGAACAGTAAGGGAATTTGCTGATGTGTTTCTTGAGAAACTTTGGGTTTGCCTCCAGATCCAAAAGTTGAGTTTGGTATAGACTTATTACCCGAAACGGCACCTGTGTCTATAGCACCCTACCGAATGGCACCAAAGGAATTGGTGGAGCTGAAGGCTCAAATTTAGGAGCTCTTGGACCGAGGGTTTATCCATCCAAGTATATCTCTTTGAGGAGCACCTGTGCTGTTTGTCAAGAAGAAAGATAGGTCAATGCGGATGTGTATCGACTACCGTCAGCTAAACAAGTTAACGATCAAAAACAAGTATCCGTTGCCCCGGATCGATGACTTGTTTGACCAACTAAAGGGTGCACCAATTTTCTCAAAGATAGACCTTAGGTCGGGTTATCATCAACTTAAGGTGAAGGAGGTTGATGTTCACAAGACGGCGTTCCGTACACGGTATGGGCATTACGAGTTTCTAGTGATGCCATTTGGGTTGACCAACGCACCTGCGGCGTTCATGGACTTAATGAATAGGGTGTTTCAGCAATACTTGGATCAATTTGTCGTGGTGTTTATAGACGACATATTGGTTTATTCAAAGACGGAGGAGGAGCATGACATGCATTTGCGTATAGTTCTACAAATCTTGAGGAGAAGCGGTTATATGCCAAATTCAAGAAGTGTGAATTTTGGCTTAGGGAGGTGGCTTTCTTAGGTCACGTGGTGTCAATGGAAGGATTAGAGTGGACCTCGCAAGGTTGAAGCGGTGTTGGAGTGGAAATCGCCTAAGTCGATGGCAAAATTTGAAGTTTTCGGTCCGGCGGTACTATCAAAGATTTATGGAAGGGTTCTCTTTAATCGTGACCCCATTAACTAAGTTATTAAGAAAAGGAGTTCCATTTGTATGGTCAGAGAAGCAGCAAGAAAGTTTTGATAAGCTACGGAAGATTCTGACGGAAGCCCCAGTTCTAGTGCTGACTTGAGGCGGAGAAGTTGTTTCTGATTTCTTGTGATCGTCCCATCTGGGGTTGGGATGTATGTTGATGCGAGGAAGGAAGGTAGTGGCCTATGCGTCCCGTCAGCTAAGACCGCATGAGGTTAACTACCCGACTCACGACTTGGAATTAGCGGCTATAGTCTTTGCTTTGAAGATATGGAGGCATTACTTGTATGGGGAAAAGTCGATAGTCTACACGGATCACAAAAGTCTGAGGTATCTCTTCACTCATAAGGATTTGAATTTGAGGCGTGTAGATGGATTGAACTCATAAAGGACTACGATTTGCTCAATTGAGTACCATCCGGGCAAAGCTAACGTGGTGGCTGACGCGTTAAGTCAGAAGGTCGTGGCGGACTTGAGGGCGATGTTTGCTCATTTGAGTCTATATGACGATGAAAGTCTTTTGGCGAGCTGCAAGTTAAGTCGACTTGGATCAAGGAGATTAAGGAAAAATAGTTAGTAGATGAAAGTTTGAATGCACGGAGATTGCAAGTTCAAAATGGTGGTTTAGAAGGGTATAGCTTGCCTGATGATGGATTATTATGCTTTCAAGGGCGAGCTTGTATGCCAAAAGATGTGGAATTGAGGCAGAAGATTCTTCAGGATGCACATAGCAGCCTATACGCTATGCATCTAGGAGGTAGCAAGATGTATGAGATTTGCGGAGACAGTTTTGGTGGCCTGGGTTGAAGCGCGAGGTAACTAAATTTGTGGGAAGGTGTCAACATGTCAGCAGGTTAAGGCTAAACACCAGCTGCCATCAGGGTTACTTCAACCAGTAAAGATCCCTCAGTAGAAATGGGAGAGGGTCACTATGGATTTTGTCAGTGGGCTACCCCTCACGCCCAGCAGGAAGGACGCAGTTTGGGTGATTGTGGACCGTCTGACTAAATCAGCTCACTTTATACCGGTAAGGGTAGATTACTCACTTCAGAAGCTAGCTAAGCTGTATGTGTCAGAAATAGTGAGGTTGCATGGGGTGCTAGTATCGATCATCTCAGATAGAGATCCCAGATTTACGTCAAGGTTCTAGAAAGCGTTGCATCAGGCTTTGGGTACATGATTGGATTTCAATACAGCTTTCCATCCACAGTCGAACGGGCAGTCGAAAAGGGTCATACAGATTTTAGAAGACATGCTAAGAAGTTGTGTTTTGGATTTTAGTGATAGTTGGAAAGAGTACCTACCGCTAGCAGAATTTGCTTATAACAATAGTTATCAAGCGGGTATCCAGATGGCACCATATGAAGCACTATATGGACGGAAATGCCGTACTCTTATGTGTTGGATGGAGTTGGGTGAACGATAAGTTTTGGGTCCAGAATTGGTAACAGAAACCGAAGATAAAGTTAGGGTGATTCGAGCTCATCTTAAGGAAGCGTCAGATAGGCAGAAATCTTATGCTGATCTTAAGTGCAAGGAGATGGAATATGCAGTAGGAGATAAAGTTTTTCTGAAGGTGTCGCCTTGGAAAAAGGTATTGATATTTGGGCGAAAAGGGAAGCTAAGCCCTAGGTTTATTGGGACATATACAGTGTTGAAACGCGTGGGACCGATAGCTTACCAGCTTGAGTTGCCGGCAGAGTTGAGCCAGATCCATGATGTCTTCCATGTCTCGATCTTTGAGGCACTATCAATCGATCCCTCACACGCCAGCCGATTGAGGAAATTGAAGTAAACTTCGGACATGTCTTTCGAGGAGGGCCGGTACAAATCTTGGATCGTGATGTCAAAGTTCTACGAGGAAGTCGATTGCCTTTGGTATAGGTGTTATGGCGGAATCATGGTACGAAGGAGGCCACATGGGAACCCGAGGATGTGATGTGGCAGCAATACCCCCAACTCTTCTAATCCAGGTAATTTCGAGGTCGAAATTCTTTTAAGGGGGTAGAACTGTAACATCCTGAATTAGGGGTTGTTTGAAAATTTAATTATTTGTTCCCATGTGTGTGTGTGCTTGAAGAAATAAATGTTATGATTAATTTGGCATGTTCTAAGGTCTAGAATTAAACCTGAGCTAGGCCTAACCTGGTATTAAAAATTTCTTTGTAAGTACCTAAAAGTAGGGAAGCTAGGTGAGATAGGGGTTAAATAAAATTTTGGGTGAAACGTGACACAAAGAATAGCATGGCTAAGTGGCTTTCATGTGCCACTTAGGTGCCTTGGAGGTGGCATCAAGGGGGTCTTAGGATCGAGTCTCGGCAGTAACAAAAGGGAAGTGTTTTTCTTTTGGGTTTTGTTGGCGTTAAAGAGAAGGGGGCTAGGAAGGAAGGTCTTACAAATTAAATGGTGTGGTTAAGGGGCATGAAAGGCAGGTTGGCGGAATGGCTTAGGGCGCCACTTAAGAATTTAGAAGCGACAGGTCTCGAGTTTGAGACATAAGGGATGCAAGGAGCAATTATTTTGGGCTTTTTGGGTTAAAGGGGAGAGGGCCAAGAAGCAGGCTTATAATTAAAAGGTGAGGGCTTTATGTCATGAAAATCTAATGGGAGAAGTGGCAAAGGGCGATGGAAGTGAGGGCTATAGTGGGGTCGCGGGTTTGATCCAAAGAAACTGCATTGGCATTTTTATTTTTTTTTTCAATGCTGCTAGCGTGAATGGGAGAATGTTGGTTCAATTTTGGACTCTCAATTTCAGCTGGAAGAGGGAATTTTAGTGTTTTATTTTCATTTAATTTGTTAAAGAGGAGCTTAAGGGATAGAAGGTAAGATAAATCATGTTTTATCTTGGATAATTCAAGGCTGGAATTATCACCCAAAAAGAGAGTGTTGGCCGGACCTTGGACTCTTTGGGGCTGTCCATGTTCGGTTTAACACCTAGGGAGAGGGGCCAAAGTTCTTCAAAATTCTTTTCTTTCTTCTCCAAATTGCTGCTGCCGAATTTCCTCTTGTTGCTTTGCCTATATTGCTAAAATTCCAGCTTCTTTTCTTCTTCTTTACAAGTCAAATCCTCCTTGATCCCTACTTCTTTTCCTTCTCCTTTTCTTCCTCCATTAGCGAACCCTACCACCTTCTCAGCGAAATTCCTTATACAATTGCCCAAAATTATTCAAAATTCTAGCATCTCTTTTGTTTTTCTTAGTCGAATCCCTCCTCCCTATTTGGTGTAGTTTTGGTAGAACATTAAAGAAAAGGGTGCTCTCTTCTTTTCCAATCGGTTTGAGAGGAAGGTATGTGCTCAAGGCCGAATGCCTATTTCCTTTTTCTCTCTATTTTCTGTCGACTTTTACAAGGGTAAGAGCCGATTTCGGTATTGTATTGTAACACCCTAAAAATTTGAGTATTGATTTTATTACATGTTTTTGGTGCTTAGATTATGAAGGAAAATTTTCTTACTTCTTTTCATAGTTATTATAGTTCGAAGAAGAGTTTAGAATTATTAGGAAAGGAATAAATTTTAATTTTGAGAAATTAATGAAGTGGATTAAGTGACATTGATACTTAAGTAAAAATAAGTGTCAAAATGTAGCATAAGATGAGTAAATGGTAAGGTGGTGTTGGCGCATGAGTTGTGGCAAGAGGGGAGTGGTTCGAATCCCTTGGTTAGCATATAGGAAAATTTTATTTTTTGCTTTAATCTATGCATGTGTCGGCAAGGGGATAAGGATGGATGAGTTGTATTGTTTTATTTTTGGTAAGTAAGACTAAAGGAAAAAGGTAATTTTTAACTTATGGTATGGAATCAAAGAACTTTGGAAAGATATGGGGACATGAGGCAAGTATCAAGGAAAATGTTTTGGAAACAAATTCATGGTCATTTGACCAATGAATTTGGACGGCAATATGGCTAAGGGGGAGGTTGGCCGAATATGCTAGTAGCTTGGCTAGGGTAGGGATTTTGTTTTGGTCATTCCTAGCATTTTGTGCAAGCTTTGTTTTTTTCTTTCTCTCAACCTTCTCTTTGGCCGAATTTGAGCTTTTGGTATGCCAAAATTCTTTTGACCATTTGGTCATTTTGCTATCACATTAGTATTCTTTTGTGTGCCTTTTCATTTTGCCGAAATCACCAACACCAAAGGTCATTCTTTTTCTTCCTTCCTCGATTGCCGAATGTACCTAGCCCTAAACACATCTCTTACTTTCTCTTTTCTTCTTTGGAAAACCGAATCCTCATCATCATCCCTTTCACTCATCTTTTAATTTTCTTCTCAATCATACTATCTTCATAAAAATCTCTCATGGCCGAATGTTAGTATGCCTCGACGAACCATTTTTCTCTTCTTTTTAGTTTTCATAGCCGAATCTCTCTCTATTCATAAGCATCTTTCTCAATCATCCCTTTTCAATCGTGGAGAATAGGTAAGAGTTCTTTTAGTTCATGTTAGTTATTAGTGGTTTTGGCCGAATATGGATGGAGGTAAAAAGGATATCTTGGATCGAAATAATCGTTCATTTTATTAACGTTTCTCTTTATTATACTTTAGTGCGATAACGGAAGATTGGAACTTGAGTGTTCGTGTGTATCTTGGAGCGTTGGAATCAATTTAAGGTGTTGAGGGAACGTTTTTTGGTTGACTCTCTTTTTGAGAAGCAAGAATCCTTGTGGTAAGGAAATCTCGCCTTTAAGATCTTTAGTATTTTTCGATATATTATTATTAGGATTAACGATCTTTAGATATTGAAGACATTCAAAATAGGGAAGAAAAGGCGGTGTTTAGTCTTCGTAAGAAAGGCGGATCCACTATTTCCTAAGTATAAACGAAGGCGCTTTGAGTCCAGGATTTTCCATTGGGTTGCGGACCATCTACCAAGGAAATCAATTATTCAAGTAGTTCGTACTCCGAGCCTTTGTGCGTTAGTGGATTCTCGTGAACAACGAATCGATAAACGAGGAGAAACCAAAATTGAAGTGATTCAAAACAAGAGGGTAAGGATTTGGATCGAATATCAATAACATATTTTTATACATGGTAGTGTCCTAATAAGATTGTATTATGTTTAGGTGTTGAAGAACGGAAGGGTTAGTAGTCACGATATCGAGGTGTGTAACTTCACATTTTTCTCGGGTTTAGATGTCATTTGTGGTATTGAGTAAAAACGTAAAAACGACTAGATCGGTATAAAACGTAATAACTGGTATTTGGTGAAATTACATGAAAACGATTAATATGGTGAAAATTATGAAAAAGCCCTCGATGAGTTGATGGTAAAATATAAATTTTCATGTCTTCGTAAAATGGGCCGATAAGTTTGATAATTAGTAAATGGGCCGAAATCCCTAATAAATATTAAATGGGCCAAAATCTCTGCTAGATCGATAATTGGGCCGAAATCTCTGCTAGATTGATTATTGGGCCGAAGTCTTTGTTAGATTGTAAATGGGCCGTAATCTCTGTTAAATTGTTAAATGGGCTGAAATCCCTGCTAGATCGATAAATGGGCCGAACTCTTGCTAGATCGTAAATTTGGGCCTAAAATGTTAAATTGCTAAATGGGCCAAATGTTGTTTTGTATTTTTTGGGCCTTAATAAAAATTGGAAATATTGACTCTTGTTAATGGGCCTTTTTAATAAAATCATTGTATGATCATAGACTACTTTGCATATATATTGCATGGGTTGGGAAAATGATGAAGAGAAGAAAGGCTATTGCCAAAATCTAGTTCGGTGGCTCGCCACAAAATTATGGTTATTTGCCTCTAGTTTGGTGGCTCGCCACAAAATTATTAAATGGCTATTTGCCTCTAGTTCGGTGGTTACGCCACAAATAATAATTGGCTCAATGCTCTAGTTCTGACTTTGTCACAATCTAGTTGATGGCTCGCCACAAATATAAAAGGCTTAATGCCTACGATTGGTGTGATGGCGGGGTGGGTTGACTTGATCCCCACAGGTGTGATGGTTGGTATGGGGGTGTGTAGCGGATGGAAATCATGTTTGGGAGGGAAAATTCATTTTGCATGCATATCATTATTTATGTTGTTAATTCTACTAATGGGCTCAAGCCCAAATCCATAATTTGATAATCGGCCCGATGGATAAAGTAAGTGAGTTATACATCGAGTTATAAGTAACTCACTCCTCAAAATTTTCATCTCGTAATGGAAATTGACGTGGACTTGGGCCGAGGATGACTTCGTGGAGGCCATACTGCAAAACATGGGTTTATTAAACTTTGAACTTTTTAATAAGTATTTTTACTATTTTGGGTTGATGTAATAAGGGCCTCTATTAATATTTCATGGATTTTTATGTGTGGTTGGTTTAAACTATATTTTGGATATTTTTATATGGGCTAATGATTATATGATGTTTTTATTAAAATAATTTGGGTTTTCAAATATATGAAATTCCTTAATAAATATTTTTAGTATTTTGAACTCTAATAAAATTTACTTAAGGATTTTGATAACACAATATTAATGATGTTTTCAACTAATATTTTCTAATATACATCAAATTTAAATTACTCTTTTGATTTTTATTAAACCTTGTAATTAAAAATAATTTTGTAGATTTCGACTCACTGTAATTGTTAAGATAGCTCGATTCATGTAACAAACCAAATCCAGTCTTAATGCATAGACCGAGTTTGGGGTGTTACATGTATGGCAAGTGTAAATCACCTGATGTAGGAATCGGTTTGTTGTAGGGCCTTCGAGGATTTGGAAACGATCTAGTAAAGCCGTCATCTTTTAATTGGTTGGTAAGTGGAGGTAAGGATTTGATGAATAGTCTAATCTTTTTAGTATTGTAAGCTGAAGGCTATTAATGTGGATGACTGCCGATTGTAGGGAAGCAGAAACACATAGTGTGTGGTGGCTGATAATCAAAGGACATTTTAGGTAAGGTTTCGGGTTCAAGTGTAACCCTTTGAATTTATGTGGTTTAGCCGAATAGGCCATGTCACTAACTTTCAGGTTTGGTCGAATATAGGAGCAAGAAATCTAGTGTGGCCGATTGATTCATCGGGATTTAGGGCTATCGATAGTAACAGGTGTGTACATACACACTTCATAACTCGTAACTGTGCTAAATGCATAATGCATGCTAATCTGAATTAATGTAGATTGGGATTTAAATACCATCATGGTATAAGCAAGGAATCGAGTAAGTCCTTGTTGTTCGGAGTTTACTTAATGATGCTTTTGGAAAGCATGACATATTTGGTATGTTGTTAAATAAACATGTGGGCATGATTCCTGTTATATGCATATCATTGTTTGATGTGGGTTGTATGAGAGGAGGGGGAAGTAATATTCGTGTCGACGGACACCAGTGGTTTGGTACCACATTTTGTGACTACGGTCACCAGACGTTTGGCACCTCATAGCGTCTCGTCCCCGTGGCTTAGCACCACAGTGGGTTGGCCCCACAGATGATATTATGGGATTGACGCCAGTGATTTGGTATAACATGTGGGTTGGCCCCACAACTTATTATATGTGACTTCGAGTCACCAGTGGTTTGGCACCACAACATTGATGGATATCGTGGCTTTAAATCACCAGTGGTTTGGCACCACCAGTGGTTTGGTACCACACGGGGTAGAAAAAGGTGTTTTGGATGGTTAGGTTGCGTGCATGTTAAACTTGATTGTGATCTATGTGTATGATGTTGCATTAAATCGGGAAAAGGGTTACACACTAAGTCTTGGTGACTCACCTTTTCATTTAATATTTTTAGGTGACTCGTAGATTACGGATGAGGAGCCGGATGGACTCGAGGTGGCCATGCAGTGGAAATTTGAGTTTACTTTGAATTATTTTATTTTATTTTTGGTGTTATTTGTTCGAGTTGTAATAAGGCCTCCTAAGATTATTTTTATTATTTTTCATGTTTGGATGAATTATTTAAAATGTTTAATGATTTTAAAATGATCACACATGTTTTCTTAAATTTAAATGTAAAAAAAATGTTTCCTGTACCATCGGGTACATCTGAAATCGGTAACAATCTGACTGTATATATTTTTAAAATGAACTAAGCATTGATTTCTTTATACACCTCAACTGATTTTAAAACAAGATAATATCTTTTACTTTAAACTAAATTGGCTAAACAAGGGTTTCCAAAATGTTTTCATCTGTAACATACTAAATTTGGTCATAGTGTTTGGGTCGGGTTTGGGGTGTTACAGAGGTTGTGAGATTACACGGGGTTGATTTGATAAAGGATACAGTACTGAAAGTGATATTAATCCAAGATTTCTTGAAAGCAGCATCTGATCATCAGAAGTCCTATACATACTTGAAATGAAAAGATATAGAATTTGAGATCGACGACAAAGTATTTCATATTTCAATGTTCCTTAGATATCAATTCGATCCGTCACATGTGATTGCCCCATTTGAAATAAGAAAAAAATTCTGTTAATGAAAGTATTATGGAATCGACACAGAATAGAACAGGCAACATGAGAGTCTGAAGATTCAATAAGACAACAATATCTGAATTTGTTCATCGGTAAGATTTTCGAGGACGAAAATCCCTAAGGGGGGAGTGTTGTAACAGTCCGAACTTGACCCTAATCGAAACGGTGGTTTTGAGACCACGAATCTGAGTCCAAAAAAAATTTAAATATTATTTTCTATGTTTATGATATGTGAATTAATATGTGTGAAAGTTTCGTATAAAAAATTAACTGTTTGTGTGCTAAATTAGTCAAAAAGGACTAAATCGCGTAAGTGGTAAAAGTGACCTTTTATTTGATTTAGGGCTAAATTGATGTGGCTTTATTTTAGTGAAGTCCTTAAAGGGCAATATGCCCATTTTAAGTTATAGTGGACGGCAACATGGTGATATAACATGTTTTATGCATTATTTTATATGTTAAAGGTTATATTATATTTATTTTATAATTTATAATTATATTATAATAAAACCAACATGAAAGTGGAATTTTATTCATTCTTTCTTCCACCGAATAACACAAAGAAAAGAAAATGGTTTTGGAGCTTTGTACATTCGGCTATTTACAAGCTAAATTAAAGGTTAGTTTTAATCGATTTTCGATAATTTTTACGTTTTGTGATCGTTGCTAAGTTATCTTCAAAGCCGATGTCTTAATTTTTGAATTGGATGATGATTTTGTGTTTTGCCATTGATGAGCTTATGAGTTTTATGATATTTGATGATGAATTATGAAATATATGTATTAGATTAACATGTTTTGTCTTTGGATTTTGGATATTTTTGAGTAATTTGGACTAAATTGTGAAAATAAATTTTGAGGGTTAAAATGCAAAATAAATGAAATACATGGACTTATATGGCTATGTGGAAGATTCGCCTAGCTATAGTGTTGGGAGATTTTGTATATTTTGTGTTTTGTGCAAATAGGACTAATTTGTAAAATGTGAAACATTAGGGGCAAAATGGTAATTTACCCATTTTAGCGATTTTAGATTAAATTGAAATGAAATGTGTTTGAATGAGCTCAAATTGAATGTATTTAGATCAAGAACAAAGAAAAATGGACTTGAATCGGGGAAAGGCGAAAGTTAACGAATAATGGGTTATTGACGTCCAAAAGTATCCAAGGTAAGTCTTTAAGCAAGTTAATACCGTAAATATTTCTCGTAACCAAATTTACATGCTGAATTTTGATTATTGAATATGAAATTGGTCAAAACCGAATGTAATAGGTGATGTTAATAATGAAATATAGCTAAATGAAATTGAGTTTGATATGTTAAAGTGATATGAATTAAGTGTGTTACATGTGATATTGATAATATGTAATGTGTGTGAGATGGTTTGATAATATGAATATTCATGCTTCGATCCTAGCAGGCCTCGTGCCAATATATTGGGCTTATTGCCTAGCGAGCCTCGTCTTGGGTGAAAATGCTTATTGCCTAGCAGTGCTTGAAATGTATCGAGCTTATTACCTAGCGAGGCCTCGTCTTGGGTGAAATGTATCGAGCTTATTGCCTAGCGGGCCTCGTCTGCGGTGAAACGTGTCGGGCTTATTGCCTAGCGGGCTAAATGCCGGTGATTAAAATTCAGACCTCGATCTAGCGGGCTTAATGCCGGTGATTTTAATATGAGCTTATGCATATAAAATCTTTGGAATTATGGTGACAAAAGAACCAACAAAGGTTTATTCATATGAATTAATCTACTTGGCCATACGGTAAGTGCCTATGAACTATTTAATTGAGTTTCTATGATCGTTCAATTATGAAAGCATATATGTGAGCTTTGTTGGACAAGAAAGTGATGCATGATTGTATAGGTATATTCGGCCTTTTAGTTATGTGATCATATTATCATTATGTGGATATTGAATATCCGGAGTTATGAAAGGTTATATGGATAAGTGTATACATATATATGTTCTTGTATATGATTCTAATGAATGAAGTGTATATGAAGTGAGTGTATGGTTGGAAATTGATATTTACCATTTGAATCTTCAATTGAGATAGTGAGTTAATGTTGAAGGTAAGATAAGGAAAAAATGTTAAATTATATAAGGTATTGAAGTTCGATATTGAGATATCGTATGTGTTTTGTTAAAGTTTAATTGTTATTAAGTATATGATCTAAAGTGTTTGAGTGTTAAATCGAATCACTTTTAATTGCTTAAGGTAAGAAAATGATAATTACTATGGTAAGTATGGTAATGACATTCGGCCATAAAGAACTTTTGAGTTAAATTAATTGTATTCAATGTTATAAACAAATTGTTTATAATGCTTGAAAGTTTGAATGCCATGCTAAAATTTGCTTAAGACTTACTAAGCTAGTAAGCTTACTCTCGTGTGTTCATTGTTACATTTTATAGATTTTGATCAAGCTACAAGCTCGGGGATCGTTAACGAAGTCATCTATACTATCAATCTATTTTGGTACCTTTTTGAGTTTGGTTTTGAATTAGAGGCATGTATAGGCTAGATTATGTCTGAATTAATGAATGATGTCCTTGTATATATATATATATATATATATAGCCATGCGAAAATGGCTAGATTATGGTATTTTAGTCTTAAGTGTATTCGGTCTTGGTGCTTGCTCATTATGATAATAATTTTTGATAGAGTAAGTATGCTTGTGTTGGTAGCATGGTTATGTATAATGCTATTCATGGTATATTTTCGATTAGGTACTTAGCTCTCATTAGAAAAATATCATATAGTTTAATATATGTGATGGATTTGTATATGACTTGATCCAAATGTGAAAATAGTTTATGAATAAGGTTTTGATTGTGTATGGCTTGTTCTTAAAGCTAACATTAGATGTTTAAATAAATTTTGGTCATTCTTAGGTGTGTGGTAGTTAATATTTGATTGATGGTTAAGCTTTAGTTGTGTATCGTTAATGATGCTATGATAATGATTCTTTACTCATGCATTAACTTAATTTGTAAATATAGATAATAGACTTTTATATAAAATGTGGTTCTACCATAGTGGTTTAATTACATAGATAATTGCTAATAATGGATTTGGTTGAATCAATATGTATTAACTATGCTATATTATGGTTATTTGTCAAATTGAAATGGTTCAAATCGTTATGGTCGTATGTATATATATTTGCAATAAAAGATGAAGTTATTAAATGCTAAAATGATGCTTGATTAAGTGTGTGTATATACGTATGGTTAATATGTAATGTGGTTAACCTATCTTATATTAATGCATATAGCATGTGAATTGTTATAATTAATGATTGATTAAGGGAATGAGTTGGTATGGATTACGTAATTATGTTAGATATGGTTTTAACTTTAGGAAAATATGCGAATGGTATATTGGCAACTAAAGTTAGTTTGGTTATGTTTTATATCACCAATATCGTTTAAATGAGTGGAATTTTAATAGTGACTATGGATCATTTGATGTTTAAATTAGTACTGCTTTTAAGGTTACATAACAATATGGTTTAATAGATCTTTGGAGTATGGTTTAATTATGAAAGTTATGTTTCTTTTAATTTAAAGACTTGATATTTGTTTAGGTTTCAAATATTGAAGTGATTAGATTTTGAGTTATGAAATGTAATGAATATCTGTGTGAAGCTGTATATGACAAAACATGTGTAACCCTAATCTGACGACGGATACGGGTTAGGGGTGTTACAGTAAGGGTATGAGCAAGAAATTAGGTAAGTCCATTTCGATATGACTTTTGCAATATGATGCATGATGATACGATTTATGATTTATTTCCTATGTGATTTCTAATAAAATATAAAGGCATGATTTGTTTAAATGTTGCATTGATATGGGTGATATGAGAGGAGGGGGAAGGATTTGATATCCGTGTCTTTGGGACACCGGAGGTTTGGCACCTCCAAGTGGTTTGGTACCACAATTATTTCGTGTCTTTGGGACACGGAGGTTTGGCACCTTATAGCGACTCGTCCCGGTGGCTTAGCACCACCGTGGGTTGGCCCCACATTTGATGTATTGGGATTGTTGCCGGTGATTTGGTTTCACGTGGGTTGGCCCCATAACTTGATTATTCGTGACTTTGGGTCACCAAAGTGGTTTGGCACCACATTATTGGATATCGTGACTTTGGGTCACGGTGGTTTGGCACCACCGGTGGTTTGGTACCACACGGGTAGAAAAGGAGTTGTGGATGGCTAGGTTTGTAATGAATCGAATTTGACCCTAATCGAACGGTGGTTTTGGGACCACAAATTTGAACCCGATAAATATTTTAATATTATATTCGTGTTTATTATATGTGGATTAATGTGTGAAAATTTCAGAGAAAAATTTTATCGTTTAAGTGCTTAATTTGATGAAAAGGATTTAATCGAGAAAAGCGTAAAAGTTGCGTGCTAAAGTGAAAAGTAATAATTTGATTGTGGCTTTTTAAGTGGGTGTCCTAAAGGGGCAATTAGCCCATAAACTATGATAAGGAACGGCAATGGGCCACACCAACTACAAAATATATGTTAGTTTAATTTTTTTTTATTATAAGGTTATATTAGTATATTATAATAATGTTAATGTATATATATATTAAACAAAACATAAAATAAAGCCACCATCATCTTTATTCTCTCATAGTCGAATGTAAGAATAGAAAACACCATTGTTTGAGCTTAAGGTTTCAGCATTAGGGGAGGCTTAAATCGGGTATGTACTTTGTTTAGTTTTTGAAAATTTTTACGTTTTTGAGATCGTTGCTTCAGTATATTACCGACCCATGCCTAAATTTTTGAAAATATTATGTATATAGGATTGACCATTAACATGCTTATATGGTTTTGATATTTGATGGTTTTAGATTAAATATATGTTAAAGATTTACAAGTTTTGTATTGAAAATTTTGGTGATTTGGAGTAAATAGGGCTAAATTAAGAAAATAAATTTGTGAGGGGTTAAAATGCAAAATAAATGAAATGCATGAACTTAGATGGGTATGTAGAGGATTCGGCCTAACTATAGTGTTGGGAGATTTCTCATATTTTGTGTTTTGTGTAAATAGGACTAATTTGTAAAAATGGGAAACATTAGGGGCAAAATGGTAATTTGTCTATCTAAGTGTTTTTGGATTAAATTGAGATGAAATGTGCTTGAATGGGCTAATTTTAATGTGTTTTAGATCAAGAGCAAAGAAAAACGGATTTAGATCGGGGAAAGACGAAGGTTCTCGAATAGCCGATTTTACTTGTCTATCGACAACCGAGGTAAGTCCTTAAGCAAATTTATATCGAGAAATTATTTACGAAAGTAGTACATGATAAAGTTTGGTATTTAAGGCATGAAAACATATATGGGCCGAATGTGGGGTATGAAATTATATTAAATTTGTTTATTGAATGTGATGTGGATACTTACGTTCGGTTTAACATGAAATTGTAAAATAAAGTATATGAGATGGATGTGATTGTAGCATTAAGTAATGTGTATGGGAATGTTGATTGGGTTGATAATCGGGCTTTGAGCCTAGCAGCCTCGTCTTGGTGTTATTAATCAAGCTTTGAGCCTAGCAGTGCCTCGTCTTGAGTGTTATTTATCAGAGCTTTGAGCCTAGCGTGCCTTGTCTTGGTGTTACATATCAAGCTTTGATGCCTAGCGTGCTTCGTGCTTGGTGATTTATTTGGGCTCTAATGCCTTGCGTGCTTCATGTCGGTGTTTAAATCTCGGACACGTGGTCTAGTAGTTTTATACCGGTGATTTTTAATATGAGCTTATACTTATGAATGAAATGGTCTAGTTATGATGGTATTTGAATAAACCAAGGTTTATTATTATAGTGTTCGACCAAAAGTTATGTATCGAATCAAGTTTATGATATATGTGATGCTTCTTGAATAATCAAGTTGATAGAAATGTGTTTATATATTGATGGTACTTAAGATATGTGATTAGAAAAGACATTGAGTTGATATGTTTACTTGCTTACTTGAGTTTATTATATTGATATGAGAAATTATACCTATATAGGTTCGCCATGAGCTATACATATAGATAAATGTATATATATTCAATTATGTACCCTTATTTTAAATGTACACGAAAGTATTATTCGGTTGAAGTGAAAATATATATGTATTGATTTAGCAACTGGGTACCATTGATAAGTTTCGTGTTTTAAGTGTACGTTGAATATTATTTCACTAGGTGTGAACATTGATAATCGGCCATGGTAGTATATATGTGTTTTGTCAGTTCATAAATGTTAATAATGTTATTCTATTCAATCTAATTGAATACCTAGTTGAGTTGTAAAGCTGCTTAAGACTTACTAAGCCAGTGAGCTTACTCTGTTTATGTTTGTGCTCTATTTTATAAATCAATAATTCAACTACGGGCTCAGGGGATCATCAAGACAGTCGACCACACTATCACTCTCTTTGGTATAGTTATGTTTTATAAATTTTTGAATCAAAGGCATGTATAGGCTTTGTTTTGATAAATAATGAATGATGTCGGTTTGTAAATATAAATATGGCCTTGCGAATAAGGCTGTTACTTTTGGTTAAGTTTAAGTTTTATATTTGATATGGTAGTTTGCATTAAAATACCATTAGATATGTGATTTAGGTCATGCTTTAAATCATACACAGAAAATGATCATATGATATATATATGATGTAATATTGGGATATGCACTTAGGTATAAAGGAGTAAATGTGAATGTACAAGGATACCATGCTAAATAGCTATCTTATTTTGTTTTAGTTGACTTGTTTAAGCATGGTAAAATGTATATATGTTTATACTTGTAATGTCATTTGATAATGCTTAAATATGTATAGCTTTGTGGTAAGCATTTAGAGTAAAATTTTATACTTGATAAAGAGTACCTATGGTACGCATAAATGCATGTAAATTATGTTTGATTCATGCATATCATATATTTAAGAATTGAATGAACATAGGTATCACTATTTGCATGTATTGTATGTTAAATGCATAAATAAAATACTAGGTTATGAATTGATCTTGGTTGGAGTTTAGGTTTACATTTGAATGCTAACTATATTCGGTTATGTGAAATGAGTTTTAAGGTATGATTATGTGGTTATAATTACATAAGTATATATATATGTACGTAAGTAATGGTCATTGCCGAATGGGATAAATGAAAATGTGAATTGATGAATCGGTTAATATTTAAGTGGTAACATGTATTAAAGTGCATTTGATGAGTGTTGAGGTCGGGTAATACCTCGTAACCCTACTCCGGCAACGGATACGGGTTAGGGGTGTTACAAGGTTGGGTGCATTATATATATATTGCTTGGTTATGAATTGTGTAAGAATGTTGCATTAACCGGGGGAAGGATTTATGCACTGAGTCTTGATGACTCACCTTCTCCTTTATCTTTTCAAGTGATTCTTAGATCGCGGAGGAGGAGCCGGATGAACTCAAGGAGGCCATGCAATAAAATTCGGTTTTACATGAACTTCGATTTGGGTATTTTATTTTATTTTAATTTGGTTAACATCTTTATTTGGTTTTGTAATAAGGCCTCTTTAATTATGTTTTTGGATTATTTATATGCTTTGGACTTGTTTTAAACATGGCTAAATAATCATCATGGTTGATCTAATAATTGAGCCCAAAGTTTTCTAAACTATAAAAACGCAATAGTTTTCAAAATCTTACCATCGGGTAATATAAATCGTTTGATAGTAAAATTTCAACTTAAATGTTTTTGACAACTTAAATGATTTACAAATTGAAGTTTCTACACTCAAATGCAAACGGCTTTCAAAGTAATAATTTGGGTTTTTCTTAAAATGACATAAATGTTTTCTAACCTATGGATTGTCAACTAAGTTTTAAAAGATTTACTTACGGGATTTTAAAAGTAAACTATCGATTTTTAACTAATCATGCACTTATTTTTCTAAATTTTAATCGAAAACTCAATTTTCTTCAAAATGTTTTCCTCTGTGGCATGTTGGATTCGATCATGGCGTATTGACCGAGTTTGGGGTGTTACAAATTGAAACTTTGAAACTAATAATACTACGAGCTTTTTCCTTGATAATTGAAATTTAAATGCACAAGCTCACTTTTTATACTACTAATGTCGAATATACTTTGATTTTTTGATCGATTTTTTTCAAGAAAACAAATTAAGTAAATACATAATAAATAAAGAACTTTATCAACTGAAATAAACTAATTAGGCAACGGATCAAATCAATTCTCGATAGAAGGGTAGTCAAAAGAATGGTGATAACAAATACAAAGGGTTTTGGGTTAATATTAGCGGATAAATCAATAAAAGATGTTGTTAGGATCAAATGGGTTTACTAAGGGTTAATTTGTGAAGGTAGGCTTTTTAATGGAGTGAATGTGTTAAAACCTAGGTGCCTTTATCATCTTAGTATATCAAATCAATAATGTGGTCTCGATATGTATAATCAAGGCAAGTTCTAGAATAACAATTTAGTGTTGACACACTCATAATCAGTAAAGTGAGCACGAAAAAGAATATATGCTCTATAAGGCTCAAAATCTCACAAAAATTATGGGTATTTGACATCAATCCCTATGAATTTCAAACTTCAAGGTAATATTCAAATTCAGTTTAACAACCTAGGAAATTTTTTATTCTTGAAAAATAGACTTATCATGCTTGATTCTCTAGTATTCTTCAAGTATAAATCATCAATGCACAATTATCAATGACTTACTCAAAAACATATCAATAAAAATCATAAATCATCAGAAATTTCACCCTAAATAATAAAATGAGAAAATTACTTAGGAATAAGAGTAAAATTCAGGATTTTGGAATAATGCAAAAAGTTAGGTACTTTTTCCCCTCCACACTTAAGATGTACATTGTCCTCAATGTACAAAGATAGATAACCAATTATGTAATAATAAAATCAAAAGAGAAGGGGAGAAGTAACATTTCCTGAATTTTTGGATGGATTCCTTATTCCCTTGTCGATTTGGAGGTGGTGGCGTTTTCTATGGGTGTAACATCCCCAAACCCGGCCCACGAGCCTTGACCGGATCTGGTTATGTCACTGCGGAATGACGATGGAAAATCTTTGTCTTTAGAATAAAACTTGAAAATTTTGTTAACTTTTGAAAAATGTGTCCATTAGAAATTATTTACTAATATAAGCTCATTATAAAATATGTGAATTAAAACTTTATTATATTTTATTAAAAGATAAATCATTTATAAGGAAAATATATCTAAGCATAATATAAGCTTCAATAATAAATAAAGTACTTTAAATCAAAAGTGGCCCTTATTACAACCAATATTAAACAAAACACTTAGTATTAAAATTACTTAAAATAATTAAAATTAATCTCCTTCGCATGGGCCACCTTGCATCCTCTCCGACCTGGTCCGGTCAACAAGTCACCTGCGATGTTGGATAAATATTTGGGTGAGTCATAATGACTCAGTGTGTAATTAAACCACTGATATCCACCCACATGTTAGTCACAAATTAACCCAATTATCAAATGTAACATAAAAATATAATCACATGGATATTACCACAATCTGGGCTTGGCCCACAATCAAATCATATTCAAGCACTGGGCTAGGCCCTTTTCTCATCAGTCCACTGATTACTGGGCTTGGCCCATTTCCACGTATGTTCCCAAAACATACCTATCCACATGCCATATTGGGCTTGGCCCATTTCCGTATCATTTCATAACAAAACAATGCAACATGAAACCCAACCCAATCCTAAGGTCCATCCGCTACACACCCCCTTAACCAGCCTACCACACACCAGGGGACTATCGAGTCACCCTCTCCTTTTATCTCCAAAAAGGCAACCAATGCCATCCACGATGTAGCGATAGCTAACATCAAACCACGATGGAGCACACAAAGAATCCATCAAGCCACGATATGGCATAAAGCCCATATCAACCAAGGTAACCACGCGAACTAAATCGCAAAAGATCCACAACGCGACCTCGATCGGCGCCAATCCACGATGTAGCACAAAGTGACATCAACCACGCATCAAGTACACCCTGTCCTTCTTTCATAAACCCACCCATGCACATGTAACATAATATATAATCATGATAATGCATGCACATGCTTATTAATATCCACAAGCATACTCATATACAAGCAAGTAATCACATTTCCACAGGTTCGGTACTAACCTGATCATCGCTATACCCTTTAAGGGTATTTATGTCACATTCATCACTGCATTGTTAGTAAACACATTATACACATAAAACCCGGAAACAATGGCTAACTACACACCTTATAACCTGAAGTTCTAAACCCTCGATCCCGACGCTATCGTTTAGCGAGACTACCGTTATTTGCTTATCGTTTTTTTTGCGCCCACACCCGGTGGCCAATCACGAACAAATTTAAATCGACCTCTTCTTAAACTTGAACGGGGACTTTCCTTGCTCACCTTGACCGGTATTCGCATCCATAACGATATCTAATCAAAACTTGGTTATCTGAGATCTTAAGCGAATGATCATAAACTACTCATCCTTACCGATGAGTCTTGAAAACCCAAAGCTCCTTAATCACTGCTAAAACTCCTAAATGGTCAAGGTTAGAATCGGTTACCACAAATGCCAAATATGGTTTATAACAAAAATCCATGAAAAGAGGACCCCTTTGGCCGAATAGCACCTAACCCTTACCTTGAGTAACCGAATCTGAACAGCCCCTAAATGCTCCCTTGCGTTGGCTACAATAGAAAAACACATCACTTATAGTCTATAGAGCATTCGGCCAACCCACACTAAGGCTACCATTCGGTTTTGGCCATTAAAAGAGAAAATCCAATATTGATTGCTTAAGACAGAGCACTTACCTACTTTAACCGATTGAGAAATAGCCCCAAGAGATCAACATCCAATACTCGGCCAAGATGAAGACAAAAAGAAAAGGGAGGATTTTGACAATAAAAAGGGAGAGGTTCGGCTTTACTTAGAAAAGGAGAACAAAAGAACTTTCTTAGCTTTGAAATTTCGGCAATGGAAGGATCAAGGAAAGAACAAAAGTATGAACTTCCTCCTATCAAAATTTGGCACACAAAAGGTAAAAAGGAAAACAAATTTTTTTGACTTCTCCTTATAAGCTTCATGGCGAATGGCTCTTCCCAAGAGTCCAATTTGCCACCATTTATTCCTTAATAAAATCCTCCTTATCACAATCAAAATAAACCAATAAAAACTAATTTAAATTAAATAAAATAGTCCTACAATTATCCTACCACTATCTAAAATAATTAAAATAACCAACCCTTATCACTCCTTCAACTTAAAATAAAAAAAATAAAATAAAACTCATCCTTATCTTCCACCGAATTTAAAGAAAATAAAACAGCAGCAGCTCCCTGGTGCCCTCCACCTTCACGCCACCAACCTGCTGCAAAAAGACCAAAACAACATAAAATTCCAACTGCACCACCCCTGGTTCGAACAGGACACTGGGTAGCCAGCATCCAAGCAGCGCCCCAGGCCATTCGGCCAACTTGATTTTTATGACAAAAACCCCCATCATTTAATCTTAAACCCTTCCTACTCCAGCCCATAACCGCATATAAAAGAAAATACGCCCAAAATGCTGCTGCAAGCCCTCGAAACCGCGACCTCCTTCCTCCAAATACCTAAGTAGCGCTAAGAGCCACTCGCCAATTGGTCTTTCATGTCCAATAACACAGCCATTTATTTATAAGCATACTGGCCGAGTCCCTAATTAGCGCAAAGATAAAACAAAATTGCTGCCTTAGCAGCTCGAACCTTTGGCCCCCTTTAGGCGTCACCTTCCCAAGCCCCAAGCAACGCCTTCATGCCACTTTGCCAACTCCTTTCTTGTGTCCTAAATTCCACCAATTTATTTTAAAGCCTACTTGCCCTAATTCCCTTTTACACTAAAATCTAAAATTTTCTAAAGTCTTCCCTTTTTCCCGAGCATTCTTAAAACCTCTAAAACACCTCCAAACACACCCGAAGCCTACCAACACCGAATTATACTTAAATTACCTAGCCCCTAAACCGTGGTGTTACAATTCTACCCTCCTTAAAATAATTTCGTCCTCGAAATTACTTATTCTTGAATAATCATAACTCGCTATTCTACTTCTCCATGCGCAAGACTCGATCTTAGTCTATCATACTCCCCGCCACGCAGTCTTTAAGTTCTCTCCCAAGATCCAGATCATACAAGAAAGAGCTAACTTACAAACAAGGAAAGCAATTAAAGAATATTCCAAAACAAAGGAGCTTACCCGATATCACATCTTGGTTGACTCGACTACAACCATTCCTTCCATGACTTGAACCACGACCTCTCGTTGCTCGAGGACGATTCTTAACCAAATGTGCCTTAGATCCACACAAAGCATTCCTTACTATTTCCCCAACACTCTCCTATGTGAGGTCTTCCACACCGAGCACAATGACGATTCCGATCCCTTTGGTACAAGTGCATTTCTGTGGTTCTCGGTCCTTGGTCTTTTTCAACATTACCCAACGATCTCGATGGTCCAACATTCCTCTTATTCTCGTTCCTATTCTTCTCTCGGTTCTCCCCGATAGTCTTCTTAACCTCTTGACAATCCGAGGCTTTCTCCACTAAAGTGGCAAAGTCTCTCTCTCGCATGCGGGCGATCAACTCCATAACTCATCCCGTAGCCCATCTTGAATCGAACACTTCTTTCGAATCGGTAGCCACGATTCCTTTGGCGTCTTGACTTAGTCGCACAAACTCGACTTCATATTTCGCTACCGACTTATTCCTTGCACTAGATTTAGAAATGCTTTCCTTTGCGAGTCCAAATAACGGCTCCTACATACTTCCCTTCGAACTTGGCCTTAAAGAAATCCCAATCCAATCGATCCGCGGTACACCTTGTTTGACGGTGAGCCACCAACGATAAGCTTCGTCGAAGCAACGAAGCAATACCCTTGACTTTTCTTCATTGGTGCAATCCAAATCATCCATGATTCTTTCGATCGCTTCTAGCCAATACTCTGCTACATTAGAGCTACTCCCGACACTCCTCTAAAGATCTCGGCTCCGTTTGATCTAAGTCTTTCCGATACCGACTTAGAGTTCCATTTCCTCTACTAACTCCGCTACTCGCTCTAGCACTCGCAACATGGCCCGTGATACTGCGTCATCTTCTCCTGTCTGATCTTGCTCCTCCACGTCCACTGTTGGCGGCACTTCATTTTCTGACCCATGGCCAGACCCTATCGGTTCCGATGCTACCATTCTACCTCTACTGCGTCCCCTAGAACTCATCTCTATCGTCTTGATTTAATCTGATTAAGAAGTTTTATGCATTAGTAATTGTTCCACTATTTAACCGCGAGCATATTTTATGAATGAAAGATTTTAAAAGTAGTTCTTTCGATCACACAAGGTTTCAGTTCGAGTTTTACTACTCTAATTTAGAGAATCACTTTCACATTCATCAATAGAGACACCTTCATTTCTCAATAGAGGCACATTCAGTGGTATCTACCACACACATTCACTATTCGGACCTTCTTGCCCGTTTCTACCCCAGGGGTATTTCCGTCATTTTCCTACAGGGACATTTTCGGAATAAACCAGAAAAATTTTAAAACTTAATAAACCAGAACATTTTGAAATTTCTACATTGGGAGGGTATTTCTGAAAATTTGTCAAATTAGAGATACAGCAGAATTTTGGAAACTAGGGGTATTTTAGTAATTTTGTCAACCAGGGTAATTTTGTAAATTTCAAGAGTCGGGGTATTATTTTGAAATACAAAAATTTGGATACTTTTGCAAAGTGAGAGAATTTTATTAAAGTTGGGGTTAACTCAGAAATTTTTGAAAGTCGGGGGCATTTTAGTAATTTTTAACACAGGGGTATTTTTGTAAATTTTCCAAATTGGAGTATATTGATATTTTGGAAACTAGAGATTTTAATATTTTGCAAAGTAAAAATCATTTTAACCAAAGTTGAGGGTATGTGGTAATTTTATAATACAGGGGCATTTTTGTAATTTTGCCGCTAGGGGCATTTTGGTAATTTTGGGTAAATCGAGAAAAACACCTTTTTTTTTTTCAAAACCAGATTTAGGGTTTACAAACCAAAAGGGTAAATTTAAAATTGTAAAACCAAGAATTTTAAAGCAAGAAGGCTAATCCTTTCGGGTTTTAATAATTGGTTCACTGTGAACAAGTCCTCTTGGTTAAGGTGAACCAGTAGCTACGCACTGTAGGATTCAAGTGGAGAGGAGGTGAGTCACGGATTGCTTAAATACCAAGCTCCCACTGAATACCACTCCTAGACATGCGCACACAGTTGCCACACCTTAACACGACTTACTTCACGTGTTTGTTTAGTAACCTTAAGTCTTATGCACATGTTTGAGTAGACTAGCTTTAGGGTTCAACTGATCCTAATTCACTAATCTACAAGCCCAACAAAGCCCATAACAGTTCATATAACAAATTACTTCACAAGTCTCAAGTACTTACCAGTGGACTCGGTAGGAGGTGCAGTGCCATGCCGGAAAATCTGAAAAATTTCTTAAAAGCCCATATTTTTGAAAAGCCCATTTGAAAATGTTTTTGGGCCCAAAACCTCAAAGCCGAAGTTTTGAACCTGCTCGATACCAATCTGTAACATCCCAAACCCGCCCACGAGCCTTGGACCGGATCTGGTTATGTCACTGCTGAATGACGATGGAAAATCTTTGTCTTTAGAATAAAACTTGAAAATTTTGTTAACTTTTGAAAAATGTGTCCATTAGAAATTATTTACTAATATAAGCTCATTATAAAATATGTGAATTAAAACTTTATTATATTTTATTAAAAGATAAATCATTTATAAGGAAAATATATCTAAGCATAATATAAGCTTCAATAATAAATAAAGTACTTTAAATCAAAAGTGGCCCTTATTACAACCAATATTAAACAAAACACTTAGTATTAAAATTACTTAAAATAATTAAAATTAATCTCCTTCGCATGGGCCACCTTGCATCCTCTCCAAACCGGTCCGGTCAACAAGTCACTGCGATGTTGGATAAATATTTGGGTGAGTCATAATGACTCGGTGTGTAATTAAACCACCGATATCCACCCACATGTTAGTCACAAATTAACCCAATTATCAAATGTAACATAAAAATATAATCACATGGATATTACCACAACTGGCTTGGCCCACAATCAAATCATATTCAAGCACCTTTGGGCTAGGCCCTTTTCTCATCGATCCACGATTCATCGGGCTTGGCCCATTTCCACGTATGTTCTCAAACATACCTATCCACATGTCATATTGGGCTTGGCCCATTTTAAGTATCATTTCATAACAAAACAATGCAACATGAAACCCAACCCAATCCTAAGGTCCATCCGCTACACACCCCTTAACAAACCTACCACACACTGGGGACTATCGAGTCACCCTCTCCTTTATCTCCAAAAGGCAACCAATGCCATCCACGATGTAGCGTATAGCTAACATCAAACCACGATGGAGCACACGAAGAATCCATCAAGCCACGATATGGCATAAAGCCCATATCAACCAAGGTAACCACGCGAACTAAATCAAAAGATCCACAACGCGACCTCAGTCAGCGCCAATCCACGATGTAGCACAAAGCTGACATCAACCACGTACTCGAAGTACACCCTGTCCTTCTTTCATAAACCCACCCATGCACATGTAACATAATATATAATCATGATAATGCATGCACATGCTTATTAATATCCACAAGCATACTCATATACAAGCAAGTAATCACATTTCCACAGGTTCGGTACTAACCTGATCATCGTATACCCTTTAAGGGTATTTATGTCACATTCATCACTGCATTGTTAGTAAACACATTATACACATAAAACCCGAAACAATGGCTAACTACACACCTTATAACCGAAGTTCTAAACCCTCGATCCCGACGCTATCGTTTAGCGAGACTACCGTTATTTGCTTATCGTTTTTTCTTTGCGCCCACCCGGTGGCCAATCACGAACAAATTGAAACCGACCTCTTCTTAAACTTGAACGGGACTTTCCTTGCTCACCTTGGATCGGTATTCGCATCCATAACGATATCTAATCAAAACTTGGTTAATCTGAGATCTTAAACGAATGATCATAAACTACTCATCCTTACTGAAATGAGTCTTGAAAACCCGAAAGCTCCTTAATCATCGCTAAAACTCCTAAATGGTCAAGGTTAGAATCGGTTACCACAAATGCCAAATATGGTTTATAACAAAATCCATGAAAAGAGGACCCTTTGGCGAATAGCACCTAACCCTTACCTTGAGTAACCGAATCAACAGCCCCTAAATGCTCCCTTGCGTTGGCTACAATAGAAAAACACATCACTTATAGTCTATAGAGCATTGACCAACCCACACTAAGGCTACCATTCGGTTTTGGCCATTAAAAGAGAAAATCAATATTGATTGCTTAAGACAGAGCACTTACCTACTTTAACCGATTGAGAAATAGCCCCAAGAGATCAACATCCAATACTCGGCCAAGATGAAGACAAAAAGAAAAGGGAGGATTTTGACAATAAAAAGGGAGAGGTTCGGCTTTACTTAGAAAAGGAGAACAAAAGAACTTTCTTAGCTTTGAAATTTCGGCAATGGAAGGATCAAGGAAAGAACAAAAGTATGAACTTCCTCCTATCAAAATTTGGCACACAAAAGGTAAAAAGGAAAACAAATTTTCGGCAGCTTCTCCTTATAAGCTTCATGGCCGAATGGCTCTTCCCCAAGAGTCCAATTTGCCACCATTTATTCCTTAATAAAATCCCTCCTTATCACAATCAAAATAAACCAATAAAAACTAATTTAAATTAAATAAAATAGTCCTACAATTATCCTACCACTATCTAAAATAATTAAAATAACCAACCCTTATCACTCCTTCAACTTAAAATAAAAAAAAATAAAATAAAACTCATCCTTATCTTCCACCGAATTTAAAGAAAATAAAACAGCAGCAGCTCCCTGGTGCCCTCCACCTTCACGCCACCAACCTGCTGCAAAAAGACCAAAACAACATAAAATTCCATTGCACCACCACGGTTCGAACACGGGACACAGGGGTAGCCAAACATCAAAAGCGCCCAGCCATTCGCCAACTTGATTTTATGACAAAACCCCATCATTTAATCTTAAACCCTTCCTACTCCAGCCCATAACCGCATATAAAAGAAAATACGCCCAAAATGTCTTTGCAAAATAAAACCATGACCTCCTTCCCTCCAAGCATGGGCACGGTGGGTGGCTACCGACAAGCATTGTGCTAGATGAAGAAATTGGGTAGCACGGAAAGATATAGCCAGGAAATCTAAAGAAACATTAAAAATATACTAATAATATAATTAAGGACAAGAAAAATAAAAAGAAGAATACTAAGAAGAAAACTGAAATTCAAAGAAAAGATTAATGAACTAAGGAGTCCTTATTGATTGATGGTTCGCGAAGTGGATGTGATTTCTAAGGCTGCGGAGGGGCTATGGTCATGGTTCCGTTGTGATTCTCAAGAAGCCTTTAGAACCTAAAACCAAGGAACTAAAACAAAATGATCTAAATTAAGTAGAAGAGAAGTCAAGATAAGGAAATTGAAGCAAAAGAGAAAAGAAAAATAAAAACTAAGTGGTCTCAAAGACCCTTGGCTTGGTGTTCGGATGAAGCGGCTGGCATGAACTTATGTGTTGGAGTCTCCGTCGGGAGACTATGCTTTCCTTCTTACGCTTCTTCGACATGACTTTGGTGTGGCTCAAGGGTTGGAAAAAGTTTGTTAAGAAGAGGGGAGAATTTTGAGAGAAAGGAGGGAAGAAAAGGAAGAAGAATTGTTAGTAAGAATGGGAAGGGGGTGGGTTTAAATAGAGTTTTGCTTTCTGGTGCTTGCCCACGCTCGTGGACCAAGGGTATGTTGATTCACACGACCATTTTTTAGCCAGCCACACCCGTGTGTGATAAGTCAGTATGTTGGCAAGGTTGGGTAGCATGGGCGTGTCTTTCCCGTGTCTGGTAAGTCAGTAGCTTCACACGGTCGTAGAGCACGGCCGTGCCACTCTACCAGTGCCCGTGGGGAGTGGTTGGATCCGTGACATCAAAAATTAGGTGGGATTTGATTCGTACTACCCCTACTCATGTCAGTACGGAGATTCAGTACTTTGACACGGCCACGGCCACGACCGTGTGGAAGGCCGTGTGGCTTTGAAATCTGCACTTTTGTGTTAATTTAAAACTAAATTTTTAGAAAGGAAAAGAATTTAAAGCAAAATGTGAAGATAAATTATGTTAGAGCTCGAGTTTCCACCCTAGAAGCGCTCGTTTATAGTCTTAAGCTAGACTGTCCCTTTGTTTGTATAATCATGCTGGTTTAAAGGTTTGAACATCTTCCCTTATGCTGTCGATTTTACTTTCATGATAAAGTTTAAGTCGAGAAGCGTTTACCTTGAAAGTGCCGAATGTTGGATTGGTTACCTCGACTGTTTCATATGGGAAGATATTTTGCACCTCAAGAAGGATTCCTTCAGTTGTTAGTGGATCTGCTTTGTTCATCCATACCTTATCTCCTATTTTGAAGTGGTTTGATGTTCCTATGAGCTCTTCTGGGGGTTCCTTAGGTTTTACTTCATGCGGTTCTTGTTCCTCTTTGAATTGTGTCTTCCATTCTTTTAGTTTGTCGACTCTAAGGCTTCGTTCCTCATATAATTCTTCTTTGTTGTCACTAGGTCCGTGCTTCAGCTCAGATTCGTATCCTTGTGGTGTTTCCTACAATGAAGGTTGCTCAAATTGATCATCAACTGAATTGACTTTCTTACCATCATTGATTGTAGTCCAGGTTGAGTCAAGAGCTTGAAGACTGATTGATTCATCACCTACACGAAGAATGAGTTCTCCTGTGGCAACATCAATTTTAGTTCTGGCAGTTGCTAGGAAGGGTCTTCCTAAAATTAAGGGGATTGAATTATCCTTATCCATGTCTAAGACAACAAAATCTATTAGGAAAACGAATTTGTCAATTTTTACAAGAACATCTTCGATAATACCCCTTGGAATTCTAACAGTTTTATCAGCTAATTGAATACTCATCCTAGTTTGTTTGGGTTTCCCTAGACCTACTTGTTTAAATAATGTATAAGGCATGACATTAATGTTTTCCCTAAATCAGCTAACTCGTTATCAACACTTAAACTACCAATTAAACAAGGGATAGTAAAACTCACTGGATCTTTTTGCTTTTGTGGTAGTCTATTCTGTAACATTGCTGAGCATACTACGTTTAATTCCACATGTGGCTCTTCATCTAATTTGTGTTTGTTCGTCGATAGTTGTTTTAAAAATGTTTTTGAATCTGACATCTAAAAAAGAGCTTCAAGCAACGGTAAGTTAATATGTAATTTCTTTAAGAGTTTAAGAAACTTATCGAACTATTCCTCTGTATCGTCTCTATTTATTGTGAAACACCCCACACCCGGCCCACGAGCCTGGACCGGATCTGGTATGTTCCTCGATGTAAACTGGTTCAAAATTCTTTTGAATACTTTGAAAACTGTGTGTTTTGAAGATAGTTTGTTTGTGGGTTGGGCTCGAGTTGAAAACAAGTTTATTTTTATAATGAAAACCCATTTATTTCAAGTGACAAAATATTTAAAGTTTATTTTAAATTAAATTGACTAAATCTTTAAATAACATAAATACGTAACATAGTAACAAAAACAACAATAAAATCATCACTATGGCCTTATTACATAAAACAAACCCAAAATAAAATTATAGAGTACTTAAAATTTCCAAATTAAATAAAACTTCAAGCTGAGTATGGCCATCCCTAAGCATCTGCCGGCCCGGTCCATCACTGGTCGTCACCTGAAAAGTAATCCCACAACGGGGTGAGTCAACAGACTCAATGTGTAACCACAACACTAAGGCTCAACAGATCATGGCATACAAAATCATACATACAATATAATAACATAAATAATTATGCAACCCGAACCCAAAACCTATATGCCATCCGCTACACTCCACCCGTACCATCTTGCACACCGTGGGGACTACTAAGTCAACCCTCCATCCGCTACACACCATCGAAGGCAGTCGCTGCAGTCGACGTGCTCATCGCCCATATAAAATTCGTGGCATAGCCATCGGATAATTGTGTCATGAGACACCACATTCAGATAATGTAACCGAAGTTACCACATTCAGATAATGTGACCGAAGTCACCACATTCAGATAATGTGACCGAATTCACCACATTCAGATAGTGAGACCGAAGTCACCACATTCACTTCCCCTTTTTCATATAACCCGAATGCCCCATATTATTCATATCATGCATATCATACTTAAATTCACTTTCGTATCACTTTTCACATGTTAAATATAACATATTTCGTAATCCTAGTAGGAGTAGGAAACGTACCTGAGTACTTAGTACCATAACATGGTACTTTAGCCACATTCTTACACTTTCATATTAACATATATATCAAGTTAAAGCCATAAATCTATTAAGATTAGTGTGGGGTACACACCTGATTTGCTTAACAACTTCACTGAAACCCCGAAATCCGATCTACTGCTTTAGATTCTTAATGCCTACATTCGGCCAACATGGTAATATTTAGCAAAGCCTATTTGGCTATAAAACCAAATCCTAGTAGGATTTGTATCCTTAAAACTTACCTTGCTGTCGTTTTGATGAATAATCAAATCCCGGAAACTTGTATTCTTCTCTTTTGAAATCGGCTAATCACTAGATTCCTTGAATCGGTTAGTTTTCAGCTTAAAACACATAGTAATAGATCTACTATAAAAATAGGGTCTTGGCCGAATATTCATAGTCACTTACTTTAAGGATCTTAAATCCCGAAATTCAGCAAATAACTACGGAACACGCGGCCTATGGTGTACCTTCGGGAAAAGAACTTCTCCTTCCATGATTCGACCAAGATTAATAATAGGAATTAGTTCCTAAATTTTGATAAGTTTAAAATATAAAAGAATGGAAACCAAACTTGGATCTTACCCTTATTTGAAGGAATCGATTGCACCTTCACTTCAACCTTCAGAGATTTGGTTATGGCTAAATGATGCTCTCACAACTTTTGGCTTTTGGAGGGATTAGAAAGAAAAGAGAAGGAAGAATAAAGATGGAGGATTCGGTTTGAACACAAGGTATTTTGGCTTGGCAAGAATAAAAGAAGAAGAAGAATAAAACTGTAGGAATTTTGGCAGAGAGAGGAGAATCTGCTTAAGAAATTCAGCAAAGGAAGAGTGAATGAATTAATGGCCTTCTATTCTTTTTATAGTTGAAATTTCTAACTTAGAACCCCTTACTTGGCCACCACTCTTCTATTTGATAGCTTTATCTCTTGTTTAGTCGAAATTCTAAAGGGAATAAAACTCTTCTCTTAAGAGTCCCTATTGCCGTCCATTGCTTCCTCTCTAAGTAATTAAATAAAAATCACTTAAAGCTTTAGCTAGATGCCATCCACCCCCTTCCCTTGATGAGTTGAATTTAAACTTGTTCTTATTGGACTCCTTGTGGCCATACGAGGCCCAAATTATCCACCTATTGGCGTCACTCACTGGGCTTTAAGTGGTATCTTCAGGCCACTTTTCCAAGCCTGTTTGTGTGTCAAATTTCACATAATTTTTCTCTTAAGGCCACCTTGCCTTAATTTCCTCTTTTAAACTTTAAAACTCGACATTTCTAAGTCATTTCTATGTTTCCAAAAATTTTCGTTTGGCTCTTTAAACTTGACATTTCCTAGGTTTCCAAAATGTTCACTTTCCTCTTTTAACTTAAGTTTCCAAAATGTTTACTTTCCTCTTTTAGCTTAGGTTTCCAAAATGTTCAATTTCCTCTTTTAGCTTAGGTTTCCAAAATGTTCACTTTCCTCTTTTAACTAATCATTTACAAAACAAGATATTTCCTTACATTTCCAATACATTTCCCTACATTTCCAAGACAAGACATTTCCTTACATTTCCAACACATTTCCCTACATTTCCATACATTTCCATACATTTCCATACTTTTCCTTACATTTCCATACATTTCCTTACATTTCCTTTCATTTCCTTTCATTTCCTTACATTTCCTTACATTTCCTTTCATTTCCTTACATTTCCTTTCATTTCCTTTCATTTCCTTACATTTCCTTTCATTTCCTTTCATTTCCTTTCATTTCCTTACATTTCCTTACATTTCCAAGGTTCTAAAAATGCACACCACACATCCATATCACAATAAACATGCTATTTCATAAAATTAAGCAAAAATGCACACAAGGATTCGAACCTCTTCCTCAAAGTACTTCACTTGATGCCATAACCCTTGCACCTTAGGTGGCGTCCCTTGCCACTTTTCCACATTACTTCTTGTTTTAACTTAAAACCAATAATTGTCCAAAGCTTTCTCTTCCATCCTAGGATTTTAAAACCCTTAATTCACTTCCAAACACCGCCAAAACCTACTACTCATGAATTATGCACAAACGCATAACCCCTAATCTAGGATGTTACAGTTCTACCCTCCTTAAAAATAATTTCGTCCTCGAAATTACTTACTATGATCATACAATCCTTCTCACAAGACTATGCTTCGCGCAAGACTCGATCTTAATAGAACCATCATACTTTCCAGGCACAATCTCTAAGTTCACGTCCTTTAGAACTCATTTCTAACGTCGCGATTTAATCTAATTAAAGAGTTTTATGCATTAGTACTTTGTTTCACTGTTTAACCGCGAACAATTTTATGAAAAGGAGTTTAATAGTGGTTCTTTCGATCAAACAAAGTCTCAGTTCAAGTTCACTATTCTAATTCAGAGATTCATATTCACATTCACATTTATCCATCTCGAAAGAGACACATTCATTCACAACATTCACTTCGCTACTTTGGGCATTCTGATCATCCTGTGGGTAATTTCGATTATTTTCCTATAAGGTATTTTGGTAATAAATCGGGTCACTTCAAAATAATCTTTATAAATCAAAAGTATTTCAAAATTTACAAAAACTCGAGGTTATTTTGAAAATTTATTTTCCAAATCGGTGATTGTTGCGTAAATTTTAGAAATCGGGAGTTATTCGGTAATTTTAGAAGTTAGGGCATTTTCGTAAATTCTCCAAATCGGGGTATCTTGATATTTGTAAAACAAAATTTTTGGTATTTTGTAAAGTAGAAACATTTTAGCAAAAGTCGAGGGTATTTTGAAAATCTTAAAAACTAAGGGTATTTTATTAATTTACAACATGAGGGCATTTTAGTAATTTTCCCAAATCAAAGTACCTTGAATTTTTCAGAAATGCGAGTTTTGGAAACTTTTGTAAAATAGAGAAATCGAGGGTAATATGGTAATTTTAGAAACCAAGGGCATTTTTTGTAATTTTACAGCCATGGGTATTTTAGTAATTTTGGCAAACCAAAAAAAAAATTTTTTTTTTTTTTGAGAAATTTTCAAAATAGATTTTGTTGCAAATCGAAGAGTTAATTTAAGGATTTTAAAAACTAAGGTTTTTATAAAAATATGGTTAGTCACTTTTGGGTTTTAATCATTGGTTTAGCCGATGACTAAGTCCTCTTGGTTAGGGTGAACGGTTACTACGCACCAGGTAGGATTTGAGTAAAGAGGAGGTGAGTTGCTAGGACTGCTTAAATACCAAGCTCTTACTGAATCCACTCCTAGACATGCGCACAACAGTTACCACACCCTAGCTCGGCGACTTAATCACGGGTTTGTCTAATGGTCCTTAAGTCTTATGTACTTGTGTTTTTGAGTAGACTAGTCCCAGGGTTCAACAGATCCTAGTTCACTAATCTACGTTGCCATAAAAGCCCATACATTTCACATATTCAAATCACTTCAGAAGTCAGAAGTACTTACCTGGTGGACTGCGGGTCGGAGACTTAGGTGCCATGCTAGAAAACCTGAAAATTTTTTAGAAAATTCCTTTTGGGCTAAACTTTGAAAACATTTTGGGCCTTAAACCCAAGGCTAAGAGTTTAAAACTGGGCTCTGATACCAAATTGAAACACCCACACCCGGCCCACGAGCCTGGACCGGATCTGGTATGTTCTCGATGTAAACCGGTTCAAAATTCTTTTGAATACTTTGAAAACTGTGTGTTTTGAAGATAGTTTGTTTGTGGGTTGGGCTCGAGTTGAAAACAAGTTTATTTTTATAATGAAAACCCATTTATTTCAGGTGACAAAATATTTAAAGTTTATTTTAAATTAAATTGACTTAATCTTTAAATAACATAAATACGTAACATAGTAACAAAAACAACAATAAAATCATCACTATGGCCTTATTACATAAAACAAACCCAAAATAAAATTATACGAGTACTTAAAATTTCCAAATTAAATAAAACTTCAAGCTGAGCATGGCCATCCCTAAGCATCTGTCGGCCCGGTCCATCACTGGTCATCACCTGAAAAGTAATCCGACAACGGGGTGAGTCAACAGACTCAATGTGTAACCACAACACTAAGGCTCAACAGATCATGGCATACAAAATCATACATAAATAATGATGCAACCCGAACCCAAAACCTATATGCCATCCGCTACACTCCACCCGTACCATCCTGCACACCGTGGGGGCTACTAAGTCAACCCTCCATCCGCTACACACCATCGAAGGCAGTCACTGCAGTCGACGTGCTCATCGCCCATATAAAATCCGTGGCATAGCCACCGGATAATTGTGTCATGAGACACCACATTCAGATAATGTAACCAAAGTTACCACATTCAGATAATGTGACCGAAGTCACCACATTTAGATAATGTGACCGAAGTCACCACATTTAGATAGTGAGACCGAAGTCACCACATTCACTTCCCCTTTCTCATATAACCCGAATTCCCCATATTATTCATATCATGCATATCATACTTAAATTCACTTTCGTATCACTTTTCACATGTTAAATATAACATATTTCGTAATCCTAGTAGGAGTAGGAAACGTACCTGAGTACTTAGTACCATAACATGGTACTTTAGCCACATTCTTACACTTTCATAATAACATATATATCAAGTTAAAGCCATAAATCTATTAAGATTAGTGTGGGGTACACACCTGATTCGCTTAACAACTTCACTGAAATCCCAAAATCTGATCTACTGCTTTAGATTCTTAATGCCTACATTCGGCCAACATGGTAATATTTAGCAAAGCCTATTTGGCTATAAAACTAAATCCTAGTAGGATTTGTATCCTTAAAACTTACCTTGCTGCCGTTTTGATGAATAATCAAATCTCGAAACTTGTATTCTTCTCCTTTGAAATCGGCTAATCACTATATCCCTTGAATCGGTTAGTTTTCAGCTTAAAACACATAGTAATAGATCTACTACAAAAATAGGGTCTTGGCCGAATATTCATAGTCACTTATCTTAAGGATCTTAAATCCCGAAATTCATCGAATAACTAGGGAACACGTGGCCTATGGTGTACCTTCGGGAAAAGAACTTCTCCTTCCATGATTCGGCCAAGATTAATAACAGGAATTAGTCCCTAAATTTTGATAAGTCTAAAATATAAAAGAATGGAAACCAAACTTGGATCTTACCCTTATTTGAAGGAATTGATTGCACCTTTACTTCAACCTTTAGAGATTCGGCTATGGCTAAATGATGCTCTCACAACTTTCAGCTTTTGGAGGGATTAGAAAGAAAGAGAAGGAAGAATAAAGATAGAGGATTCGGTTTGAACACAAGGTATTTTGGCTTGGCAAGAATAAAAGAAGAAGAATAAAACTGTAGGAATTTTGACAGAGAGAGAAGAATCTGCTTAAGAAATTCGGCAAAGGAAGAGTGAATGAATTAATGGCCTTCTATTCCTTTTATAGTTGAAATTTCTAACTTAGAACCCCTTACTTGGCCACCACTTTTCTATTTGATAGCTTTATCTCTTGTTTAGTTGAAATTCTAAAGGGAATAAAACTCTTCTCTTAAGAGTCCCTATTGTCAGTCCATTGCTTCCTCTCTAAGTAATTAAATAAAATCACTTAAAGTTTAGCTAGATGCCGTCCACCCCTTCCCTTGATGAGCCAAATTTAAACTTGTTCTTATTGGACTCCTTGTGGCCACACGAGGCCCAAATTATCCACCTAAGTGGCGCCACCACTGGGCTTTAAGTGGTATCTTGAGCCACTTTTCCAAGCCTGTTTGTGTGTCAAATTTCACATACTTTTTCTCTTAAGGCCACCTTGCCTTAATTTCCTCTTTAAACTTTAAAACTCGACATTTCTAAGTCATTTCTAAGTTTCCAAAAATTTTTGTTTGGCTCTTTAAACTTGACATTTCCTAGGTTTCCAAAATGTTCACTTTCCTCTTTTAACTTAAGTTTCCAAAATGTTTACTTTCCTCTTTTAGTTTAGGTTTCCAAAATGTTCAATTTCCTCTTTTAGCTTAGGTTTCCAAAATGTTCACTTTCCTCTTTTAACTAATCATTTCCAAGACAAGATATTTCCTTACATTTCCAATACATTTCCCTACATTTCCAAGACAAGACATTTCCTTACATTTCCAACACATTTCCCTACATTTCCATACATTTCCATACTTTTCCTTACATTTCCATACATTTCCTTACATTTCCTTTCATTTCCTTTCATTTCCTTACATTTCCTTACATTTTCTTACATTTCCTTTCATTTCCTTACATTTCCTTTCATTTCCTTTCATTTCCTTTCATTTCCTTTCATTTCCTTTCATTTCCTTACATTTCCTTACATTTCCAAGGTTCTAAAAATGCACACCACACATTCATATCACAATAAACATGCTAATTCATAAAATTAAGCAAAATGCACACAATGGGATTCGAACCTCTTCCTCAAAGTACTTCACTTGATGCCATAACCTGGTACCTTAGGTGGCGTCCCTTGCCACTTTTCCACATTACTTTTTATTTTTAACTTAAAACCAATAATTGTCCAAGCTTTCTTCCATCCTAGGATTTTAAAACCCTTAATTCACTTCCAAACACTACCAAAACCTACTACTCATGAATTATGCACAAATGCATAACCCCTAATCTAGGATGTTACATATTGCTTTGGGGTAAGGTATGCGGGGTTGGTACTCTTTGATTACCGGTTTTGGCTTTTCTTGTGTTACCTCAATTTTGCCTTCTTCGTCCTTGTTTTCGCTTGTTGAGATGGGTTCATCAAACCTTACATTTTCCTGAGCTGTTATGGCTTGGATTTGCTCCTTTGGGTTGATCTCAGTGTTGCTTGGTAGATGCCCTTACGGTCGTTCGGACATTAATTTTGCAAGTTGTCCGACTGCTTTAGTGACTTCCCCTACTGACTTAGTAAGTTCCCCTAATCGGTTCTTGGTCTCTTCAGCCGATGTTTTTTGATTCTAAGTGTTTTCTTAGTATCTTGGAGACAATTTTTTGTGCTTGCTGTAACATCCTGAAATTGGGCCTAGTAGGATTGGGCCCATTGGGCCTTGGGCGTAGGAGTGTTTAAAATTTTGAGAACAAGAGAATGGCATTAATTCAAGTTGGACCTATTAAGAAAGTAATTTTGGAAAGTTACGAGGTTTCTATGAAGTTTCAAGTTCAAGTTGGACCTTAGTAAAATTTTGTGTTTAAGCCTAGTAAGGAGAGATAGTAAGTGACCTCAAAGCTTATGGAAATAAATGAGTAACTTGCTAGCATAAGTGAGCAATTAGTAAAGAGGTTATGGCGCCATATGAAGTACCTTGAGGGAAGAGGTTCAAATCCCATGGTGTACAAATTTTGACTTTTATTTTTGCATTCTTTCCCTAAGTGTCGGCCAAGGTGTATATATGGCAATGTGGACTTCTTTATTTTTGGTAAGGTGGCTAAAGAAATAAGGAAAAGTTGAGGTTGGGGAAAGAAATCAAAAGAAAAGGCAAGTATGGGGGACATGTTGGCACAAAAGGGGAGAGTGTTATGGAAAGTATGGTTGGCCAATTTTGACCATTAAGACCATGTATGTGGACGGTTTTGTGGGTAAGAGAGCTAGTCAAAATTTCCTTCGTGTTTTGGTAAAGCTTTAGTGCTTGTTTTGGTCAAATTATTTTAGCATCAAGTGTGCCATTTTCTCCAAATTTCCTTCTCCTCCTTGCCGAATCTACAAACTTTGAAGGTGCATATTCTTTTCCTTTCTTTTTTCTTGCCGAATATACACAAACATTGAGACCAAAGATTTGTTCACTTATCTTTCTTGAAAATCGAAGCTAGTCAAACATTCTTCTTCTTTTTATTCTTCTTCTTCTTATTTCTTTTCTTTTCACAAAATCCTTCAAGCATCTCTTCTTTTCTAATCCCTTTTCACCATAGCTGAATATTTTTCCCATTATTCCTCCATAATCGAAATCTTTCATCTCTTCATTTATCTTTCTTTTTCATTCGAGTTGTCACTCACTCCTCTATCAATCGGGTTCTAAGTGGGAAGGCTAAATCTATCACATTTGATTTGCCCGTAGCCATAAGAACAATCGGTAAGTAGTAGTTCTCTCTTTGTCAATAACTTTGTTTCATTCGAGTTCTTCATTAATAATCATGTGTTCTTCTTTCTCTCCCTCGTTGGGTCTGAGTTACATTCTTTTCTGTGATATGGCCATCATTGGGCTTAGGACTTTCAACAAGGTGAAGGAGCACATGTGATTTGTACTAACCAAATCGTTATCGTCAACTTGTCATGCAAGTGGGGTAAGAACGTTGTTATAAGATTTGTTTTGGCCAAAGGTGGGATATTTGCTAACAACTCTTTTGCTCACCAAATATTGTTAGGACAGGATTTCAGTAGCCAAAGGGTATGATCGATTCTTGGTGCATTGAGGGAGATCACATTCGTGGTAATTAGAGTTAACCTAATAAAGTGTTTCTAGTTACGATTATCAAAGTTGAGACTAACCTTCTATCAACCATCATCATAGGTGTTGAAATTGGTAGAAAGCACAACTCGTAATCAAGGTGTGTAATCTCGTACCTTCCGAAAACATGTTTGAAATGGTGTGCAATCTCACATCTCTTTGAAAGTTTGTATGATATGTTTTGTGATTCGATCGAAATACCAAAGAAAACTAGAAACCGGCATCTGTGATCACTCGAGAGTGCGTATATTCGTAGTAGTAACCATATTTTGTAATAAAACAGTTTCAATTAGAAACAATAACGTGTTTTTGAAAAAATAACGAAAAATAGGATAAAGGGAATTATAAAGTGAGTAAGATATAGAATTAAAACTTACTGTGTCTATTTTGATATGGAAGGAATGAATAAGGAAAAGGAATTTTATATTCTGAGATATTTTAATTTTAGTGAGACTGGTTCTAATTGATTTCGTGGTTCCCTGTTCTGTCTTGGAAAAATAGGTTGAAATTGTACAAAGTGAATTATGAGAAATAATTTATATATATAGATTTCGTAGTGAGCCTATTTTCATTAGAAATAAGTGGGAGTAGTATATGAAAACCGTACAGTGAGATATTTGAAATTAAGTAAGGAGATGTCAGAATCGTTGGATAGTGAAACAAGGGAAACTTTAAGGAATAAACTGTACTAATTGGTTAAGACAAAAATTCTGGAAAAATTGTAGTGAGAAGATATATGAGTCTACTTTCAAGGAAAATTTACGGATTTAGATTTTGAGATTCCTAACTCAAGTTATAGTCAATTTAGTTAGTACAACGCAGATGGACAATTTAAATTTTTTTATGCCCAAATTAGTAGTTAACCCTAGGTTACGAAATTACCAAAATACCCTTGGAGGGTAAATTATAGAAATACCCTTGGGTTGCGAGATTACTGAATTAACCTTAGTGGGTATGATTTCCAAATTATGAAAAAGCCCCTATGGGCTAATTTGATAAGATTGCCTTAATGGGCTGATTTGATAAGATTGCCTTAATAGGCTGGTTTGATAAGATTGCCATAATGGGCCGATTTGATATATTGCCCTAATGGGCCGATTTTGCAAAGTGTTAATGGGCCAAATTGTTTGTAATGAATTTTTGTTTATAATTGTAATACCAATTACTATGTATGTTACATATGCATAATTTTGCATGGGATGGAAAAATGTTGAAGGGAAGTTATGGTGGCTCTGCCACATATTTTGGTGGCTCTGCCACAATCTGTATAGTGGTTATGCCACGTATATTTCGTTATTCTGGTGGCTTTTCCATGAGTCAAATATGTTATAAATGGCTAAATGCCTGCGATTGTTGTGTTGGTGGGGTGGGTTGACTTGATCCCCACAGGTGTGTTGGTTGGTATGGGTGGTGTGTAGCAGATGGATTATTAGGATTGGTTTGGGAATTGCATTACATTCTCATGATATAATTGATACATTATTTTGTAAAAGGGGCTTAGGCCCAAAGTATTGCTAAATGGGCTCAAGCCCAAGATTATGCTTTATGGGCTCATGCCCAAGTTTTTACTAATTGGGCTCCGACCCAGTGGATGATGGTAAGGGGATTATACACTGAGTTCTTGTAACTCACCCCTTTTCTCTTAACCCTTGTAGGTAATGCTCATTGACGTGGACTTGGGCCATAGATGTCTTGATGGAGGCCATACTTTAGAAATGGTTCATATTGAACTTTAGATTTATATTTTCGTTCACTTTACTATTTTGGGTTTTATGTTGTAATAAGGTATCTGGAGTATTTTATTGTTTTCTTTATGTTTGATATACTTATTATTTTGCTTAAATTGTTTTAAAAGAGAATTTTCTAAAAAAAATTAAATAAAGGTTTTCCAAAATTGATTAACAAATGGATTTCAAAATAAACTTTTACAAATATTTTTAACACAGAAATTGTCTTTCGAATTATCAATGAAATTTTCAAAAGACTCAGATTCTCTTTCAAATTTTCAAAAGTTACAGTTTTATAAGAGCATTAGTTCAAATTTATCGATTTATCAATCAATCTTCGAGGTCAGTAGTATTTTATCAAATATTTCAAATCAAACTTGTTTTCTTGATTTTAATGAAGCAATACCTCTTTTTACGTACGAATGAAAAGGACTTAAATGTATTTTTCTCATGTGACATGTCAAATCTGGTCTTAACGCATGGGCCGAGTTTGGAGTGTTACACTTTCCATGAATTTTGTCAACATCTCTTTGAGGTTTGGCTTCTTCTCTTGCGGATATGGCTGATTTTGGAAATTTTGGGGAGGTTGTTGTCTTTGATTTCCTTGATTTCCTTGACATCCCCATGAAAAGTTTGGGTGGTTCCTCCAACCTAGATTGTAAGTATTACTATAAGGATTATTATTGGATCGAAAAGTATTACCTATATAGTTCATCTGTTCGCTTTCTGTGCTCGGTTGGTAAGGTGGTACTCAGGATTTGCCACAGTTCCACTTGTGTTGTACTGCATTACTGGATGTACCTGCGAACAATACAAACTATCAAGCTTTTTATTCATCATCTCTACCTGATTCGATAGCATGGTTACTGCATCGATGCTGAAAACTCCGGCCGATCTTGTCGGTTTTGTCCTTGTAACTTGCCACTGATAATTATTCAACAACATCTCTTCAATAAATTCGTAGGCTGCTTTAGGAGTTTTGTTATTTAGAGTTCCACTGGCGGCTGAATCAATTAGTTGCCTCGTTGAGGGATTCACAACATTATAAAAAGTTTGGACTTGTAGCCACAAGGGTAAACCATGGTGTGGACACCTTCTTAAGAGATCCTTGTATCTCTCCTATGCATCGTATAATGTCTCTAAATCCATCTACACAAAAGAAGAGATATCATTCCGTAATTTGGCCGTTTTGGCCGGTGGGAAATATTTTAATAAAAACTTTTCGATCATTTGGTACCATGCAGTGATTGACCCTCGTGGTAACGAGTTTAACCACTATTTGGCTTTATTCCTTAATGAAAAGGGAAATAACCGAAGACGAATGGCATCATCAGAAACGCCATTTATTTTGAAAGTATCACGAACTCTAAAAATTAGCTATATGAATATTCGGTCTTAAATCCGTAAACCATCAAATTGAACAAATTGTTGAATCATTTGTATTGTGTTAGGCTTTAATTCAAAATTATTAGCAGACTATAGCGAGCCTAACAATACTAGATTCTGCTCCTGTTAAATTAGGTTTAGCATAATCATACATAGTACGTGGAGCATTGTTTTCTGCCACATCTCGTGGTGGATTATTCTCGTCCATCCCTTCAATAGGATTGGATTCGCCTTGTTGTTGTTCTTCTTGGTAATTTAAGGCTCGCCTGATTTCTCTTGACTCCTACGAGCTGTTGCTTCGATACCACTATCGTATACTAGACGTCCTGTCGGGTTCCTTCTAGTCATAAACTAGAGGTACCTACTGAAAAAGAAAGAAAGAAAATTAGAAAAATAAAAAAAATCAATTGCGAAAATAAAAATAAAAATAATGGCTAAAGTAATAAAAATAGAGTTTTCTTAATATTTCAGTTCCCCAGCAATGGCGCAAAAAACTTGATCGGTCTAAAATTGTCGAGTTTTAAAATTCATAAAGAGAATGAACGAACCTGGAAACTAACTCTAACAACGACTTAAGGCAAGTGTACCTATCGAACAGTAGTATAGCTTAGGCAAGACCGAATTATCGAACCCAAAGGAACTAAAAGTACTAATACTCACTTTCTTTCTATTATTTAGCCTAAATATTAAATGATTTGGTTGATTAACTAATTAATTACTAAACTAATATGCAAAGACAAAAAAGAATGGATTGGGAAATAACTTGAAGAGAAACTCAGTTGATCACGATGATACCATCAGGAAGAATCCACCTAGACTTCACTTATTATCTAACACTGAACCATACGATTTATTCACTTGACTTGATTCGTAAGACTCCCTAACGTATATTAAACCCTCTCTCGAGGCGAATAACATCTAACCCTAGGTTAATTAACAGAAATCTCTTTCTCGCTTAATAACCCCCTAGAATAGCAGTAAATCAAAGTATGGATTCCCATATTAGGTTTCACCCTAATCCAGCAAAATCTCGTCACCCTATCTCTAAGCGCGTGAACGACTCCGCTTAATTATGCTAGATATATTCCTAGACAGGGTCTATTCCTCCTCCACCTAAGAATATCTGACTTGAATTAACACAAGAATTAAGCACACATAATTAAGAACAAATCAAGTATTTATCATATAATTCAAAAGACAATAACAAGATTCATCTAGGTTTCATCCCCTTCAGGTATCTGAAGGGTTTAGTTCATAACAAATAAAGAAAACATCTCAAGAGAAAAGATAAAACAAAACATAAGAAATCCCTAAAACCCCCTGAAGGAATTGAAGGAGAGATCCGCCGTCTTGAGTAGAATTTCGGCTTCTTGAGATGGATCAACTGGCTATCTTCGAGTGATTCCCACAAAAGTTTTGGCTTCTGCTAAATTTGAATGTTTTTTATTTAGGCTTTTGAGTTGCTTTTACTTGGCCTCTAAGTGCCCTAATTCAAGTATACTTCCTACTCGGTGTTTGAATAGGCTTTGGAATGTGTTTCTTTGCCTCAAAGTATCCAAATCCAAGTACAATTCCTCTTTTTCATGATAGGGGCACGGCCATGGTACACGCCCGTGTAGATCAACTTCAAGCCGTGTTTCAATTTTGTTGTTTGAGGCACGGCCGTGTAACTCATGGTCAGACCGTGTGAAGTAAATTGACGAGACACGACCGTGTGACTTGAAGTCCAGGCCGTGTCAATTTTTACTTTGGCCCAAATTGGCCCATTTTAAGCCCATTTCTTATTCTTTTCATCCTCGGGTGCTTTCTTAAGTATAAAACATGAAAAGAAAGGTTTAAGAGCACCTTTTTACATAAATCAAAGGCTAAATCATCCAAAAGCATGCTAAATATGGGGTTAAAATATGTTACTTTTACGGTTTATCATCCGTCAAACCAGAGATTGTTCAAAATCTGAGACCTGATAATGCACCCGTGAGGGGTAGACCTTCGAGGAATGCAAGAAATGTTAGTGGTAGTCAGAGGTACAAGAGAGACAATGTTGTAAGATCTGAAGCTAGAGCGCTTGCCAGAGCGTATGCTATCCAAGCTCGTGAGGAAGCTTCATCACCTGATTTTATAATGGGTACTTTTACTCTTCATGATACTTATGTGATTGCATTAATAGACCCTGGTTCTACGCATTTGTATATATGCATGAATTTAGTATATAGTAAGACTTTGCCTGTAGAGTCTACTGAGTTTGCTATAAAAGTATCGAATCCCTTAGGTAAAAGTGTCCTTGTTGACAAAGTATGCAAGAATTGTCCGTTAATGTATCGAAATATCTATTTCTCTACTGATATGATGCTTCTGCCATTTGATGAGTTTGATATTATTTTGGGTATGGACTGGTTGTCATTGCATGATGCTATTGTGAACTGTAAAAGAAAGACTATAGATTTGAGATGTCCGAATAATGAAATTATACTGGTTAAGTCTAATGATTTGAATGGATTGACTGCTATGATATCAGTACTAAAAGCTCAGAGTTATATGAAAAAGGGTATGAGGCATATTTTGCTTATATAATTGATTCAAAAATGTCTGAAAGGAAAATTGAGTCAGTACCTATTGTCTGTGAGTTTTCTGATGTGTTCCTTGAAGAGTTATCGGCTTTACCTCTGATTCGTGAAGTTGAGTTTGTAATGAATTGATGCATGGTACGACACCTATTTTGATAGCTCTATATAGAATGGCACCAACAGAGTTGAAAGAGTTAAAGTCATAGTTGCAAGAGTTAACTGATAGAGGGTTTGCTAGACCGAGTTTCTCGCCTTGGGGTGCTCCTACTCTGTTTGTGAAAAAGAAAGATGGTACGATGAGAATGTGCATTGATTACCGTCAATTGAATAAGGTGACTATAAAGAACAAATATCCGTTACCCCGAATAGATGATTTATTTAATCAGTTAAAAGAGGCTACTGTATTCTCTAAGATTGACATGAGATCGGGATACTATCAGTTGAAAGTTAAAGATTCAGACATTTCGAAGACTGCTTTCAGAATGAGGTACGGGCATTATGAGTTTTTAGTTATGCCATTTGGACTAACCAATGCTCCTGCTATTTTTATGGATCTAATGAACAGAATTTTTAGACCGTGCTTAGATCAATTTGTTGTAGTATTCATAGATGACATATTAATTTGTTCACGTAATGAAAATGAGCACGCTGAACACTTGAAGATTGTGTTGCAAACTCTACAAGAAAAGTAATTGTACGAAATTTAGCAAATGTGAATTCTAGTTGTACAAGGTTAGTTTTCTAGGACATATTGTTTCAACTTCTGGGATTCATGTTGATCCAAGTAAGATCTCTGCTATTCTGGATTGGAAACCTCCAAAGAATGTGTCTAAACTCTGTAATTTTTGGGTCTAGCTGGTTATTATCATCGTTTTGTAAAAGGATTTTTAGTGATAGCTACTCCGTTGACTAAATTACTTCAGAAAGATGTTAGATTTGAGTGGTTGAATAAATGTCAGAAAAGTTTCGATCAGTTGAAAACTCTACTAACAGAAGCTCTAGTGTTAGTACAACCAGAATCGGGCAAAGAATTTGTGATTTACAATGATGCTTCGTTAAATGGTCTGGGATGTGTGTTGATGCAGGAAGGGAAAGTTGTAGCTTATGCCTCAAGACAATTGAAGCCTCATGAAAAGAACTATCTAACGCACGACCTTGAGTTAGCTGTGTTTGCGTTTGCACTTAACATCTGGCGCCATTATCTGTATGGTGAGAAATGTCACGTGTTTTCAAATCATAAAAGTCTAAAATATTTGATGACCCAGAAAGATTTGAACCTGTGACAAAGAAGATGGTTAGAGCTATTAAAAGATTATGAGCTTGTGATAGATTATCATCCGGGTAAAGTAAACGTTGTTGCTGATATTTGAGTAGAAAATCATTATTTGCATTACGTGCTTTAAATGCTCAGTTAGATTTGTCTGATGATAGTTCTATGATAGCTGAATTAAAAGCGAAACCATTGTTCTTATAGCATATATGTGATGCTCAGAAGGTTGATAATGAATTACTAGAGAAACGAGCTCAGTGTGAATTGAATTCTAAATCTGAATTTCGAGTTGTTGATGATTGCTTGAGATTCCAAGGTCGTATCTGTGTTCTGAGAAATTCAGAGTTGATCCAACTGATTTTCAGTGAAGCACATAATAGTCGCCTATCTATCCATCCGGGAAGTACAAAGATGTATCATGATCTGAAACAACACTATTGGTGGTTTGGCATGAAACTAGACATTTCTAATTTTGTTTGAAATGTTTAGTCTGTCAGCAAGTGAAAGCTAAACATCAAGTTCCATCCGGTTTGTTACAACTGATTCTGATTCCTGAGTGGAAATGGGATATAGTAACGATGGATTTTGTTTCTGGATTGCCTCTGACTCCGAGAAGGAAAGATGCAATTTGGGTTGTGGTTGATCGGTTGACAAAATCTACTCATTTTATTCCGGTAAGATCTGACTACTCACTTGAAAGATTAGCTGAGCTTTATATTTTTGAGATTGTGAGGTTGCACGGGGTGCCACTATCCATTGTGGCAGATAGAGATCCAAGATTCTCCTCACGATCTTGGAAGAAGTTGCAGGAGGCTTTAGGCACGAAATTACATTTCAGTACAACTTTTCATCCGCAGACAGATGGTCAATCTGAGCGGATCATTCATATTTTAGAGGATATGTTACGATGTTGTATATTTAAGTTTATTGGTTCGTGGGAACGGTATCTGCCATTGATCGAATTTGCGTATAACAATAGTTTTTAGATGAGCATCAAAATGGCACCATATGAAGCTTTGTACGGACGTAAATGTCGTACACCTCTGTATTGGACCGAGCTTAGTGAGAATAAGTTACACGGAGTCGATTTGATAAAGGATTCAGAACAAAAAGTGAAATTGATCCGAGATTGTTTGAAAGCACAGACTCGATCATCAGAAGTCTTATGCAAACTTGAAATGAAAAGATATAGAATTTGAAATCAGTGACAAAGTATTTTTGAAAGTGTCTCCGTGGAAGAAAGTGCTTTGATTCGGACGTAAAGGCAAATTGAGTTCAAGATTCATCGGACCGTATGATATCATTGAACGTGTCGGGCCTGTTTCATATAGATTAAAGTTATCGTCTGAGTTAGAAAAGATTCATAATGTATTTCATGTTTCGATGCTCGGAGATATCGATATGATCCGTCACATGTAATTACTCCATCTAAAATTGAAATCTGATCAGATATGTCATATGAAGAGGAACCGATCCGTATCTTAGCTCGTGAAGTGAAAGAGTTGAGAAACAAGAAAATTTTGTTAGTAAAAGTACTGTGGAATTGACACGGAATAGAAGAGGCTACGTGGGAGCTTGAGGACTTAATGAGACAACAATATCCGACTCTGTTTAACGGTAAGATTTTTGGGGACAAAATCCCGAGGGGAGAAGCATAATATCGATTATACCCTAGTCGAAACAGGGGTTTCGGGACCACAAATCCGAGTTAGTATAATATTTTAATATTATTTTCTATGTCGTTGATATGAGATTAAGCATGTGGTAAATTTTTGTAAGTTAATTTATCTGTCTGTGGGCTTAATTTGAATAAAGGATTGAATTGCATTAAATGTGAAACTTGCATGCTTTATGTTAAAGTGCCTATGTGTTGTGGCTTTATAAAAGTGATGGCCTTAGGAAGCAATTAGACCACTATTTAATTAGTGGGTGAATGAAAGACAAATATGCCCTTTTTATATGTTTGTTTTATTTATTAATTGAATGGATATTTTAGTAAAATGAATAATAATATGTTTGTAATAATAAACAAAAGAAAAGATGAATGCTATCATCTTATATTTGGGTGCCAAAATTGAAGAAAGAAAAAAGAGAAATTTTCTAGGGCATTCGGCTTTATTTATGCAAGATTAAGGTATGTTTTGACTTTAGTTTTTGATAATTTCTACGTTTCTGTAATCGTTACTTTGAGAACTACAAAACCCATGCCTTGATTTTGTGATTTGATGATGTATGTGAAATATGCTATTGATGAATTCATGAGATATGTGATGTTTGATGGTGTTAAATGAAAGATTTGAATTAGTTAAACATGTTTTGTTCTTGAAGTTTTAATGAATTTAGCTAAATAGGGCTGAATTGTGAAAATAGAAAATTGAGGGACTAAATTGCAAATTTTATGAAAAATATGGGCTTGTATGATATATATGTACATTCGGCTAAGCATGAGTGTGGGTTGATTTTGTGAATTTGATGTTTTGAGAAAAATGGACTAAATTGATAAATTGTGCAAATATGAGGGTTGAATGGCAAATAGCCCTAAAAATGTGTCCTTGGATTGAATTGAATGAATTATTGAATAAAAGGGTTAATTCTGAATATGTTTAGATCAAGAACCGAGGAAAACGGACTTAGATAGTGGGAAAGCAAAAGTAACCGATTAGCCGTTTTCATTCCGATAAACCGAATCCGAGGTAAGTCATTATGCAAATAAACTTATTTGCATTGAACTGAAAAAATATATATATATCCATATGACTATTGATGATAATGAATGTCTATAAGATGCTATGTGCATGAATTCTGAGATAAGTTTGATATAGTGACAAAGTCCGAGAAGTCTCGTACGAACCTAGGAATAGATAGGATTAGTTCTGTTATGACATAGGTATATGTTCTGTTTAATCATGTAAGACCACGTCCGGGATGTTGGCATTGATTTGTGATTTCGTGTAAGATCACGTCTGGGAAGTTGGCATCGATATGAGCTTTACGTGTAAGACCACTCTGGGATGTTGGCATCGATATGGGCTTTACATGTAAGACCATGTCTGGGACGTTGGCATCGATATGAGTTTTACGTATAAGACCATGTCTGGGACATCAGTATCGTATTGATTCATAAAAGACCCTATCTGGGACAGTGGCATTGATATCTGAGTGCATGTAAGACCTCGTCTGGGACGTTGGCCTTGTATGACCATTCTGAGTTTTTCGAGCGTCCTACTAGATTCCTAAAGGTTCAACGGGCAAGTCTGTGATACAAATAGTAAATTAGAGCTTTGAACATTCAAGTGAACGGATGTCTAATTCAGGTACATTTGGTATATACACAAGTGTGTATAAAAAGGTAAGTACCTGTACGACTTTGTTTGAAGAGAAGTAAGATTAAATATGATGCAAGAATGATTATGAAAGAGCTATGTGTACAAATGATTCTTGAATTGATGAATATGGAAAATTTGGCCATAAGTATGAATCAAAGTATATATAGTTGATAATTTGTTAAGTGAATGAGATGTGCAAATGTATCAAATTGCATATATGTGTTATATGCCAAGTTTGTTTGTGTATTGACTTACTAAGCTTTTGGAAAGCTTACTCTGTGTGTGTGTTTTCTCTGTTTTATAGGTCGTCAAAGCTACTGAAGGCTCGGTACCATCAAGGATTGTCATCACACTACTAAACTTATTTTGGTACCCTTTTGAAAGTTTATATAGCTAATTATGGCATGTATAGGCTAGATATGTGTATATGTTTATGAAGTGAACTTAGCCGTGTGTTTTGGAAAGTTTTGAATTGATAAAATGCTTGAATGAATGGGGTATGTGAAGCATGTTTTGGTATGGTTTGATGCATATGAAATGGTTAAGTTTTGGCTAAGCAAATGGGTGATCTATGCTTGTAATGATATGAGTTTTAGTTTGTAATTTGGCATGAATGAGATTGGCATTGAATGTATAGATTGAATGGTCAATTTGGCATGTTTTTGGTTGTCATATATGCATGATATGTGATGGAAAATGTTGCTTGTAGGTATGACCCATTTGGGTGGCATTTTAGTCTTACAAATGACCTATAATGTCACACGGTCATGGCACACGGGTGTGCCTAATGACTGTGGGGTAAAGTCAATATATCGCCTAGTGGGACAAGGCCAAGGCACACAGACATGCCTAGTAGCCATGTGGCATTTGGCAGGATCGATCACGTCCAGGGTACACGGGTGTGCCTGGTGGCCATGGTACATAAATCAGTTTCGACCACGGGGAAGACACACGGAGGTGTCTTGTAGCCGTGGGTGGGGCACACCTACCCCCACGGGCGTGTGTCCCCTATATCATAGAGAAGTTTTAATTTTCCATGAAATTTTGTATGTGTTTCGTTTTAGTCCCGACTCGGTTTATAAGCATGCTTAGGGTCTCGATGACTCACTTAAGGGATATTATGTGTATGATAGATGAATGAAATGCATGAAATGTTATAAATGTTTTTGATCTGTCTGGTAACACCATTGACCCTATTCTGGTGACGGTTTGGGTTAGGGGTGTTACAATACCAAACACAAGCCATTTAAGTGGCTAGTCTCAGTAAAACATTTATATGCCAACATTGACTAAATTACCCTATACATGCCATTATAACTGAAATTAATTAACTGAAAGTACCAAAAGAACAGATGGATAGTGTGATATAGCTGCGATAAGCTTCCAACCCAAACAAGCTTCTGAATTACTATAAAACACGGAAAATAACACAGAGTAAGCATTTAAGCTTAGTAAGTTCGTATAACAATGAAATTAACTTACAATTTAATCACATTTAAGGTCAGCATACAAAACATATCCAAACCAATTTGGCCAAAAGCCTAAACACATATCCTCAATGTGTTAGCCATATAAAACAAATATAATAGCCAATAAATATGAATGAACATAATTACTAAGAAAGTTTCATATACATGTATCATCCATTTCATGTTCCAATATATCATGTAATATCATTTTCATGTATTTCATGTACACACCTGCAATAGTTCATATCGAACTCATATTGTGTCATAACAGAACATTGCCCATTGAACCATTTAAAATATCGTTGGATACACGGGTAGTCCACACGAGGTGTACTGAACTGTAATCCGTCAATTCATATACATGTATGCTCATACGAGCTATGAATCGATATGCTCTCACGAGCTATGAATTGGTAAGCTCATACGAGTTCAGAATGAGTAAGCTCTCACGAGCTGCAAATCGGGAAGCTTATACGAGCTGTGGTGTGTCCGCAACACATGCAGGACCCCAACCAAATCGGTAACCCTAATGACATGTCATTTGTATCCTACAAATTCCTAAGGTTCAAACAGGACTCAGTAATTGTCGGATATGCGATCGGTATTTATACATGGCAATTATACAAATCACATACATATAATTCAACTTAAAACATATAAATATACAATTTAATTACACAAACTTACCTCAATAAGTGTACGTAGATACAGAGGCAACTAATCTTATATTTTCTCTTTGCCTCGATCTAACTTTGTACGATATCTAACAGGATCTATGTGAATGAACTTAACTCATTTCAATATAATTCTCATTCAATTTAATCCAACATGGAAATTTTGGCAAAATTACTATTTTGCCCTTTACTTTTAATTCCTTTGTAATTTAGGCTTTAGGCTCAAAAATGAATTTCATGCAAGCCTAGTTAATTTTTATACATATTAATAGCAGCCCATATAATTCACAATTTCACAAATTTTACCATAAATTTATCACCTTTTTTCAATTAAACCCCTAATTGATAATTTTACCAAAAATCTCTTTACAAAAATTATTTATCTAACAACAACCATTCATTTTCTACCATCAAACTTCAAAATTCAAGCATATTCATCAATGGAAAAGCCCTAATACTTTAACATTTTTATAAATTAATTCCCGAGCTAGCTAGATTAAGCTAATACGATCTCGAAAACATAGAAATCATAAAAAACGGGACAAAAATTCTTGCCTAATTGAGCAAAATAAGCTTGCTGATATTTTCAAGCTTCCATGGCTAGGTTTTCTCTTTCTTTTTTCTTTTTTCTTTTTTATTGTGGTGGAAGATGATGATAATAGTCTATTTTATTTTATTTATCATAACTTTAATTACTAATTTTAAAATTAACCTTAATAATCCATTCAATTTCCAATAAGGACTATTCATGCTTATCCACTAACAACTTTAATGTCTAATTACTATATAAGGACCTCCAATTTAAAATTCTATAGTTATTTAATACCTTTAGCTATTAGAACTCAACTTTTGCACTTTACGCAATTTAGTCCCTTTTATCAAATTGAGTATGTAAACGGTAAAAATTCTTAACGAAATTTTTATATGGTATTTCTATCTTATTGTAGACCATAAAATAATAATAAAATAAAATTTTTTGGCTTCAGATTTGTGGTCCTAAAACTACTGTTCAGATTTCATTGAAAAAGGGCTGTTATAACTCTTCCCCTTAAAGGAATTTTCGTCCCCGAAAATCTTACCAGTAAAGAGGTTCGGATATTGCTTTCTCATAATTTCCTCGGGTTCCCAGGTAGCTTCTTCTATTTCGTGTCACTGCAAGAGAACTTTTACCAAAACTGCATTTTTATTTCTCAATTCTTTCACCTATCATGCCAAAATTCTGACCGGTTCTTCATTGTATGTCATGTCAAGCTGAATCTCAACATCCATCGAGGAGATAACATGTGAAGGGTTAGACAGGTACCGTCATAACATAGACAAATGAAAGACATTATGCATCTTTTCTAGTTCTAACGGTGAAGCTAATCGATATGCAACAGGTCCAATTCTTTCAGTAATCTCATACAGTCCAATAAATCGCGGACTCATCTTTCCTTTACGACCGAACTGAAGAACCTTTTTCTAGGGCGAAACTTTCAAAAATACTCTATCACTACCTTGAAACTCTATTTCTTTATGTTTGAGATCCGCATAAGATTTCTGACGATCTGAAACTGCTTTTAAGCTATCTCGGATCACTTTCACTTTTTCCTTAGTCTCACGAATCAAATCAACCCCATGTATAGTTTTCTCACTAAGCTCAGTCCAATATAATGGAGTTCGGCATTTGCGACCATATAGAGCCTTATACAGTGCCATCTTTTGCTTGACTAATAACTATTATCATACATGAATTTGACTAACGACAAATATTTCTCCCAATTACCTTCAAACTCTAAAAATAGCAACAAAGCATATCTTCAAGAATCTAAATCACACGCTCGGACTGACCATCAGTCTGAGGGTAAAATGCAGTGCTAAAATGCAATTATGCACCCAGAGCTTCCTGTAACTTTTTCCAGAATCACGATGCACTCCGTGCAACTTGACAATCTCCGAAACATATAACTCAGCTAATCTGTCAAGTGAGAACTTTGTACGTACTGGAATAAAATGTGTAAACTTCATTAAACGATCGACGATAACCCAAATGTCATCTTTCTTTTTCAGATATAAGGGTAACCTCAATATAAATTCCATAGTAACTCTATCTCATTTCCACTCCGGTATCATCACTGGCTGTAACAGTCCTGAAGGTACTTAATGTTCAGCTTTAACTTGCTGACATATCAAACATCTAGATACAAAATCAAAAATATCATGTTTCATTTCCTGGCCACCAGTACATCTATCTCAAATTATTGTACATTTTATTATTCCCCGGATGAATAGACAAGCTACCTCTATGAGCTTCGTGCAAAATTTTTGTATAAGCTCTGGGTTCTTCGGTACACAAACTCTACCTCTAAATAACAAACAATCATTGGTCTTATCTGAAATTCTGAATCAAAAGTCGACTCACACTGTACCCACTTTGCTAACATCTAACTATCACATTTCTGAGCTTTACAGATATGTTGTAAAAACATTGGTTTAGCTTTTAACTCGGCTAAAATTGAGCAATCATCAAATAGTGACAGTCGGGTATTCACTGCTCATAGAATAAACAAGGATTTTCTACTCAAAGCATTAGCCACTACGTTTGCTTTTCTTAGATGATAATCAATAATTAACTCATAATCTTTCAATAGTTCGAGCCATCTATGTTGTCTCAGATTCAAATCTTTTTGCGACATCAAATAATTTAAACTCTTGTAATTGGTAAATATATGGCATTTTTCACCGAACAAATGGTGTTTCCAAATTTTCAATGCAAAGACAATAGCTGCCAACTTTAAGCCATGTGGCAGATAGTTATTTTCATATGGTTTTAACAGTCTGGAAGCATAAGCTATTACTTTACCTTCTTGCATCAAAACATATCCTAATCCGTTTAAAGATGTAGCCTTGAAAATAAAAAATTCCTTACCCAATTAAGGCTGAACCAGAATTGGTGCTTCGGTCAACAGGGCTTTCAACTGGTTAAAACTTTGCTGACATTTTTCAGACCCTTCAAACTTCACATCTTTCAATAATAGTCGTTTCATCGGTATAGCTATCATCGAAAACCCTTTTACAAATCTTCAATAATAACCAGCTAATCCAAGAAAACTTCTGACTTCAGATACGTTTCTCAATGGTTTTCAATTAATAATCACTAAAATTTTATTCGGATCAACTCTAATGCCTTCAACCGATACTATGTGTCCCAAAAAACCAACTTTCCGAAGCCAAAACTCACATTTGCGAAGCTTAGCAAATAATTGTTCATCTTGCAAGGTTTACAGAACAATTCTCATATGTTTAGCATGTTCAGTCTCATCTCGGGAATATATCAGAATATCATCAATAAAAACCACTACAAATTTATCTAAATACGGTCTAAAAATTCTATTCATCAGATCAATAAATACTATAGGTGCGTTAGTTAAACCAAACGGCGTCACAAGAAATTCATAATGTCCGTACCTAGTTCTGAATGTCGTTTTTGGCACATCTGAATCTTTCACTCGTAACTGACAATAGCCAGAACGAAGATCAATCTTCAAAAACACTATGGCACCTTGCAACTTGTAACACCTAATACCCGCGTTCTACGACGGAACCAGGCCCAAGCCGTTACCTTAATAAAGTCCTCATACTCGCCACTTAGACCCATCATGACTACTCTCTCTGGTCACCATAACAACCTCATACTTGACTTACAAGACCTCACTCATACACACGAAGATTCTCGAGACTATACGAAACTTTTTCAACCTTTACAAATTTTTTCTTTTATATAGGGCTAGCATGCCCGTGTAAAATGAGACACGCCCGTGTGTAGACACACATGCCCATGCTCCACAACCATGGTAAATACTGACTTCACACACACGGTCTCAAAGCCTAGTCATATGCCCGTGTTCAACACCCGTGGGCGACACTGACTTGGGTCACACAACCTGGACACACGCCCATATGGCTGGTCCGTGGTCTCCTCTGACTATTTCCCCACGGCCTAGGGACGCCCGTGTGCTTGAACCGTATGACGATTTAAATTTTAATTTCAAGATACAGACTTCACATGGTCTAGGCACACGCCTGTGTCTTGATTGTGTGTCACACATGGCCTAGACACATGACCGTGTGCCTACCCACGTGGACAAGAACGAAGTCATTTTCCAAGCTCTTTGCACCCCTATAGCTTACACTACATGAACCCATTCAACATACTAATAAACATCTCATAACGTTAACATGAACTTCTATAGATAACGTTATAATTTCATAAATGGTAAGGTGAGCCATCATTCATGGCAATTTACAAAATTAATGTCTTAACAAGAGCCAATACACCTTTGGCCAAAATAAGAAAATAATCTAACTATTCTAGCCCCTATACATGCCGTTTACATAATCATTAAGTCTAGGTAAACCAAGATGAGCTGATAGTGTGGGCGGTCTCCTGGTTATTAGCGTATCCTGGCTCGACTCTTAAGCTCTATAAAATAAGGGAAAGAAAAAGGAGTAAGCTTTAAGCTTAGTGAGTTTACGTGTAAACAAAATAAGCATTTTAACATGCATTAAACAATTTCATAACATTATATACTAAGCAAGAAACAAACTACATTAATGATCATGCTTACTCGTTTCCTCTATTCACATATTCCAACCACATCACAAGCACATTGCATACATTCATTAATGGTTCCCCTGCACTTAGCATCACAAGGTCACACAATACAACACATCACTATATCCAAATCCATTACTCATAATCGAATTACTTGGTGGTTTCGCACTTAGCCCACCATCAGTCTTTATTAGGGTGGTATCGTACATAGCCTACCAAAAGATTAGTTACGGTGGTATCGCACATAGCCCACCAAAAGATGCACACAGCCCACCAAAAGATTAATAGATGATGGTACGCACATAGCCCATCGTAATTAAACAACAAGGTGGTATCGCACTTAGCCCACCATTAAGTGTCGTCATTACACATTCACATGATTATTTCATCATTCATACGATAATTATTCAATGACTACCACATTCAATCTACTAGTACCACATATGTTCTCAATCATGCCATACTCTAATTAGCAACATAATGTTTACAAAAATATACATTGCTTACACATAAACTTACTTCCGTGCAAAAAGTGTTAACCAATAACCTAATCCGTCACCTTGCCTTTTCCACGGTTAGGTTGATTCCACGCTCTTCTTGGTCTATAACAAGAAAATTCAATTCATTTAGATCATTCTATGATCATAATGCATTAAAATCTACGCTTGGGCAAAAATGATGATTTTGCCCTTGTATTTTGGCAAAATTATGATTTTGCCCCTAGGCTCGTAATTTATTTTTCAACATATTTCCTCAATAATTAAGTCTAGTTGAACATTTATTTCTCTTACAACTACTCACCATTCTCACCATTTCATGCATTTATGACAATTTCATTCTTGCATTTAAATCCTACTTAGGTGTTTTCATGCAAACACCTTTCACAAAAGTTATTTCTCATCTCCCTAGCATTCATTTTCTTCCATAAAAACTCAGCTAAAAACATAATTACTCTCATGGCAAGTCCCTAGACTTCCCACCATGATGCAAATCAGTCCCCTCATTAGCTAACTTAAGCTTTGGGGGTTCCAAAAACATAAAAATCACCAAGAAAGACCTCTAAAATCACTTACTTGCTAAAGGATATCTTGGCTGAAAGTTTAAGCTTCAAACCCCCTATTCCTTGCAAAATTTTTGGTGGAGAAGGAAGAGAATGAAAAAAAAAAGATGATAGCTTTCTCTTTTCTTTATCTTATTTTATTCATTAGCCACCTAACATTACCAAATTTGACCAAAATTTAATGCTCTTGTCTCTCTAGCTTATATGGCCGGCCAACACACATCTAATGGCCTAATTTCACTTTAAATACCTCTATTTTGATATTTTTTAACTATTAGACACCTCTAGCTTGAAATTGGAAACTTTTGCATTTAATGCGATTTAGTCTTTTTTCACAATTATGAAATCAATCGTTAAAATTAAGGTACCAAAATTCTCATGAAACCTTATAAACATGCCATAATGCATAAAATAATATCAAAATAATTTTCCTCAACCTTGGGTTAGTGGTCTTGAAACACCCCTAACCCGTAACCGTCACCAGATTAGGGTTAGGAGTGCTATCGAACAAATCAGAACCATTTATAGAAATTCATACAACATTTCATCAATCACAACAATAATGTCCCTTAAATGAGTCATCGAGACCCTAAGCATGCTTATAAACTGGGTCGGGACTAAAACGAAACACATACAGAACTTCTCAAAACTTAAAAACTTTTCTAAAATACAGGGGATACACACTGTGGGAGCCAACCGTGTGCCCTCCACGACTGCTAGACACACCCGTATGTCCTCCCCGTGGTCGAACTTGATTCCTCACCACGACCACCAAGCATGCCCGTGTACCCTGGCCGTGGTCAATCCTGCCAAAACAACATGGCTATCAAGCACCCCCGTGTGCTAAGGCCGTGTCCCACTAGGCCATACACTAACTTTCTCACGCGGCCTCTAGGGATGCCCGTGTGCCATGGTCGTGTACTCTTAAGCTAGCTACTGACTTTAACCCACGGTGACTAGGCACGCCCGTGTCCCTTGGCCGTGTGACATTATAGGTCATTTGTAAGACCAAAATGCCACCCAATTGGGTCATACCTACAAGCAACATTTACCAAATAATATCATGCATATATGGCAACCAAAAACATACCAAATTGACCAATCAATCTATACATTCAATACTGATAAACTGTAAAAGTAACATATTTTAATCCCACATTTAGGATGCTTTTTGATGATTTAGCCCTTGATTTATATAAAAGGTGCTTGTAATCCTTTCTTTTCATGTCATATACTCAGGAAAGCACCTGAGGATAAAAAGAACACAAAAGGGGCTTAAAACAGAGCAATTGGGCCTTAGCAAGAATCAACATGGCCGGGCACAAAGCCTGCACGACTGTGTCTCACCGATTACCCAGAGCACGGCCTAACTCACGAGTTGCACGGCCGCGCATCATTTCATTACCACACACAGGCGTGTCAAGCGATCTACACAGCCGTGCCCAAAATGACAGAATCAAGGCACGTCCCAACCCCGAATTACACGGGTGTGTGCCATGGGCGTGCCCCTGCCGCGGGAATGAGCAATTTCACTCGGAATTGGATGCTTGAAGCCAAAGAAACATACTCCTAAGACTACTTAAACACCCTAATAGTAATCCTACCTGAGAGAGGTACTTATGAGCCAAGTAAAGCATCTCAAAAGCCTATATAAGTAACCCAAGGCAGACATTGAGGGGGACGATTTTTGGCAAAGGCTTTTGCCGAAGCTTTCATCTTTTAGGGAATCACTTGAAGATAGCCAGTTGATCCATCTGAAGAAGCCAAAACTTTATTCAAGACGGAGGATCTCTCCTTCAATTCTTTCAATGGGTTTTAGGGATTTCTTATGTTTTGTTTTATCTTTTCTCTTGAGATGTTTTCTTATTTAGTTATGAACTAAACCCTTCAGATACTTGAAAGGGATGAAACTTATGATGGATTTTGTTATTTGATTTCTAAATTATATGATAAGTACTTAGTTTGTTCTTAATTATGTTGCTTAATTTAATCTGATGTGCTTAGGTGGAGAAGGAATAGACCCTACCTAAGAGTAAATCTAGCATAATTGAGCGAAGTTGATAGGGCGCCTAGAGATAGGGTTACGAGATTTTGTTAGATTAGGGTGAAACCTAATATGGGAATCCATTGATCGATTTACTGCTTCCTTAGGGGGTTATTATAAGAGAATGAGAGTTCCACTAATTAACCTAAGGTTAGACGTTATTCGCCTCGAGAGAGGGTTTAATATAGTTTAAGGAGTCTCACGGATCAAGCTAAGTAAAGAAATCATATGGTTTAGGGATAAATTATAAGTGAAGTCATAGGTGGATTCTTCCTGAGGGTATCGTCTTCATCAACTGAGTTTTCCTAAAGTCTTTCTCCAATTCATTCTTTTGTCTTTGCATCTAGTTTAGTTTTTTATTAGTTTTATAAACCAATCACTCCATATCTTAGGCTAAATAATAGAAAGAAAGTGAGTAGTAGTACTTTTGGGTTCCCTTGGGTTCGATAAGATACTCTTGCCTAAACTATACTACTGCTCGATAGGTGCACTTGACTCTATTGTTGTCATAGTTAGTCTACAGGTTCGATCATTCTTTTTATAAATATTAAAACTCGATTGTTTGACATGATCAAGTTTTTGGCACCATTACCGGGGAACTCTAAAATATTAAGAAAGCTCTATTTCTATTACTTTAGCCATTATTTTTTCTCTTATTTTTCTACATATATCTTTATTTTTCTAAATTTCTTTTTTTCCTTTCCTAGCAGGAACCTCTAGTTTATGACTAGAAGAAACCCGAGAGGACCTCTAGAATATGATAGTGACATTGAACCTATCGCTCGCAGGAATCACAGAGAAACTAGACGAGCTCTAGACTACCAAAGAGAAGAACAACAAGAAAGATCCAATCCTACTAAAGGGATGGACGAAAATAATCACCGCCAAATGTGCAAGAATAGAATGCTCCGCGTACTATGTATGATTATGCTAAACCTAATTTAACAGGGGCAGAATCTAGTATTGTCAGGCCTGCTATAGCTACTAATAATTTTGAATTAAAGCCTAACATAATACAAATGATTCAACAGTTTGTTCAATTTGATGGTTTGAAGGACGAAGATCCAAATACTCATATATCTAATTTTTTAGAATTCAATGAAACCTTCAAAATAAATGGCATTTCTGATGATGTCATACGTCTTCGGTTATTCCCTTTTTCATTAAGGAATAAAGCAAAGCAGTGGTTGAACTCGTTACCACGAGGGTCAATCACCACATGGGATCAAATGACCGAAAAATTTCTTTTAAAATATTTTCCACTAGCCAAAATGGCCAAATTTAGGAATGACATATCTTCTTTTATGTAGAATGACGCAGAAACATTATATGATGCATGAGAGAGATACAAGGACCTCCTGAGAAGATGTCCACACCATGGATTACCTTTGTGGCTTCAAGTCTAAACTTTTTTCAATGGTGTGAATTCTTCAACGCGAAAAATGATTGATTCATCAACCGGTGGAACTTTGAACAACAAAACTCCTGAAGCAGCTTATGATTTTATTGAAGAGATGTCATTGAACACCTATCAATGGCAAATTACAAGAGCCAAACCGACAAAATCAGCCATAGTTTTTAACATAGACGTAGTGACAATGCTATCAACACAGGTTGAGATGATGAATAAAAAGCTTGATAACTTATGCTCTTCACAGGTACACCCAGTTATGCAATTTGAAGCGAGTGGGAATGTGGCGAATTCTGAGTACCCACCCTACCAACCTGGCGTAGACAACGAGCAGACAAACTGTATAGGTAACAATTTTAGATCTAATAATAATCCTTATAGTAACACTTCTAATGCAGGTTGGAGGAACCACCCAAATTTTTCATGGGGAGGACAAGGAAATTAAGGAAATCAAAGGCAGCAACCTCCTCCAAATTACCAAAATCAGCCCTATCCACAGGAAAAGAAATCAAACCTTGAAGAGATGCTGACAAAATTCATGGCAGCTACAGATTCTCGTCTCAAAAGGCTGAAGCAACACTTGATGAACAATAAAAATCGATCAAAGGGATCGAGAATCAAGTTGGAGAACTTACTAGGTCAGTGGGACATCTCACAAAGCTGATTTCTGAATGTCAACAAGGATGTCTACCAAGCAACACAGAAATAAACCCAAAAGAATAGATCCAAGCCATCACATCTCAAGAGGGTAAAAAGGTAGACAAGCCCACATCAGTACAAGAAACCAATGAAGAAAAAGGAAAAATAGAGGTAACATAAGAAATACCGGTAATCAAAGAGTACCAACCTCGCATACCTAATCCCAAAGCATTGAAAAAAGATGATTCTGAGGAATAATTCGATAAGTTTCTAAAACATCTAATGAAATTACATATTAACTTACCTCTTCTTGAAGCTCTTTTTCAGATGCCCGAATCAAGGAGATTTTTAAGACAGCTCTTGACGAACAAACGTAAAATAGATGAACAACACCATGTGGAACTCAACGCAACATGCTCAGTAATGCTACAGAACAGACTACCACAAAAACTAAAAGATCCAGGGAGTTTTATGATTCCATGTTTAATTGGTAGTTTAACTATTGATAATGCGTTAGCTTATTTAGGGGCAAGTATAAATGTCATGCCTTATGTCTTGTTTAAACGACTAGGTCTAGGGAACCCTAAACAAACTAGGATGAGTATTCAACTAGCTGATAAAACTGTTAGAATTCTTAGGGGTATTCTTGATGATGTTCTAGTAAAAATCGATAAATTTGTTTTCCCAATAGACTTTGTTGTTTTAGACATGGATGAGGATAATTCAATCCCCTTAATTTTAGGAAGACCTTTTCTTGCAACTGCCAAGACTAAAATTGATGTTGCCATAGGAGAACTCATACTTCGTGTAGGAGAAGAATCGGTCGGTCTTCAAGCTCTCAACTCAGCCAAAACAACAGAAGATGAAGGTAAGAAAGTCATTTCAATAGATAACCAAATTGTTCAACCTTTATCGCAGGAAACATCACAATGCATCAAACCTGAGTCAACTCATAGCCCCCAAGTCGTCACAGAAGAATCACACCAGAAACAAAACCATAAGATCGACAATTTAGAAGAGCAGAAGATATACACCAAAGAAAAGTCGGATCCACACGAAGTAAAACCAAAGGAACCACCAGAAGAGCTCATAGGGACATCAAATCACTTTAAAATAGGAGACCAGGTGCTGTTAGACAAAGCCTACCCTCACCTCACTTCAACAGACCTGAAGAAAAAGGGAGAAATACTCCTCAGGTACACGATATTTTTCCACACGAAATAGTCGAGGTAAGCAATCCAATATTTGGAAATTTCAAGGTAACCGCTTCTCGACCTAAATTTTGTCACGAAAATAAAACTATCAGTAAGAGGGAAAATATTCAAACATTTAAACCTCCCTAAAATTTCCAAAGACAAGGATAGTCTAGCTTAAGACTATAAACGAGCGCTTCTGGAAACAACCCGAGCACTAACACTATTTACTTTCAAATTTATCCTCAGTTTCTTTTCTTTCCTTCTTCCTTTTATCAAAATTTAGATTTAAACTAACACAAAAGTGTAGGATTCCAAGTCACATGGCCTTGCACATGGCTGTGCCCATGGCCGTGTAGACCATTAAAACCACCACACTGACAGAGCAAAGCTGTGCAAGTCAGTCCACCCACCCCCCAACATCATGGAGCCAACCACCCACACCACGGGCACCAATAAAATAGCACGGTCGTGCCACACGATCGTGCTAGGATACTGACTTATTGAGCACGGGCAGACTACGCCCGTGCATTCCATCCGTGCTCACATGCTGGCCTTTTAGGAACGGGCGTGCCAATCTACAAACGGGCGTGGAAGAACAACACACTTCACAACACGGTCATGCGATGCGGCCTTGTGAATTGACACACCCTCGGTACACAGGCGTGGGAACGTGCTAGATTTGAAATCTTATTTAAATCCCCACAGCCCTTCCCCTTTTTCCCATCTTCTTTCTTTATTCTCTTTCTTTCAAATTTTTTTCTCTATTCATAGAAAAGGTCCAAGAATCTTGAGCAACACAAAAATCATGCCGAAGAAACGTAAGAAGGTAAGCATCGTCTCCTCAAAGGAGACCTCAACATGAGTTCATGTCGGTAGCTTTAGCTAATTGACACGAAAAGGGTCTCCGAAACCTTTTCGGTTCTATTTTTCTTTTCTCTTCTCCTTTATTTTCCTTATCTATACTTCTTTTCTGCTTAATTTAATTTGTTTCATATTAGTTTCTTGGTTTTAGGCTCTAAAGGCTGCTAGGGAATCATGCCACTTCCACCATCACCAACACTCTCGCAGGCTTAGAAATCATACCCACCTCACGAACCATCTGCTAATAAGGACTCCTTAGTCCATTAGTCTTTTCTTTAAATTTTAGTTTTCTTCTTAGTCTCCTTCTCTTTATTGTCTTAATCTTTAATTATATTACTAGTATATTATTATTTGTCTAGATCTCTTGGCTATATCTTCGCAGGCTACCCAATTTCTTCATCTAGCAAATTGCTTTTCGGTAGCCACACCACCAGGCCCATAGAAAACACCATCACCGCCACCAAAGACACCAGGAATCATCCAAAATTCAGGAAGTGTCACTCTACCCCTTCTCTTTTGATTTATCCCATTACTATCATTATTTATCTTTGCACATTAAGGGCAATGTACATCTTAAGAGTGGGGGGAAAAAGTGCCTAACTTTTTGCATAATTCTCAAATTAATGCCTAATTTTTCATTGTTCTCAAAATCCTGAATTTTAAACTTGTTCAAAAGTATTTTTTCTCAAATTACTAATTAGGATGAAATTTCTAGTGATTTATGATTATTATTGATATGTTTTAGAGTAAGTCATAGTTAATTATGCATTGATGATTAAATTTGAAGGATAGTAGAGAATTGAGCATGATAAGCCTACTTTTTAAAACTTAAAATTGATGGGTCGTTGAACTGAATTTAAGAATTACCTTGAAATTTGAAATTTATAAGGATTGATGTCAAAACACCCATAATTTTTGTGAGATTTTGAGCCTTATATAGCATATATTCTTTTTCGTGCTCACTCTATTAATTATGGGTGTGCCAACGTTGAACTGTTATTCTAGAACTTGCCTTGTTTATACATGTCGAGACCACATTAATGATTTGATATACTGAGAGGATAAAGGCACCTAGGTTTTAACCGTTCACTCCACTAAAAAGCCTACCCATACAAATTAACCCCTAGTGAATGCCGTTGAATCCTAACAACCTTTTTATTGACTCACCCACTAACATTAACCCAAAATCCCTTTGAATTTGTTATCATCATTCTATTGACTACCCTTTAATTGAGGTTTGATTTGATTAAATTACCGAATTATATTAGTTCAGTAGTTACATTTATTATTTATGATGTAATATTTTAGTTTGTTCTTAAAAAAAAAGAGCTTAGAGTATATAAAATAGCTTAGAGCATTTAAACTCCAATTGTTGAAGAAAAAGCTCGTATTAAACTATTATCAAATTTTAAGTGATGAAAATATTCTTATTATATAGTAATTATCAATAGTGGTATTATTAGTTTTCATTCGATGTAAATATTCATATATAGTTTATTGTTTTTAGATTAGGTAATTAGTCAATTCGATCTCGATCCTAACCCTCTAATTCAGCCTGTATCCACACCCTTAACCTTAGCCCCATTACAACATTGATAAAGACCTTTTGATCTGTGTATCATCTCATATACAGTGGTGGAGATTTGATTTTCAAGCAAGCCTATGGAATTAACTTTTCAAGTTCGACTTATGGTGCTTATTCTTGAACCTTAAACACTTTGAGTGATTTGAGTGAACCTTCAGTGAGGATGTCAATCCTTGTCGATTTTGAATTAAAGGTAATTATTCAGATAAGGGGAGACACCTATGTTTTCGTGCTATAAAGGTATGACTTATAGTAATTGAATCTTTAGGACTCTTTGAGTTAAATTATCCATGTATAAATTATCTATGGATTATGATGAGACATTATCGATAGGAATTATGGATTGTGGAAAGTTCGTTTTAATTATAAGTTGAGAATTTTGCTTGAGGACAAGCAAAAGCTTAAGTGTGGGGGTATTTGATAAACCGCAAAAGTAATATATTTTAATCCCACATTTAGGATGCTTTTTGATGATTTAGCCCTTGATTTATATAAAAGGTACTTGTAATCCTTTCTTTTCATGTCATATACTCAGGAAAGCACCGAGGATAAAAAGAACACAAAACGGGCTTAAAATGGAGCAATTGGGCCTTAGTAAGAAATCAACACGGTCGGGCACAAAGCCTGCACGACCATGTCTCACCGATTACCTAGAGCACGGCCTAACTCACAAGTTGCATGGCCACGCATCATCTTATTACCACACACGGGCGTGTCAAGCGATCTACACGGCCGTGCCCAAAATGACAGAATCAAGGCACGACCCAACCTCGAATTACACGGGCGTGTGTCATGGGCGTGCCCCTATCGCGAGAATGAGCAATTTCACTCGAAATTGGATGCTTGAAGCCAAAGAAACATACTCCTAAGACTACTTAAACACCCTAATAGTAATTCTACTTGAGAGAGGTACTTAGGAGCCAAGTAAATCATCTCAAAAGCCTATATAAGCAACCCAAGACAGACATTGAGGGGGACGATTTTTGGCAGAGGCTTTTGTCGAAGCTTTCATCTTTTAGGGAATCACTTGAAGATAGCCAGTTGATCCATCTCAAGAAGCCAAAACTCTATTCAAGACGGAGGATCTCTCCTTCAATTCGCTCAGGGGGTTTTAGGGATTTCTTATGTTTTGTTTTATCTTTTCTCTTGAGATGTTTTCTTATTTAGTTATGAACTAAACCCTTCAGATACCTGAAGGGGATGAAACCTATGATGGATTTTGTTATTTGATTTCTAAATTATATGATAAGTACTTAGTTTGTTCTTAATTATGTTTCTTAATTTAATCTGATGTGCTTAGGTGGAGGAGGAATAGACCCTACCTAAGAGTAGATCTAGCATAATTGAGTGGAGTTGATCGGGCACCTAGAGATAGGGTTACAAGATTTTGTCAGATTAGGGTGAAACCTAATATGAGGATTGATCGCTGTAAAATAGTCTAGTTTTAATATTTATAAAAGACTGATTGAACATGTAGACTGACTGCGACAATGATAGAGGCAAGCACACCTATCGAATAGTAGTATAGCTCAGGCAAGAATATCTTATCGAACCCAAGGAACCTAAAAGTACTACTACTCATTTTCTTTCTATTATTTACCCTAAAATATGGAGTGATTGGTTTATTAAACTAAAACAAATGAAATATTTAAACTAAATGCAAAGACAAAAGAAATGAAACTTTGGGAAAAGATGTTGAAGAAAACTCAATTGATAAAGATGATACCTTCGGGAAGAATCCACCTATGACTTCACTTATTATCTACCTTTTAAATTCATATGATTTCTTTACTTAGCTTGATCCGTAAGACTCCCTAACCTATATTAAACCTTCTCTCGAAGTGAATAACGTCTAACCTTAGGTTAATTAGTGGAACTCTTGTTCTCTTATAATAACCCCGTAAGGAAGCAGTAAATCAATCAATGGACTCCCATATTAGGTTTCACCCTAATCTGGCAAAATCTTGTAACCCTATCTCTAGGCACCCGATCAACTCCGCTTAATTATGATAGATCTACTCTTAGGCAGGGTCTATTCCTCCTCCACCTAAGCACATCAGATAAAGTTAAGCAACATAATTAAGAACAAACTAAGTATTTATCATATAAACCAAAAGAATTAAATAACAAAATCCATCATAGATTTCATCCCCTTTAGGTATCTGAGGGGTTTAGTTCATAATTAAACAAGAAAACATTTCAAGAGAAAAGATAAAACAAAACATAGGAAATCCTTAAAATCCCTTAAAAGAATTGAAGAGGAGATCCTTCGTCTTGAGTAGAATTTTGACTCTTCAAGATGGATCAACAATCCCTAAACGAGTAAAGCTCTGGCAGAAAATTCTGCTAAAACTTGACGCCCTTGAATTGCTATCGTGGATTGTTTATATAGACCTTTGGGATGCTTTCCTTGGGTCCTAAGTACTCGTAATTTAGGTATAATTCATCCTAGGTGTTTGAGTAGAATTAGGATTACGTTTCTTGGGCTCCAAGCATCCTATTCCGAGTGAAATTTCTCTTTTTCGAGGCAGGGGCACGACTAAGGCACGCCCGTGTAAGTCGTGGTCCATCCCATGTCTCCATTCTATTGATTTAGGCATGGCTATGACACGCCCATGTAATATATGGGTAGAGGTCGTGTTTCGGGTCTGCCAATTGGGGCACGACCGTGTACATCGGGGTCAGGCCGTGTTGGGCTTTTTTTCAATGAGGCACGATCGTGTAAATCAGGGTGTGACCGTGTGCAATCTAAATATTAGGGCACGGCCGTGTGGCATGAAGTCCAGGTCGTGCCGACTTCTTGGGTTGGCCCAATTTGGTCTGTATTAAGCCCGTTTTACGTTATTTTTATCCTTAGGTGTTCTCCTGAGTATAAGACATGAAAAGAAAGGATTAAGAGCATGTTTTTACATAAATTGAGGGCTAAATCATCCAAAAGCATACTAAATATAGGGTTAAAATGTGTTACTTTTACGGTTTATCAAATACCCCCACACTTAAGCTTTTGCTTGTCCTCAAGCAAAATTCTCAATTTACAATTAAAACGAACTGTCCAAAATTCATAATTCCCATTGACAATGCCTCATCATAATTCATAGATAATTTATACATGGATTATTTAACTCGAAGTGCCCTAAAGATTCAATTACGATAAGTCATACCTTTATAGCCTGAAATCGTAGGTGTCTCCCCTTATCTAAGTAATTACCTTTGATTCAAAACTGACAAGGACCGACATCCTCACTAAAGATTCACTCAAATCACTCAAAAGTGTTTAAGGTTCAATAATAAGCACTCTAAGTCGAACTTGAAAAGTTAATCCCATAAGCTTGCCTGAAAATCAAATCTCCACCACTGTATATGAGATGATAAACAGATCAAAAGGTTTCTATTAGGGTTGTAACAGGGATAGGGTTAAAGGTGTGGATAAAGGTTGAATTAGAAGGTTAGAATCAAGATTGAATTAACCAATTACCTAACTAGAAACAATGAACTAATATAAGTACTTACATTAATTAAAAGCTAATAAGAATACTAAAATACTTCAATACGAGCTCTTCTTCAATCAATTGGAATTTAGATACATGAGCTCTAAACTTTGATTGATTTTTTTAATTAAGAACAAACTAAAATATTACATCATAAATGATAAATTTAACTACTGAACTAATATAATTTGGTAATTTAATCAAATCAAACCTCGATTAAAGGGTAGTCAAAAGAATGGTGATAACAAATATAAAGGGATTTTGGGTTGATATTAGTGGGTGAGTCAATAAAAAGGTTATTAGGATTCAACGGGGTTCACTAGGGGTTAATTTGTGAAGGTAGACTTTTTAGTGGAGTAAATGGGTTAAACCTAGGTGCATTTATCATCTCAGTGTATCAAATCATTAATGTGGTCTCGACATGTAAAAACAAGGCAAGTTCTAGAATAACGGTTCAAAGTTGACACACTCATAATCAATTAAAGTGAGCATAAAAAATAGGTATATGCTCTATAAGGTTCTGAATCTCACAAAAAATTATGGGTGTTTTGACATCAATCCTTATAAATTTTGAACTTCAAAGTGATACTCAAATTAGGTTCAACAACCTGTCAAAATTTTTTTAGAAAGTAGACTTATCATGCTCGATTCTCTAGTATCCTTCAAATTTAATCATCAATGCACAATAAACTATGATTTAATCAGAGACATATCAATAAAGATCATAAATCATTAGAAATTTCATCCTAATTAGTAATATGAGAAAATTACTTAAGATCAAGACTAATTTCAAGGTTTTTCAAATAGAACCATAGTTAACCCCCCATACTTAAGATGTACATTGCCCTCAATGTTCAGAGATAGATAATGACAGTTATGAGATAAATCAAAAGAGAAAGGGGAAAGTGATACTTCCCAAATTTATGGATGAAGTCCAAAATACAATCCTCAGGTGACTTTTATGTGAATGTATGTTTATGCGGCATGTAATTGATTCTGCAAAGTCACTTAGTTAATAATTTTTTTTAATAGGGATTGCTTATGAGGTTAGATAGCCAATGGTAGGAAAATAAAATAATAATAATAATAATAATAATAATAATGAAATACTAATGAAAGTTTAAATTGAAAGCAACATTCGGTGATAAAAATAATAAATTTAAAATTCAGAAAAGTTGATGCCAAATAGAAATTTATGAGGACTCAGAGGTCCTCATCATCAATTGGATCCTGTGGAGGTGTTGGTGGTGATATATGAAAGTGATGGCAGATTTGCTGCAGGGTAGCCTCGATCCCATCAAAGCGTCGGCGATGTCGAGAAACCGGGTACAAGATCGCTCGAATTGTGTGAGGCGTGTCGAGATATCAACCAATGAAATTGCTGAAGATGATGGTTGCTGGCTCGAAACTTGTGGGACATCATCAGTAATGTCTGCGGGTATCTCCTCCTCTGTTGCTAGTCTGTATTGAGGGGGGTCCATCCCTCGACGATGCTTGATCATTTTCATGTGTAACATCGTCTAGGTCCCCTGAGGTGTCATATGTCCGATTAGTGTAAGTGAGGACCTCTGATGATCAGTGTTGAGGATTTCAAAGTGCCGTGCCAAATGCATTATGTACAGTCCCATTGATAGGGTTCCCTTTCTATGCGCCTCCATCTGGTGCTGTATTGCACATGCAATAAAATATGCCACATCGAAAACATGTCCTTTAGACATGCATGATAAGAAGTAGATGTCCTATTTATTAACGACACTGGTGCTCTCTTTGCGGCCTGTAATGGTATGAGCAAGGATAGCATGAATGTACCTGAGAGCTGGGGAAAGGGCGGTTGCCTTAGAACGACTGGGATTATAGGTTTTTGTAGTGGGTTGTAGTTTTTGCCAGCATTTGAGTGGTTCACTGTGGAGCTCTCGGTCTAAATCGTCCAATGGGTTTTCTTCTATGAATTCGGGTGTGTAAAGTCTGAGTGCCGTTTTGAATTAAGGTAAACTTAGTTGATGAACTGAGCCTCCCAGGCAAAATTGGATGGTGTCGGCATCGTCAAAGTGCGTCATTACAGTCTGAAGTGTGAATGTAGCATAGAATTCAAGGGTATGTTCCAAAAATGTGGGCTCATCAATGGCGAAGAAGTTTTCCCAAGGGTCGATTGAGAGAAGTGCTTGAATATCGGTTTGAGTCTGACTTGCCTCACTGCATTCCAGTCAATGTGTCTACCAGTGTCGATAGGTCTCTTCTGGATCTTTATATAGCGCTCTTCTTGTGTTGCTTGAGGGAATCTGAGGAAAGGATGTCAAAGTTCGCTAGAGGCACTTGCGGAGGACGATCCAGATGTTTTTCTCTTCTTACTTGGAACGGATCGTTTAATACGTGATGATGACATAATTCCTGAAAAGTAATCAAAAGAGAACCACTTCCTTTAGATAGTCAGGAATTTACCTAAGCAAAATCAATTACTATTATTATAATTTCTTCTTCAAGAAAATATCAGCAACCATTGTTTAATTGTTCATTTAGAATAATTCCTCACTAAAATCATACTAAATAAAGTAATAAGGCTATACAAATAATTCATTGGAACCAGTCATGTTGCATTATGATTTAAAGGCTAACTATGTTTTGCAATATAGCATCAATTCGTCAATGATGAGAGCCAATAAAAGCTAACATGTATTAATAGTAAAGCAGCAAATGCATTAGATAATGGAAATCAACAATAAAAATAGAATAAAGCAACTAAGAAAAATAAAGCAACCAAGAAGAACATTAAATCAAATGTACTGAAAAATCATGTTTTAACATAGACTAAACACAAATTGAAATAACTAAACAATATGAATCAAATTGTTAAGTCTAAAATCAAACAAAACTTTAAATAAAGAGAAGATATGCTAAAATGTGAAGAAAAAGGAACCAGGAGCGGTGGTGGGTGAGGTGTACGGGTGAAGGGCACGGCAGTGTAGCTGGGTTTCACGGTGTGAGCACGGCCTGGTAGGGGCATGGTGATTGCAGGCACAGTGGTGTTGCAGCCATGTGGGTGGTTTGTGGTTGCTTCTTTGAGAAAAAATGGTTGAAAGGTGGTGGGTTAGGGGAAGGGGAATGATTTGGTGGCTAGATTGAAGAAAAGGAGTTTGGAATTTGAGTTTTAGGGTTTAGGGTTGGGAAAGGGGACAGTTATTTTAATATATAGGGAGGGTAACACGGCCTTCTACCATGGCCGTGTTTAATTTGAAATGCCCGTACTTTTCGTGATTTTTTAAAATTGAGTGCAATTCAGGGTTTTTAGCACTCCCGTGTGTCAAATTGGCACGCCCGTGCTTGGTAAGTCAGTATGTTCACACGGTCGTGGTACACGACCGTGTTCTAAACGTGCTTAATAAGCCAGTATCTTCACATGGTCATGAGGCACGGTCGTACAATGCCCGTGTTAGACAAGTCAGTATCCTTACACTGTTATTCCGCACGATCGTGTTCTGGTGTTGCAATCCGTGTTTGAGAAGTCGGTGTCTCCACACGATCATGAGGCACGGCCATATCTTGTTGTCGCAACCATTTTGGAGAAGAGAGGTTTTCCCTGTTTGTACACGGTTATCTGCACGCCCGTGTTACAAGCCGTGTTAATGATCCTGTATTTTTGTTAGACTTTTACAGAATAATGTTAATGCGGTGAGCGTTCGGGTTGCCTCCCTAAAAGTGCTTGTTTATAGTCTTAAGCTAGACTCTCCATGTTTTCAGTTCTAAAGGAAGGCTCATGGAGCATAAACTCCTCTCTCGTATCTCCAAAATCTACACCATTATAAATTTTAAGTCGGTGACCATTTACCTTGAACGTGCCTTTAGTGGGATGAGTTACCTCAATGATGCCATATGGAAATATTGTTTTGATCATGAATGGGCTAGACCATCTGGATTTTAACTTCCCAGGGAAATAATTTAAGCCTTGAATTGTATAATAGGACTAGGTCTCCTACTTCAAAATGTTTTGGTTGCTTGAGGCGGGCATATAACGTCGCTTTGTTGCTTCCTTGTACAACCTTGAGTTCTCATAGGCTTCCATTCTCCATTCATCTAACTCGTTTATCTGCATCATTCTTTTCTTTCCTGTAAGGTCAAGGTCAGTATTTAACTACAACCCTATCATCATTGGTAGGTAAGGCTTCTGCTTCTACCCATTTTGACATGTAATCAACTGCTACTAGGATGTATTCATTTCCAAATGAACTTGGGAATGGTCCCATAAAATAAATACCCTATACGTCAAATATTTCACACGATAGCATATATGTTTGAGGCATTTCATCACGTTTAGAGATGTTACCTGTTCTTTGGCATTTGTCACACGAGGTAACATACCTATTGGCATCTTTAAATAGAATGGGCCAGTAAAAACCTGATTCGAGTATTTTGTGTGCTGTCTTAATACCACTGTAGTGTCCTCCTGATGGTCCTGAATGAAAATGTTCTAGGATTTTGCTTGCCTTTGTCCTTGTAACACATCTTCGAATTACCTAATCTGCACATATGCGGAAAAGAAAGGGATCCTCCCAAAAATAATTTTTCACATCAGCAAAGAATCGCTTCTTTTGGTGATGTGTCAATTTTCTTGGTAGGATGTTAGCTGCTAGATAGTTTGCAATATTTGCAAACCAGGGACCTTAGAATGTGTTATAGAAAAGATCTGTTCTTCGGGAAACGAATCATTTATTTCATGTTCATCAAGCTCTTTGGTGCGTGGATTTTTGAGTCTTGAAAGATGATCTGATGCGAGATTCTCAACTCCCCTCTTATCCTGTATTTCCAAGTCAAATTCATGTAAGAGTAAAATCCATCGTATTAGTCTAGGTTTTGCATCAGGTTTATTTAAAAGATAACAAAGAGCTGAATGATCAGTGTAAACAACAATTTTAGATAATATTAGATATTGTCTAAATTTGTCAAAACCAAAAACTACAGCTAGTAATTCTTTCTTAGTCGTGGTGTAATTTTCTTGCGCTGGTGTTAATGTTCTGCTAGCGTAGTAGATTGGCTGAAAATGCTTGTCTCTTCGTTGTCCCAAAACTGCACCTATTGCAAAGTCACTTGCATCACACATTAATTCGAAGGGTAAGTTCCAATCAGGTGCAATTATAATCGGAGCATTTACTAATTTATCCTTAAGGACATTGAATGCATCTAAACATTCCTGATTGAAATTAAAAGGAACATCTTTTTCTATTAATTTTGTCAAATGCTTAGCTATTTTAGAAAAATTCTTAATAAATCTTCTATAAAAACCTGTGTGTCCTAAAAAACTTCTAATAGCCTTTACTGAGCTAGGGGGAGGTAATTTTTCTATGGTTTCAACTTTTACTTTATCTACCTCAATTCCTTTACTAGAAATCTTATGTCCTAATACAATCCCTTCTCTAACCATAAAATGGCATTTCTCCCAATTTAAAACAAGGTTTGTTTTTTCACATCTCGTTAGAACTCGTTTTAAATTTTTAAGGCAAAGATGGAAAGAATTACCGAATACCGAGAAATCATCCATAAATACCTCCATGATGTCCTCCACGAGTTCGTCGAAGATTGCTAACATGCAATGCTGAAAAGTAGCATGAGCATTACATAATCCAAAAGGCATTTTACGATAAGCAAACGTACCGTATGGGCATGTAAATGTTGTTTTTTATTGGTCTTCAAAAGCTATGGGGATTTGAAAGTATCCGGAGAGTCCATCCAGGAAGCAGTAGTACATATGCCCGGACAATCTTTCTAGCATTTGATCTATGAAAGGCAAAGGAAAATGATCTTTTCTGGTGGCATCATTCAACTTTCTATAGCCTATGCAGAGTCTCCATCCTATAACTGTTCTTGTGGGAATTAACTCATTTTTTTCATTGGGTACTACCGTCATTCCTCCTTTCTTTGGGACTACCTGCACAAGACTTACCCAAGTGCTGTCAGAAATAGGATAAATTATTCCTGGATCTAAAAGCTTAATTACCTCGGCTTTGACCACTTCTTTCATGTTGGGGTTTAAATGCCTCTGAGGTTGCACACATGGTTTATATTCTTCTTCCATCAAAATTTTGTGGGTGCAGAATGTAGGGCTTATTCCCTTGATATTGGAGATTTTCCAAGCTATGGCTTTCTTGTGTTCTTTTAGTACTTTTATCAGTTCCTCCTTTTCTTTGGATTTTAATTCTGAGGAGATGATTACTGGTAGTGGAGAATTGTCTCCAAGGAATGCGTATTCTAGGTGTTTTGGTAACTGTTGAGTTCCAATTTGGGTGGCTCTACGATGGAGGGTTTTTGTTTTATTTCATTATCATTCTTGATGCTTTCTCCTCTCCGTTATTCATATGATGATATTTTCAGATTCGACTCATTGTCTTCATCTTCTTCCCCCTATTCTTGAGCTGGACACAATTCCAATGTGTCACCTTGTATAATTTCCTGTAATGAATTTTTTATAATATGATCAGTAGTGTCAACGAAATAACAGGAATCATCTTGTTCTTTAGAATATCGCATGGCATTCTGAGTTGAAAGATAATTTCTTCATCACCTATTCTCGAGCTAGTTTACCATTACCTACATCAATAATAGCTCTAGAATGGCTAAAAAGGACGCCTAAGATTAAAGGAACATTAATGTCTTCATCCATGTCTAACACAATGAAATCAATAGGAAAAATAAATTTATCAATTTTGACCAAGACATCTTCAATAATTCCCCTAGGATATTTAATAAATCTATCGGCTAATTGAATACTCATCCTAGTGGGATTTGGTTCCCCAAGACTTAGCCGTTTAAATAATTTGTAAGGCATTAGTTTAACACTAGCGCCTAAGTTTGCCAATGCTTTCTTGATGTTTAAACTACCAATTAAGCAAGGAATAGTGAAACTCCCTGGATCTTTTAATTTCCATGGTAGTCTATTTTGGAGAAGGGCTGAACATTCTTCGTTAAGCTCCACTATGGATACCTCCTCAAGCTTTCTTTTGTTTGTAAGAAGTTCCTTTAAGAATTTTGCATACTCTGGCATCTGTGAAATAGCTTCAACGAAGGGTAAGTTAATATGTATTTGTTTAAAGAGTTCGAAGAACTTACCGTATTGAGCATCCAATTATTCTTTCTTCAATTTTACTGGATATGGAATTTTTTTTTTGTAGGCAATGGATTATCGTTTTCTTCTTCTACACTTTTTTCCTTGATAATTTCATGTGGTATCTTTCTTTGTGGTTCAATTAACTCTTTGCCACTCCTTAGTGTAATCGCTTTTACTCTTGTGTGCTTTTGGAAAAATCTCGTCCGTATTTCACATAATATCTCAATAAGTAATCCAACTGACATGATGATTTCTCTTACCTGCATTTTGATTCCCTCGATCGATCTTTGTTGTTCATCGAGTGTTTCTTCAGCCTTTTGAAGACGAGAGTTTGTAGCTGTCACCAATTTTGTCAGAATCTCTTCGAGGTTTGACTCCCCTTCCTGTGGATAAGGTTGTTGAAAATTTGGAGGAAAATCCTGTCTTTGATCATTCCACGAGAAGTCTATATAGTGGACTTGTTCGTTTTTCATGCCATATCCGTAGGGTGGGTACTCAGGATTCGCCACGCCTCTTAGATTCGAGTTATACTGCATTACTGGGGGTACCTGCAAGATATTATTCAAACCATCAATCTTTTTATTCATTATTTCGAACTGATTAGATAACCTGGTGACCATGTTGATGTTGAAAATACTGGTTGCTTCAGTAGGAATTGTCCCCATGCCTTGCCATTGATAATTATCCAGTGCCATTCCTTTGAAAAACTAGAATTATCTCGTCAAATTTAAATAAAAGAAAAGTCAAAGACAAGTAAAAATAGTAATAATGGCTAGAGTAATAAAAATAGAGCTTTTGTAATATTTTAGAAGTTCCCCGGCAACGGCGCCAAAAACTTGATCGCTGCAAAACAGTCTAGTTTTAATATTTATAAAAGAGTGATAAAACCTATAGACTGACTGCGACAATGATAGAGGCAAGCGAACCTATCGAACAGTAGTATAGCTCAGGCAAGAATATCTTATCGAACCCAAGGAACCTAAAAGTACTACTACTCACTTTCTTTCTATTATTTACCCTAAAATGTGGAGTGATTGGTTTATTAAACTAAAACAAATGAAATATTTAAACTAAATGCAAAGACAAAAGAAATGAAACTTTGGGAAAAGACGTTAAAGAAAACTCAATTGATAAATATGATACCTTCGGGAAGAATCCACCTATGACTTCACTTATTATCTACCTTTTCAATTCATAAGATCTCTTTACTTAGCTTGATCCGTGAGACTCCCTAACCTATATTAAACCTTCTCTCGAAGTGAATAACGTCTAACCTTAGGTTAATTAGTGGAACTCTCATTCTCTTATAATACCCCCTAAGGAAGCAGTAAATCGATCAATGGACTCCGCTTAATTATGCTAGATCTACTCTTAGGCAGGGTCTATTCCTCCTCCACCTAAGCACATTAGATAAAGTTAAGCAACATAATTAAGAACAAACTAAGTATTTATCATATAAACCAAAAGAATTAAATAACAAAATCCATCATAGGTTTCATCCCCTTCAGGTATCTGAGGGGTTTATTTCATAATTAAACAAGAAAACATCTCAAGAGAAAAGATAAAACAAAACATAGGAAATCCTTTAAACCCCCTGAAGCAATTGAAAAGGAGATCTTTCGTTTTAAGTAGAATTCTGACTCTTCGAGATGGATCAATTGGCTATCTTCAAGATAATCCCTAAATGAGTAAAGCTCTGGCAGAAAATTCTGCTAAAACCTGATGCCCTTGAATTACTGTCGTGGATTGTTTATATAGGCCTCTAGGATGCTTTCCTTGGCTCTTAAGTACTCGTAATTCAGGTATAATTTGTCCTAGGTGTTTGAGTAGACTTAGGATTACGTTTCTTGGGCTCCAAGCATCCTATTCCGAGTGAAATTGCTCTTTGCCGCGACAGGGGCACGGCTAAGGCACGCCCGTGTAAGTTGTGGTCTAGCCCATGTCTCCATTCTGTTGATTTAGGCACGGCTATGACACGCCCGTGTAATATATGGGTAGAGGCCGTGCTTCGAATCTACTAATTAGGGCATGGCCATGTACATCGGGGTCAGGCCGTGTTGGGCTTTTTGTCGACGAGGCACGGTCGTGTAAATCAGGGTGTGATCGTGTGCAATCTAAATAATGGGTCACAGCCGTGTGGCATGAAGTCCAGGCCGTGCTGACTTCTTGGGTTGGCCCAATTTGGTCCGTATTAGGCCCTTTTTACGTTCTTTTTATCCTTAGGTGTTCTCCTGAGTATAAGACATGAAAAGAAAGGATTAAGAACATCTTTTTACATAAATTGAGGGCTAAATCATCCAAAAGCATACTAAATATGGGGTTAAAATGTGTTACTTTTATGGTTTATCAGGGATCCATTGATCGATTTACTGCTTCCTTAGGGGGCTATTATAAGAGAACGAGAGTTCAACTAATTAACCTAAGGTTAGACATTATTTGCCTCGAGAGAGGGTTTAATATAGGTTAGGGAGTCTCACGGATCAAGCTAAGTAAAGAAATCATATGGTTTAGGGATAAATAATAAGTGAAGCCATAGGTGGATTCTTCCTGAGGGTATCATCTTCATCAACTGAGTTTTCCTAAAGTCTTTCTCCAATTCATTCTTTTGTCTTTGTATCTAGTTTAGTTTTTCATTAGTTTTATAAACCAATCACTCCATATTTTAGGCTAAATAATAGAAAGAAAGTGAGTAGTGGTACTTTTAGGTTCCCTTGGGTTCGATAAGATACTCTTGCCTAAACTATACTACTGTTTGATAGGTGCACTTGCCTCTATTGTTGTCATATTTAGTCTACAGGTTCGATCATTCTTTTTATAAATATTAAAACTCGACTGTTTGACACGATCAAATACCAATTTCATTCATGCCAAATTACAAAACTAAAACTCATATCATCACAAGTATAATTCATCCAAAATTACTCAAAAAATTGACCATTTCTTGTGCTCCAAACCATACTAAAAATATGCATCATATAACCCATTCATTCAAGCATTTTATCAATTCAAAATTAGCCAAAACTATGGCTAGGTCCACTTCATAAGCATATATACATATCTAGCCTATACATGCCATATCTAGCTATATATATTTTTCAAAGAGTACCAATAAGAGTTTAGTAGTGTGATGATGATCCTTGATGGTCCCAAGCCTTCAGTAGCTTTGAAGACCTATAAAACAGAGAAAACAAACACACAGAGTAAGCTTTCCAAAAGCTTAGTAAGTCAATATACAAACAAACTTAGCATAAAATGCATTTTTAGCAAGTAAATACATTGGCACATTCCAATCACTTAGCAAATCATCACATATATACCTTGATTCATACTTGTGGCCACATTTGCCACATTCATCAATTCAAGATTCACATTCTCACATTTAAACATACATTTCTTCAACTCCAAGTCATATAGGTACTTACCTTTTATACACACTTAATGTACATTCAACGTACCTGAAATGGATATTCGTTCACTTATTTGATCATAGCTCGGATTTACAATTCGTATCACAAAGTTGCCCGTTGAACCTTTAGGAACCTAGTAGGATGCTCAAAAAGATCAGAATAGTCATACAATGCCAATGTCCTAGATGAGGTCCTACATGCACTCAGATATCGATGCCACTATCCCAGACAGGGTTTTATACGAATCAATCTGATGCCAATGTCCCAGGCATGGTCTTACACGTATAGCTCATATCGATGCCAACATCCCAGACGTAGTCTTACTCGTAAAGCTCGTATCGATGCCAACATCCCAGATGTGGTCTTACACGAAATCTCAAATCAACGCCAACATCCCTGACGTGGTCTTACATGATAAAACAGAACAGATGCATATGTCATGACATAGCTAATCCTATCTATTCCTAGGTTCGTACGGGACTTCTCGGACATTGTCACTATGTCGAACTTATCTTAAAATTCATATGCATAACCTCTCATAAGCATTCATTATCAACATTAGTCATATGAGCAACCACAATTTCATACAAGTATGTTTATTTGCATAGTGACTTACCTCAGATTTGATTTATCGGAATGGACACGGCTACTCGGTTACTTTTGCTTTCTCGTGATCTAAGTCCATTTTCCTCGGTTCTTGATCTATACATATTCAAAATTAATCCTTTTATTCATTAATTCATTCAATTCAATCCAAGGACACACATTTAGGGCTATTTGCAAATTAGCTCTCACCTTTGTACAATTTATCAATTTAGTCTATTTTTCTCAAAACATCAAATTCACAAAATCAACACATACACAAGTTTAGCTGAATACTTTTGAACATCATACAAACCCATACTTTTCATCAAATTTTCAATTTAGTCCTTCAATTTACCATTTTCACAATTTAGCCCTATTTAGCTAAATTCATCAAAACTTCAAGAGCAAAATATGTTCATCTAGCTCAAAACTTTCATTTAACACCAAAGATCATCACAAAGCTCAACATATCAACAATGGCATCTCACACAAACATCATCAATTCACAAAATTAATACATGGGTTTTGTAGCTCTCAAAGCAATGATTGCAAAAATGTAGAAATTATCAAAAACCGAAGTCAAAACTTACCTTAATAAAGCTTGCAAGTAGCCGAATATGCAAAGCTTCCTAAACTTTTCTTTTCTTTGTATTTTTCTGTGAATGAATGCTTGAATGAAATCCACCATCATGTTTTTTTTATTATAATATAACTATATAATACATATAATATAAACTTTAACTTATAAAATGTAATATATATATATAACATATATATATTTCATTACCCAATGCCGTCCACTAACCAAAATAGTGGCTAAATTGCCACATAAGTCCTCAAAACTTAAAAGCCACACCAAGTTAGCCATTAATCAAATAAAAGGCCACTTTTACAAATTATGCAATTCAATCCTTTTATCAAATTAAACACACAGACGGACAAATTAGTTCACAGAAATTTATCACATACTTAGTCACATATCAATGACACAAAATATAATATTAAAATATTATTTAAACTCAAATTTGTGGTCCCGAAACCACTGTTTCGACTAAGGTATAAACTGAACTGTTACAAGTCTAGAAGCCACTATTTCGACTAGCCCTAGAACCGGGCTGTTACAACTCTCCCTCCTTTAGGGATTTTTGCCCTTAAAAATCTAACCGGTAAAGAGGTTTGGATATTGCTCTCTCATGGCTTCTTCGGTTCCCACGTAGCCTTTTCTACACCGTGTCTTTGCCATAACACTTTTACTAGGCTATGTCTTTATTCCTCAACTGTTTCACTTCTCGAGCTAAGATTTTAATCGACCCTTCCTCATATGTCACATCCGGTCGTATCTCAATTTCTTTTGGAGGAATCACATGCGAAGGATAGGAGTGATAATGCCTTAACATTGATACATGGAACACATTGTGGATTTTCTCTAACTCTACTGGCAAAGCTAATCGATATGCCACTGGCCCAATTCTTTCTGTAATCTCATATGGCCCTATGAACCGTGGACTCAATTTCCCTTTTCGACCAAATCTTAGTATTTTCTTCCAAGGGACACTTTCAGAAATACCTTGTCTCCCACTTGAAACTCAATTTCTTTTCTTTTCAAATCTGCGTATGACTTTTGTTGGTCTGAAGCAGCTTTCAGACTATCCCAAATAACTTTCACTTTCCCTTCAGTCTCTTTAACTAAATCAACCCCATGAATTTGTTTCTCACTCAGCTCGGTCCAATATCGGTCCAATACAAGGGAGTCCGACACTTACGACCATATAAAGCTTCATACGATGCCATCCGCATGCTCGACTGATAACTGTTGTTGTAAGAAAATTCAACCAAGGGTAGATATCTTTCCCAACTACCTTCGAGCTCTAATATGCAACATCAGAGCATATCCTCAAGAAATTGGATTACTCTCTCAGAATGACCATCAGTTTGAGGATGAAATGCAGTACTAAAATCAACCTCGTACCTAAGGCCTCTTGTAACTTCTTCCAAAACCTCGAAGTAAATCTCGGGTCTCTGTCCGAGATAATAGATATAGGCACTCCATGTAATCTTACTACCTAAGTCAATTTCGTTAATCTATCAACAATAACCCACACAGCATCTCTCTTATTCAAAGTCATAGACAAGCCCGTAACAAAATCCATGGTAATCCGATCCCACTTCCACTCGGGAACCATCACTGACTGAAGTAACCTCGAAGGCACTTGATGCTCAGCTTTCACTTGTTGACAGATCGACATTTTGTTACATACTCCGAGATGTCTCTTCTCATTCTTGGCCACCAATAGAATTTCTTCAGATCATTGTACATTTTTGTACTGCCCGGGTGTACTGACAAATAACTACTATGTGCTTCTTGTAAAATTTCTCGGATCAACTCGTCATCTTTGGGTACACAAATTCTATCATGGAACATTAAGCAACCATCTGAACTCACCAGAATTCAGAATTAGCTTCTGATTCACACTTAGCTCTTTTAGCTAGTATTTCACTATCATTCCTTTGAGCCTCACATATTCATTGAACAAATAGTGGTCTAACTCTCAACTCGGCCAGTATAGCACCATCATTAGACAATGACAAACTCGTGCTCATAGCTCTCAAAGCATATGATCGCTGAAATCAGAGCTTTAAAATTAATAATGAATGAGATTGAACCTTGAGACTAACTCTGACAATGATTAAAGGAAAGTGTACCTATCAAACAGTAGTATAGCTTAGGTAAGACGGGATTATCGAACCCAAAGTAACTACAAGTACTAATACTTACTTTCCTTTTATTATTTAGCCTAAAATAAGGAGTGATTGGTTGATTTAATCTAGTTTAATGATTTCTAAGCTAAAGACAAAGACAAAAATAACGAATAGGGAAATAACTCGAAGAAAACTCAATTGATCAGAACGATACCCTTAGGAAGAATCTACCTAGACTTCACTTGTTATTTAATAATGAACCATACAATTTATTTACTTATTTTGATCCGTAACACTCCCTAACGTATATTAAACCCTCTCTCGAGGCGAATAACATCTAACCCTAGGTTAATTAGTGGAACTCTCATTCGCTTATAATAACCCCCTAAAATAGCAGTAAATCGATCTATGGATACCCATATTAGGTTTCACCCTAATCTGGCAAAATCTCGTCACCTATCTCTAGGCATGCGATCAACTCCGCTTAATTATGCTCAATCTACTCTTAAGCAGTGTCTATTCCTCCTCCACCTAAGCACATCAGAATTGGATTAAGCATGCATAATTAAGAACAAACTAAGTATTTATCATATAATTTAGAAATCAATAACAAAATTTTTCTAGGTTTCATCCCCTTCAGGTATCTGAAGGGTTTAGTTCATAACAAATAAAGAAAACATCTCAAGAGAAAAGATAAAATAAAACATAGAAAATCCCTAAAACCCCTTAAAGGAATTGAAGGAGAAATTCACCGTCTTGAGTAGAATTCCTACTCTTCGAGATGGATCCACTTGGCTATCTTCGAGTGATTCCACAAAACGTGATATTCTTGGCTCGGCTCCTTGGCCTAGCTCACCGCCTCACCCCCCCTTTTTAGGTTACATTTAGGGTGTTTATATAGACTTTTACAATGCTTTACTTAGCCTCTAAGTGTCCCAACTCAAGTATACTTCCTACTCGGTGTTTGAATAAGCTTTGGAAAGTGTTTCTTTGGCTCTAAGTATCCAAATCCGAGTGAAATTACTCTCTCCCGTAATAGAGGGACGGCCATGGTACACACCCGTGTAAATTATTTTCAAGCGATGTCTCGATTCTGCTGATTGGGGCACGGCCGTGTAAATCGTGGCATGGCTGTTTCTTAGTTAATTGTTGAGGCACAGCTATGTAGATTGAAGTCCAGGCCGTGTCAATTTCCTCTTTGGCCCAAATTGACCCGTTTTAAGCCCATTTCTTGTTCTTTTTGTCCTCGAGTGCTTTCCTGAGTAAAAACATGAAAAGAAAGGACTAAGAGCACCTTTTTACATAAAACAATGGCTAAATCATCCAAAAGCATACTAAATGTGGGCCTAAAATATGTTGCTTTTACGGTTTATCAAATACCCCCACACTTAAGCTTTTGCTTGTCCTCAAGCAAAATTCTCAACTTATAATTAAAACGAACTTTCCATAATTCATAATTCCTATCAATAATGCCTTATCATAATTCATAGATAATTTATACATGGATAATTTAACTCAAAGACTCTTAAAGGTTCAAACAATTCTAAGTCATAAATTTGTAGCATAAAAACATAGGCGTCTCCCCTTATCTAAATAATTACCTTTAATTTGAAACCGACAAGGATTGACATCCTCATTAAAGATTCACTCAAAGCACTCGAAGTGTTTAAGGTTTAAGAGAAAGTACTCATAAGTTTAACCTAAAAAGTTAATCCCATAGGCTTGCCTGAAAATCAAATCTTCACCACTGTAATATGAGATGATACACAAATCAAAAGGTCTTTGACATGGTTGTAACAAGGCTTAGGTTAAAAGTGTGGATAAAGGCTAAATTAGAAGGTTGAATCATCGAGATTGACCTGATAAATTACCTACTAAGAATACTGAACTAGAAAATAAATGATTGCTTTGAAACTAGTAATACTAATACTTTTAATACGAGCTCTTCTTCAACAATTGGAATTAAAACACATAAGCTCCTTTAATCATATACTAATGCTTGAATATACTTTGGTTTTTTTTTAGGAACAAACTAAGTAAATACATAATTCAGAAAGAACTTTATCAACTAAAATAAACTAAATCGGTAACTGATCAAATCAATTCTCGATAGAAGGGTAGTCGAAAAGAATGGTGATAACAAATACAAAGGTTTTGGGTTAATATTAAGCGGGTAATTCGATAAAAAAAGGGTCATTATGATCAAATGGGTTCACTAAGGGTTAATTTGTGAAGGTAGGCTTTTTAGTGGAGTGAATGGGTTAAAACCTAGGTGCCTTTATCATCTCAGTATATCAAATCATTAATGTGGACTCAATATGTATAATCAAGGCAAGTTCTAGAATAACAATTCAGTATTGACACACTCATAATTAATAAAGTGAGCATGAAAAAGAATATATGCTCTATTAGGCTCAAATCTCACAAAAGATTGTGGGTATTTGACATCAATCATTTAAATTTCAAGCTTCAAGGTAGTATTCAAATTCAGTTTAATAACCTAGGAAATTTTTAATTTTTGAAACTTGATTCTCTAGTATTCTTCACGTATAAATCATCAATGCACAATTATCAATGACTTATTCAAGAGCTTATCAATAAAAATATAAATCATTAGAAAATTGACCTTAATTAATAATATGAGAAACTTACTTAGGAATAAGACTAAAATTCACGATTTGAGAATAATGCAAAAAGTCAGATACTTTTACCCCCACACACTTAAGATTTACATTGCACTCAATGTACAAAAATAGATAAACAATTATGTAATAAAATAATCAAAAGAGAAGGGGAGAAGTAACGCTTCCTAAATTTTGGATGATTCTGGGAGTTGGTAGAGGCCATGGTGAAAGGTGGATGGAGGAGGCGGTGGTGGCATTTTTTATAGGCCTGGTGGGGTGTCTACCGATGAGCTTTGTGCTAGATAAAGAAATTGGGTAGCCTGCAAAGATATAGCCAAGAAATCTAAAGAAACATTAATAATATACTAATACTATAATTAAAGACAAAGGAAATAAAGAGAGGGAGACTAAGAAGTAAACTGAAATTAAAAGAAAAGACTAATGGACTAAGGAGTCCTTATTGTTGGATGGTTCGCGAGGTGGGTGTGACCTCTAAGGCTGTGGTGCTTGATTCCCAAGCAGCCTTTAGAACCTAAAACCAAGAAACTAAAAGAATTTAAAATATATTAAGCAGAAGAGAATTATAGATAAGTAGGATAAAAGGGAAAATAAACATATAGAAGAATTTAAATGGTATAAAAGACCCTTGGCTTTGTGTTTGGATGAAGCGGCTGGCATGAACTTATGTGTTGGGGTCTCCTTTAAGGAGACAATGCTTGCCTTCTTATGCTTATTCGGCATGATTCTAGTGTAGCTCAAGAGTCTAGACACTTTTTCTAAGGAAAGAAAGAAAAAAAAGGAAGAAAAAATGAGGGGAGAAGGAGGAGGGCTGTGGGGTTTAAATAGGGTCTCAAATCTAGCATGTTCCCATGCTCGTGGACCGAAGGTGTGTTGAATTACATGACCGCATTGTACAACCGTGTGTCTAGGCTTGTTTGCTCACCTACACCCATTTTTCAAGTGCCACGCCCGTTCTTGAAATGGCAGTGTGTTGGCACCGTTGGGCGGCATGGGCGTGTGCTTTCCGTGTCTGATAGGGTAGTAGATTCACATGGCCTTGGAGCATGGTCGTGCCAATTTTTAGTTCCGTGGGAGAGTTGTTGGATCTGTGATGTCAGAAGTGGTTGGGATTTGATTCTCACGGCCACTGCTATGTCAGTACGGAGATTTCGATGGTCCACACGGCCAAGGGCACGACCGTGTGTAAGGCAGTGTGTCCTAAAAATCTGCTCTTTTGGTTAATCTATAAAGAGAAAGAGAAAAATAAAATAGAAACAAATGTAAAAAGAAGTAGGGTTAGTGCTCAGGTTGCCTTCCGAGAAGCGCTCGTTTATAGTCTTAAGCTAGACTTTTCCTTGTACTTGAATCAGGGCGGTTTAAAGGTTTGAATATATTCCCTCTTGCTTAAAGTTCTATTTCTTTGAAAAAGTTGACGTCGAGAAGTGTTTACCTCGAAAGTGTTGAATGTTGGGTTGTTTACCTCTACTATTTCGTGTTGGAAGATATTATGTACCTTAAGAGGGTTTTATCCCTTTGCCTTCAGGTCTGTTCTGATGATGTGTGGATCTGCTTTGTCTAACAATACATGGTTTCCTATTTTGTAGTGGTTTGATGTTCCTACGGGCTCTTCTAGTGGTTCCTCTGATTTTACTTCGTGCAGTTTCGGTTCTTTTTTGACTTGTACCCTCTGCTCTTCTAGATTTTCGATCCTAAGGTCTTGTTCCTTGTGTGATTCCTCTTTGTTGCTTTGGGATTTATGAGTCAGCTCAGGGTTGTGCCTTTGTGGTGTTTCCTGCGATAAAGGTTGAACAATTTGATTATCATCTGTATTCACTTTCTTACCTTCATCGATTGTTGTCCTGGCCGAGTCAAGAGCTTGAAGACTGATTGATTCGTCACCTACACAAAGTATGAGTTCTCTTGTGGCAACATCAATTTTAGTCTTGGAAGTTGCTAGAAAAGGTCTTCCTAAAATTAAGGGGATTGTATTATCCTCATCCATATCTAAAACAACAAAATCTACTGGGAAAACAAATTTATCGATTTTGACAAGAACATCTTCGATAATGGCCCTGGGAATTCTAATAGTTTTATCAGCTAATTGTATACTCATCTTAGTTTGTTTGGGCTTCCCTAGACCTAGTTATTTAAATAATGTATAAGGCATGACATTTATACTTGCCCCTAAATCAGCTAATGCGTTATCAATAGCTAGACTACCAATTAAACATGGAATTGTAAAAATCCCTGGATCTTTTAGCTTTTGTCGTAATCTATTCTGTAACATTGCTGAGCATGCTGCGTTTAACTCCACGTGGTGCTCTTCGTCTAATTTGCATTTGTTAGTCAAGAGCTATTTTAAAAATTTTCTCGAGTCTGACATCTGAAAAAGAGCTTCAAGAAGGGGTAAGTTAATATGTAATTTCTTTAAGAGTTTAAGAAACTTACCGAACTGTTCTTCTAAATCATCTCTTTTTATCGCTTCAGGATAAGGTATGCGAGGTTGGTACTCCTTGATTACTAGTTTTGGTTTTTCTTGTGTTACCTTTACCTTACCTTCGCCTACCTTATTTTCTTGTATTGGAATGGGTTCCTCTAACCCTTTACTGTCATTAGCTGAGATGGCTTGAATTTGCTCCTTTGGGTTGATCTCCGTGTTACTTGGTAGACGTCCTTGTGGTCATTCTGACAGTAGCTTTGCAAGTTGTTCGACTGCATTAGTTGCTTCCTTTACTGACTTCGTAAGTTCCCCTATTCAGTTCTCGTTACTTTTAATTGTTTTCTAAGTTTCTTGAAACCGATTTTCTATGTTTGCCATAAATTTTGTCAGCATCTCTTTGAGGCTTGGCTTTTTCTCTTGGATATGGCTGATTTTGGAAGTTTTGAGGAGGTTGTTGTCTTTGATTCCCTTAATTTCCTTGGCCTCCCCATGAAAAATTTGGGTGGTTCCTCCAACCTGGATTGTAAGTGTTACTATAAGGATTGTTATTGGATCTGAAATTATTACCTATATAGTTTGTCTGTTCAATTTCTGCATCCGGTTGGTAGGATGGGTACTTTGGATTTGCCACATTTCCACTTACATTGCACTGCATGACTGGGTGTACCGCGAGGAACATAAACTGTCAAGCTTTTTATTCATCAACTCTACCTGATTTGACAACATGGTCACTGCATCGAGGTTGTAAACTCCGGCTAATTTTGTCAGTTTTATCCTTGTAACTTGCCATTGATAGCTATTCAGTGACATCTCTTCAATGAACTTGTAGGCAGCTTTAGGAGTTTTATTATTTAAAGTTCCACTGGCGGCTGAATCAATCAATTGACTTGTTGAGGGATTTACACCATTGTAAAAAGTTTGGACTTGAAGCCACAAAGCTAATCCGCGGTATGGACATCTCCTCAAGAGATCCTTGTATCTCTCCCATGAATTGTATAACGTCTCTAAATCCATCTGCACAAAAAAAAAATGATATCATTCCGTAATTTGGCTGTTTTGGCCTGTGGGAAATATTTTAATAAAAATTTTTTGGTCATTTGTTCCCATGTAGTGATTGACCCTCGTGGTAACAAGTTCAACCACTATTTGGCTTTATTCCTTAATAAAAAGGGGAATAACCGAAGATGAATGGCATCATCAAAAACACCATTTATTTTGAAAGTATCACAGAACTCTAAAAAATTAGGTATATAAGTGTTCGAGTTTTCATCTAGCAAACCATAAAATTGAACAAATTGTTGAATCATTTGTATTGTGTTAGGCTTTAATTCAAAATTATTAGCGGCTATAGCAGGCCTAACAATACTAGATTCAGCTCCTATTAAATGAGGTTTAGCATAATCATACATAGTACTCGGAACATTGTTTTCTTCCACATCTCATGGTGGATTATTCTTGTCCATCCCTTCAGTAGGATTGGATCTGTCTTCTAGCTCTTTTTCGGTGTAATTTAGGGCTCGCCTAATTTCTCTACGATTCCTTCGAGCGGTAGCTTCAATTTCACTATCGTATTCTAAAGGTCCTATCGGGTTCGTTCTAGACATAAACTAGAGGTACCTGCTAGGAAAAAGGAAGAAATAAAATTAGCAAAAGATATTAAAATGAAAAAAAATAGTGGCTAAAGTAATAAAAATAGAGCTTTCTTAATATTTTAGTTCCCCGGAAACGGCGCCAAAAACTTGATCGTTGAAATCAGAGCTTTAAAATTTATAATGAATGAGTCGAACCTTGAGACTAACTCTGACAACGATTAAAGGCAAGTGTACCTATCGAACAGTAGTATAGCTTAGGCAAGATGGGATTATCCAACCCAAAGGAACTAAAAGTACTAATACTTACTTTCTTTTTATTATTTAGCCTAAAATGTGGAATGATTGGTTGATTTAATCTAGTTTAACTATTTCTAAGCTAAAGACAAAGACAAAAAGAATGAATAGGGAAATAACTCGAAGAAAACTCAATTGATCACAATGATACCTTCAGGAAGAATCCACCTAGACTTCACTTGTTATTTAATATTGAACCATATGATTTATTAACTTAGTTTGATCCATAAGACTCCCTAACGTATATTAAACCCTCTCTCGAGGCGAATAACATCTAACCCTAGGTTAATTAGTGGAACTCTCGTTCGCTTATAATAACCCCCTAGAATAGCAATAAATCGATCTATGGATTCCCATATTAGGTTTCACCCTAATCTGGCAAAATCTCATCATCCTATCTCTAGGCGTGCGATCAACTCCGCTTAATTATGCTCAATCTACTCTTAAGTAGGGTCTATTCCTTCTCCGCCTAAGCACATCAGATTTGGATTAAACATGCATAATTAAGAACAAACTAAGTATTTATCATATAATTTAGAAATCAATAACAAAATTTATCTAGGTTTCATCCCCTTCAGGTATTTGAAGGGTTTAGTTCATAACAAATAAAGAAAACATCTCAAGAGAAAAGATAAAACAAAACATAGAAAATCCCTAAAACCCCCTAAAGGAATTGAAGGAGAAATTCACCGTCTTGAGTAGAATTTTTGCTCTTTGAGATGGATCCACTTGGCTATCTTCGTGTGATTCCACAAAACATGATCTTCTTGGCTCGGCTCCTTGGCCTAGCTCACCGCCTCACCCCCCCTTTTCAGGTTACACTTAGGGTGTTTATATAGACTTTTATAATGCTTTACTTGGCCACTTAGTGTCCCAATTCAAGTATACTTCCTACTCGGTGTTTGAATAAGCTTTGGAAAGTGTTTCTTTGGCTCTAAGTATCCAAATCCAAGTGAAATTGCTCTCTCCCGTAACAGGGGTACGGCCATGGTACACACCAATGTAAATCATTTTCAGGACGTGTCTCGATTCTGTCGATTGGGGCACGACCGTGTAAATCATGGCATGGCCATGTCTTAGTTAATTGTCGAGGCACGGCCATGTGGCTTGAAGTCCAGGCCGTGTCGATTTCTTCTTTGGCCCAATTGGCTTGTTTTAAGCCCGTTTCTTGTTCTTTTCATCCTCGAGTGCTTTCCTAAGTAAAAACATGAAAAGAAAGGATTAAGAGCACCTTTTTACATAAAACAAGGGCTAAATCATCCAAAAGCATACTAAATGTGGGCCTAAAATATGTTGCTTTTATGGTTTATCAGCATACAGGGATTTCCTACTCAGGGCATCCGCAACCACATTTGCTTTTCCCAGATGGTAATCGATTACTAGTTCATAGTATTTCAATAATTCGAGCCACCGCCATTGCCGTAAATTTAAATCTTTTTGATTCATCGAATACTTCAAACTCTTATGATCCGTGAAGATTCAGCACTTCTCACCATATAAGTAGTCTCGCCAAATCTTCAACGCGAAAACAATCGCGGCCAACTCTAAGTCATGAGTTGGGTAATTCTTCTCATGTGGTTTTAACTGTCTCGAGGCGTAAGTGACTACCTTACCCTCTTGCATTAACACACACCTGAGACCATTTAACGACGCGTCACTGTAAACCACAAACTCTTTGCCCGACTCAGGTTGCACTAAAATCAGTGCCTCTATCAGTAATGTTTTTAATTTCTAAAAACTCTGTTGACACTTTTCAGTCCACTCAAACTTAACATCCTTGTGCATCAGTTTCGTCATCGGGGTTGCAATCATGGAGAATCCCTTCACAAACCACCTATAGTATCCCACTAAACGCAAAAAGCTTCTGACTTCTGACACGTTCCTCTGCGGTTTCCACTCCACAATAGCCGAGATATTTCCTGGATCAACTCTAATACCCTTGCCTGACACAATGTGTCCTAGAAATCTGGCCTCTCGGAGCCAAAACTCGCTCTTGCTGAATTTAGCATATAACTGCTTATCTCTTAAAGTCTGCAAAATAATTCTCAAATGCTCTGCATGTTCACTCTCATCCCGAGAATAGACTAATATATCATCGAAAAAAATGACTACAAACTTATCCAAGTACGGTCGCAAGACACGATTCATTAAATCCATAAAAATCACAGAAGCATTTGTTAAACCGAATGGCATAACCAAAAACTCATAATGGCTATACCTCGTCCGGAATGCCATTTTCGGTAGATCTTGCTCCTTAACCCTCAACTGGTAATAACCAGACCTCAAGTCGATTTTAGAGAATACCGTAGCTCCCTTTAGTTGATCAAATAAGTCATCTATCCTCAGTAAAGGATACTTATTTTTCACTGTCACCTTGTTAAGCTATCTGTAGTCTATACACAATCTCATCGACCCATCTTTCTTTTTCACAAATAGTACAGGAGCACCCTACGGTGAATAGCTCGGTCTTGTAAAACCCTTATCCGTCAACTCTTGCAACTGAACCTTCAATTCCTTCAACTCTAATGGGGCTATCCTATACGGAGCAACAAAATTGATGTCATTCCCGAAACCAACTCAATTCCAAACTCGACCTCTCTAACTGGGTGTATTTGGGTAACTCTTCTGGAAATACATCCAAATACTAGCATACAACCGGCACTGTTTCAATCTTTTCTTCAGACTCTTGAGTGTTCAGTACAAAAGTGAGATATGACTCACACCCTTTTCTCAAATATTTCTTAGCCACTAAGGAAGAGATCGTTATCGGTAAGTTATCTGACTCACTTGATTCAACCCGAATAACATCTCCATTTTCACATTTCAATACAATGAATTTACTACCACAATTTACTAAAACACTATGGGTATTTAACCAATCCATACCAAGAATCAAATCAAAATCATCAAATGGCAACAACATAAGGTTTGTTGAAAAATAATGACCCTTAATTGTCAAGGGACATTTCCTACACACCTTGTCCACTAACACATGTTTTCCTAATGGGTTGGACACCTTTACCACAAATTTAGTAGACTCAATAGTCATATTCAAACTAGATGTCAATCTCATACAAATATAAGAATGGGTCAACCCTGGGTCAATATAAGCAATAACAAAGGTGTCATGAAGAGAAAATGTACCCATTATTACATCTGGCGATGATGCCTCTTCTTGAGCACGAATAGCATAGGTCCTTGCTGGTGCCCGACCCTCTGACCTCACAGTAGAGTCTCGTGATACACCTTTCCCACTAGTCCCACCTCCCAAGTTCTTTTGTGGCCTACCTCTAGAGAATACATTGCTTGATCTCACCTCTTGCTTTTTCTCTTTATCATCTCTTTCAGGGCAGTTTTGGATGAAATGGTCAGGGGAACCACATTTGTAACAATTTCTAATATTTCCCCAACACTCCCTAGTGTGATGTCTGCCACAACTTGGGCACTCCGGTCTAGACTTTGGATTGCCCATACTTGCTATCGAGGTGGCCTGAACTCTTGAACCTGAGTAATTGTTGCCTCACTTTCTTTGCGAATACCCGACTGATGCAGTCGCCCGAGGGTTCACTTCCTTGGACCTTTTAGATTGAGCTTGATAAGATTTACTCATTGGTCTTTTTCTCGTGTCCTAGGCCTCACTCACAGCCTTCCTCTTTTCCTTACTCAATTATTCGGCCTTACTGGCCCTATCCACCAATACCACAAACTCCTTTAGCTCTAAAATCCCAACTAAGAGACTGATATCTTCATTCAACCCATCTTCAAATCTCTTGCATAAGATAGCTTCCGTGGACATACATTCTTGTTCATACTTACTGAGCTTAACAAATCCGAACTCATATTCCGCCACAGTCATTTGTTCTTGCTTCAGCTCAAGGAATTCCTTCTATTTCTGGTCCACAAACCTTTGACTTATGTACTTCTTTCGGAACTCCTCCAAGAAAACGTCCCACATTACCCTCTCCGCAGGAACCACGGATGTTAGTGTTTTCCACCAATGGTATGCCGAGTCCCTCAACATAGACACAGCGCATTTTAAGCTCTCCTCAGGTGTACAGGAGAGTTCATCAAAAACCCTCATTGAGTTTTCAAGCCAGAACTCCGCACGTTCAGGGTCATTATCTATATTAGCTCGAAAATCCTCAGCCCCTTACTTACAGATTTTGTCTACTGGAGGCTTAGTTGTCCTCACCATTTCTATACCATGGGGAGCCACAGGGATTGGCTGAGGCATAGGAGGAGGTAGAGGAGGTTAAGCATTGGGGTTTGCTCATACATACTCAGTGTACCAATTACTCATCATTTGGCGAAAGGCTTCTCGATCCTCTTCTCCTTGACCCCTAGTCTCGAGTTCACTCTACACAGGAGCGGTCCCTTGCATAGGAGCCGACGTAGTACTAGCTGCGTTACCAGCAGCCGATTGATCGGGATCCATATACTACATAGAATAAATTTAAAATCCTCAGAAGCCACCACACTATCATTATATGCTTATGGCATGTATAGCTAGACTCTTACACACGCTACGGTAGTTCTAAAACTGACTAAACCATAGCTCTGATACCAATAAATGTAACACCCCTTACCCGTGTTCTACGCTGGAACCAGACCCAAGGCTTTACCTTAATAAAGTCCTCATACTCGCCACTTAGACCCATCATGACTACTCTCTTTGGTCGCCTTAACAACCTCATACTAGACTTACGAGACCTCACTCATACATGCAAAGATTCTCGAGACTATACCAAAACATTTTCAACTTTTACAAATTTTCTCTTTTATATAGGGCTTGCATGCCCATGTAAAACGAGACACGCCTGTGTGTAGACACACAGGCCCATGCTCCACAACCATGGTGAATACTGACTTCACACACATGGTCTCAAAGCCTAGTCACACGTCCGTGTTCGACACTGTGTGCGACATTGACTTGGGTCACACGACTTGGACACACGCCCATATGGCTGGTCCGTGGTCGCCTCTGACTATTTTCCTATGGCCTGGGCATGCCCGTGTGCTTCAACCGTGTGACGATTCAAATTTCAATTTCAAGATATAGACTTCACACGGTCTGGGCACACATCCGTGGCTTGATCATGTGTCACACACGGCCTAGACACACGCCTGTGTGCCTACCCATATAGACAAGAACGAGGTTGTTTGTTAAGCTCTTTGCACCCCTATAGCTTACACTACATGAACCCATTCAACATACTAATAAACACCTAATAACTTCAACATGAACTCCTATAAATAACTTTATAATTTCATAAATGGTAAGGTGAGCCATCATTCATGCCAATTTACAAAATTAATGTCTTAACAAGAGCCAATACACCTTTGGCCAAAATAACAAAATAATCGAACTAGTCTAGCTGCTATACATGTCTTTTACAAAATCATTAAGTCTAGGTATACCAAGATGAGCTGATAGTGTATGCGGTCTCCTGGTTATCAGCGTATCCCGGCTCGGCTCTTAAGCTCTATAAAACAAGGGAAAGAAAGGGAAGTAAGCTTTAAGCTTAGTAAGTTTACGTGTAAACAATATCAGCATTTTAACATGCATTAAACAATTTCATAACATTATATACTAAGCAAGAAACAATCTACATTAATGATCATGCTTACCCATTTCCTCCATTCACACATTCCAACTGTAACAGCCCGATTTTGGGGCTAGTCGAAATAGTGGTCTCGGGACCACTAATTCGAGATTGAGGAAAATTATTTTATTATTATTTTATGTGTTACGGTATTAATATATGGCTATATGGAAATTTTGGTGCTTTAATTTTAGTAATAGCATGTTTAATTGAGAAAAAGGACTAAATCACCAGAGATGTAAAAGTTTTATTTTATAAGGTAGGGGTACCTAATAGCTATAGATTATAAATTAGAGGATTTAAAATTAAAATTAGGCCATTAGTAGGGTATGGCCGGCCATGTAGACAAAGGGGGACAATAGCATTAATTTTTAGTCAAATTTGGTGGAAATTAGGTGATGAAATGAATAAAAAAGAGAAGAAAAAGATGTTATCATCTTTCACTATTCACTCATCTCTTTCCACCAAAAATTGAAGAGGAAATAGAGCTCTTGGAGGCTCAAACTTTCAGCCACTCAATTCTCATTCAAGTAAGTGATTTAGGTGGTTTTAATTGATGATTTTTGTATTTTTGGAGTCTCCAATGCTTAAGCTAGCTAATGAGGGGACTAATTTGTTGATATGGTTGAAAGTTTAGGGACTTTCCATGGGAGTGTTAAAGTGGTTAGTTGAGTTTTTATGGAAGAAATTGAATGTTGGGGAGTGGTAAAGCAACTTTTGTGAAAGGTGTTTTCAAAAAAACACCTAGGTAGGACTTAAATACAAAGATTTAGTTTGTCATAAATGCATGAAATAGTTGAAATGGTGAGTATTTATAAGAGAAATAAATGTTCATCTATGCTTGTTTATCGAGAAAATGTGATGAAAAATAAATTACGAGCCTAGGGGCAAAATCATAATTTTTCCAATGTATAAGGGCAAAATAGTCAGTTTTGCCCAAGTGTAGAATTTGATGTATTATAATCAGAGAATGATCTAAATGAATTAATTTCATTGTTATAGATCAAGAAGAAAGCGGAATCAACCTTGACCGTGGGAAAGGCAAGGTGATTGAGTAAATCGCTAGCTAACACGTTTGCATCGAGGTAAGTTTATGTGTAAGCAATATCTAATTTTGAAAGCATTATGTTGCTAATTAGAGTATGGCATGATTGAGAACATATGTGGTTCTAGTGGATTGAATGTGATAGTCATTGAATAATTATTGTATGAATGGCGAAATAATTATATGAATAAGTATTGACGATATTTGATGGTGGGCTATGTACGATACCGCCTTGTTGCTTAATTATGATGGGCTATGTGCAATACCATCGTCTATATATCTTTTTGGTAGGCTATGTGCGATACCATCGCAACTAATCTTTTGGTGGGCTATGTGCGATACCACCCTAAAAAAGGCTGACGGTGGGCTAAGTGTGAAACCACCGAGTAATTTGACTAGGAGTAATGAAATTAGAGATAGTGATATGTTGTACTATGTGATTTTGTGGTGCTAAGTGCAGGGGAACTTGTTAATGAATGCATGCATTAAGCTTGTGATATGGTTGCAATGTGGGAATGGAGAAAATAAGTAAGCATGATCATGAATGTAGATTGTTTCTCGCTTAGTATGTAATGCTATGTAATTTTTTAATTCATGTTATAATGTTATATTGTTTACATGTAAACTTACTAAGCTTAAAGCTTACTCCCCCTTCTCTTTTTCCCTTATTTTATAGAGTTTAAGAGTCGAGCCGGGATACGTCAATAACAAGGAGGCCGCCCATACTATCTGCTCACCTCGGTATATTCAAACTTAGTGATTTTCTGTATGGCATGTATAGGGGCTAGACTAAACAGAATGTTTTGTTATTTTGGCCAAAGGTGTATTGGCTCTTGCTTAGACATTTATTTTGTAAATTGCAAATAATGATGGCACATTTTATCATTTATGAAATTTCAAAGTTATCAATGTGGGTGCATGTTGAATTATGAGATGTTTATTAGTTTGTTGAATGAACTCATGTAGTGTAAGATTTAGGGGTGCTAAAAGCTTGGAAAACAGCCTTGTTCTGTCCACATGGGTAGGCACACGGGCGTGTGTTTAGACCATGTGTGACACACGGTCAGCGCACGGGCGTGTGACTTGGCTGTGTGTCCCCTGCATGTTAACATTTAAGTTAGAATAGACCACGGACTGCCCACACGGACATGTCTAGGCCGTGTTAAATTAGTCAGTAACTCCTTACGGTTTAAAGCCACGGGCATGTTATGAGGGTACAGGCGTGTTCCATTTCACATGGGCGTGTGCCCTAACCGTGGGAGTTTTGGCAGAATGCTGGGGTTTTTGGGCACTGTATGAGCACATAGGCGTGTGTGACTACACACGGGCGTGTGTGTCATCTAGCACGGGCGTGTACTCCCTGTTTAGATGGAAAAAATTTATAGATCGTAAGGTTTCTGATATAATCTCGAAGCCCTCGTATGTACGAGTGAGGTCTCGTAAGTCGAAATAAAGTTGTTGTAGTGACTCAAGTAAAGTAGTCACGTGTGCCTAAGTGGTGATCAAGTAGTTTTGTACAGTAACACTTCGTGCCCGATTCTGGTGGGGATTGTGGGTAAGGGGTGTTACATTTAGTGGTATCAGAGCTATGGTTTAGTCGATTCTAGGACTACCATAGTGTGTGCAGGAGTCCAGCTATACATGCCATAAGTGTATAATGATAGTGTGGTGGCTTTTGATAATTTTAAATTTGTTTTATGTAGTACATGGATCTCGATCAATCGACTACTGATGATGCAGCTAGTAATGCGCCGGCTCCTGCGTAAGGGACCGCACCTGTGCTGAGTGAACCTGAGACTAGGGGTCAAGGAGAAGAGGCTCGAAAAGCCTTTCTCCAAATGATGAGCAATTGGTACACTAAGTATGTACGAGCTAACCCCAATGCTCAACCTCCTCCACCTCCTCCTATACCTCAGCCAGTTCTGTGGCTTCCCAAGATATAAAAATGGTGAGGACAACTAAGCCCCCGGTAGACAAAATTCAGAAGCAAGGGCTGAATAGTTTTGAGCTAATAAAGATGATGACCCTAAGCATGCGGAGTTCTGGCTTGAGAACTCAATGAAGGTATTTGAGGAACTCCCCTGTACACCCGAGGAGAGCTTGCAATGTGTTGTATCTTTGCTGAGGGACTCGGCATACCATTGGTGGAAAACATTGACATCACTGGTTCCTAAAGAGAGGGTAACATGGGACTTTTTTTAGAAGAGTTTCGAAAGAAGTATATAAGTCAACAGTTTGTAGATCAGAAGCGGAAGTAATTCCTTGAGCTGAAGCAAGGAAAAATGACTGTGGCGGAATATGAGCGTGAATTTGTTTGGCTCAGTAAGTACGCATAAGAATGTGTATCCACGGAAGCTACCTTATGCAAGAGATTTGAAGACGAGTTGAATGAAGACATCAGACTTCTAGTTGGAATTTTAGAGCTAAAAGAATTTGTGGTATTGGTGGACCAGGCTAGTAAGGCCGAAGAATTGAGTAAGGAAAAGAGGAAATCCCTGAGTGAGGCTCAAGATGTGAAGAAGAGGCCGATGAGCAAATCATACTAAGCTCAATTGAAAAGGTCAGGGAAGTGAACCCTCGGATGACTACGTCAGACGGGCATTCGCGGAGAGAGCGAGGTAACACGTATTCGGGTTCAAGAGTTTAGGCCACCTCAATGGTGAGTGTGGGCAATCCAAAGTCTAAATCGGAGTGCCCAAGTTGTGGCAGACATCACACTGGGGAGTGTTGGGGAAACAATCAAAATTGTTATAAGTGTGGATCCCTCGACCATTTCATTCAAAACTATCCTGAAAGGGGTGACAAGAAGAAGAAGAAAGAGGTAAGATCAAGCAGTGCATCCTTTAGAGGTAGGCCACAAAATAACTCAAGAGATGGGACTAGTGGTAGAGGTGTATCACGAGAAACTACTGTATGGTTAGAGGGTCGGGCACCAGCAAGAACCTATGCTATTCGCGCTCAAGAAGAGGCCTCATCATCGAACATAATAACAGGTACATTTTCTCTCTATGACACCTCTATTATTGCTTTGATTGACCCGGGGTTGACCCATTCTTATATTTGTATGAGATTGGCATTTAGTTTGAATATGACTATTGAGTCTACTGAATTTGTGATAAAAGTATCAAATCCACTAGGTAAATAGGTGTTAGTTGACAAGGAGTGTAGGAATTGCCCCTTGACAATTAGTGGTCATTATTTTCTGACAAACCTTATGTTGCTGCCGTTTGATGAGTTTGATTTGATTCTTGGTTTGGATCAGTTGACTGCCCATAGTGTTTTAGTGAATTGTGGTAGTAAATTTGTTGAATTGAAGTGTGAAAATGAAGATGTTATTTGGGTTGAATCAGGTGAGTTAGATAGTCTACCGGTGATGATTTCATCCATGGTAGCTGAGAAATATTTGAGAAAAGGATGTGAGTTGTATCTTGCCTTTGTACTGAACACTCAAGAGTCTGAAGCAAAGATTGAAATCGTGCCAGTTGTACGTGAGTATCCGTATGTATTCCCAGAAGAGTTACCTAGACTACCTCCAATCAGAGAGGTTGAGTTTGGAATTGAGTTAGTTCTGGGAACGGCACCTATTTCCATCGCTCTGTATAGGATGGCATCGTTGGAGTTGAAAGAATTGAAGGTCCAGTTGCAAGAGTTGACAGATAAGGGTTTTGCAAGACTAAGCTATTCACCGTGGGGTGCTCCGGTATTATTTGTGAAAAAGAAAGATGGATCAATGGGATTGTGTATAGACTACAGACAGCTCAATAAGGTGACGGTGAAAAATAAGTATCCTTTACCAAGGATAGATGATCTATTTGATTAACTGAAAGGAGCTATGGTGTTCTCCAAGATTGATCTGAGATTCGGTTATTACTAGTTGAGGGTTAAGGAACAAGCGTGCCGAAAATAGCATTCATGACGAGGTATGGCCATTATGATTTTCTGGTCGTGCCGTTCGGTTTAACGAATGCTCCTATGGTTTTTATGGACTTAATGAACTGTGTCTTCTGACTGTATTTGGATAAGTTTGTGATTATTTTTATTGATGACATATTGGTTTACTCCTGAGGATGAGAGTGACCATGCAAAGCATTTGAGAATTGTCTTGTAGACTTTGAGAGACAAGCAATTATATGCCAAATTTAGCAAGAGCGAGTTTTAGCTCTGAGAGGTTAGATTTCTAGGACACATTGTGTCGGGTGAGGGTATTAGAGTTGATTCGAGAAAGATCTCAGCTATTGTCGAGTTAGAAGCCTTTTGGGTTTGGTGGGGTACTATAGGCAGTTCGTGAAGGGATTTTCTATGATTGCTACTCCGATGACGAAATTATTACACAAGGATGTTAAGTTCGAATGGACTAAAAATGCCAAAAGAGTTTCGAGAGATTGAAAACATCATTGGCAGAAGCACTGATTTTGGTACAGCCTGAGTCAAGAAAGGAGTTTGTGGTCTATAGTGACGCGTCGTTAAATGGTCTCGATTGTGTGTTGATGCAAGAGGGTAAGGTAGTTGCTTACGCCTCGAGACGGCTAAAATCACATGAGAATAATTATCTAACTCATGACCTAGAGTTGGCCGCAATTGTTTTCGCGTTAAAGATTTGGTGACTGATAGTGTCAAACAGTCAAGTTTCAATATTTATAAAAGAGTGATCGAACCTGTAGACTAACTGTGACAACAATAGAGGCAAGTGCACCTATTGAACAGCAGTATAGCTCAGGCAAGAATATCTTATCGATCTCAAGGGACCTAAAAGTACTACTACTCACTTTCTTTCTATTATTTAGCTTGAAATATGAAGTGATTGAATTATTAAACTAATGAAATACTTAAACTAAATGCAAAGACAAAAGAATGAATAGGAGAAAGACTTTAGGAAAACTCAGTTGATAAAGACGATACCCTCAGGAAGAATACTTATTATTCATTCCCCAAACCATATGATTTCTTTACTTAGCTTGATCCGTGAGACTCCTTAACCGATATTAAACCCTCTTTCGAGGCGAATAACGTCTAACCTTAGGTTAATTAGTGGAACTCTCATTCACTTATAATAACCCCCTAAGGAAGCAGTAAATCGATCAATGGATTCCCATATTAGGTTTCACCCTAATTCGGTGAAATCTCGTAACCCTATCTCTAGGCGCCCGATCAAATCTGCTCAATTATGCTAGATCTACTCTTAGGCGAGGTCTATTCCTCCTCCACCTAAGCACATCAGATTAAATTAAGCAATATAATTAAGAACAAAATAAGTACTTATCATATAATTTAGAAATCAAATAACAAAATCCATCATAGGTTTTATCCCCTTCAGGTATCTGAAGGGTTTAGTTCATAACTAAATACAAAAACATCTCAAGAGTAAAGATAAAACAAAACACAACAAATCCCTAAAACTCCCTGAAGGAATTAAAGGAGAGATCCTCCGTCTTGAATGGAGCTCCGCTTCTTGAGATGGATCAACTGGCTATCTTCAAGTGACTCCCTAAAAGATGAATGCTTTGGCCAAAAGCCTTTGCCTTGGGTTGTTTATATAGGCTTTGGGATGCTATCCTTGGCTCCTAAGTACCTCCTTCAAGTAGAATTACTATTAGGGTGTTGGAGTAGTCTTAGGAGTATGTTTTTTTTTTTTTGCTTCAAGCATCCAAATCCAAGTGAAATTACTTTCTCCCGCGGTAGGGGCACGGCCATGGCACACGCCCGTGTAACTCGTGGTTGGGCCGTGTCTCGATTCTGTCATTTTGGACACTAGTGTAAGTTAGGATTCAGAGTGCTTGTGTTGGTCATTGATTTGGGCATGGCCATGTAGATCACTAGGCACGTCCGTGTGATAAATGGATGTTGCACGGCTGTGTGTCACGGAGTTGAGGCCATGCTCTAGGTAATTGGCAAGGCATGGTCGTGTGGGATTTGGGCCAGGCCGTGTTGATTGTTTGCTAAGGCCAAATTACTCTGTTTTAAGCCTGTTTTGTGTTCTTTTTATCCTTGGGTGCTTTCCTGAGTATAAACATGAAAAGAAAGGATTAAAAGCACCATTTTACATAAATCAAGGCTAAATCATCCAAAAGCCTATTAAATATGGGGTTAAAATATGTTACTTTTACGGTTTATCATCGACATTACTTGTATGGTAAGAAATGTCAAATCTTTACGGATCATAAAAGTTTGATGTACTTGATGAATCAAAAGGAGTTAAATTTATTGCAATGATGATGGCTTGAATTATTGAAGGACTACGAGCTAGTGATCGATTACCACCAGGGGAAAGTGAATGTAGTTACAGATGCTTTAAGTAGAAAATCCTTGTATGCTTTGAAAGCAATGAGCACGAGTTTGTCATTGTCTGATGATGGCGCTATACTAGCTATAGCGAAGTTGAGAGCTAGGCCACTATTTGTTCAACAAATATGTGAAGCTCAAAGGAATGATAATGAGATTCTAGCTAAAAGAGCTAAGTGTGAATCAGGAGCTAATTCTGAATTTTGGGTAAGTTCAAATGGTTGCTTAATGTTCCATGATAGAATTTGTGTGCCTAAAGATGACGAGTTGATCTGAGAAATTTTACAAGAAGCACATAGTAGTTATTTGTCAGTACACCCGGGCAGCACAAAAATGTACAATGATTTGAAGAAATTTTATTGGTGGCCAGGAATGAAAATAGACATCTCAGAGTATGTAACAAAATGCCTGATCTATCAACAAGTGAAAGCTGAGCAACAAAATGCCTGATCTATCAACAAGTGAAAGCTGAGCATCAAGTACCTTCGGGATTACTTCAACCAGTGATGGTTCTCGAGTGGAAGTGGGATCGGATTACCATGGACTTTGTGACAGGGTTTCCTTTGACTCCTAAAAAGAAAGATGTTGTGTGGGTTGTTGTTGATGGATTAACAAAGTCGGCTCACTTTATACCTGTGCGTATTGATTATTCACTAGAGAAGTTAGCCGAGTTGTATATTGTAGAAGTAGTAAGGTTACATGGAGTGCCTATATCCATTATCTCGGAGAGAGACCCGAGATTTACTTCGAGGTTTTGGAAGAAGTTACAAGAGCCCTTAGGTACAAGGTTGAATTTTATTACTGCTTTTCATCCTCAAACTGATGGTCAGTCTGAGAGAGTAATTCAAGTTCTTGAAGATATGTTCCGATGCTGTGTGCTAGAGTTTGAAGGTAGTTGGGAAAGATACCTACCCTTGGTCAAATTCACTTACAATAATAGTTATCAGTCGAGCATACGGATGGCACCGTATGAAGCCTTATATGGTCGTAAGTGTCGGACTCCTTTGTATTGGACCGAGTTGAGTGAGAAGCAAATCCATGGAATTGATTTAGTTAAAGAGACTGAGGAAAAGGTGAAAGTGATCCGGGATAGTATAAAGGCTACTTCAGACCGGCAAAAATCGTATGCGGATTTGAAAAGAAAAGAAATTGAGTTCCAAGTGGGTGACAAGGTTTTTCTGAAAGTGTCACCGTGGAAGAAAATCGTGAGATTTGGTCAAAAGGGTAAATTGAGTCTAAGATTCATAAGGCCGTATGAGATTATCGAAAGGATTGGGCCAGTGGCATATCGGTTGGCTTTACCGGTAGAGTTAGAGAAAATTCACAATGTGTTTCATGTATCAATGCTAAGGCATTATCGTTCCGATATTTCGTATGTGATTCCTCCGACGAAAATTGAGATATGATCGGATATGACATATGAGGAAGAGCCGATTAAAATCTTGGCTCGAGAAGTGAAACAGTTGAGGAATAAGGACATAGCCTTAGTAAAAGTGTTGTAAACATGGTGTAGAGGAGGCTACGTGGGAACCGGAAGAAACCATGAGAGAACAATATCCAAACCTCCTTACCGGTAAGATTTTCGAGGGCGAAAATCCCTAAAAGGGGGAGAGTTGTAATAGCCCGATTTTGGGGCTAGTCAGAATAGTGGTCTTGGGACCACTAATCTGAGGTTGAGGAAAATTATTTTAGTATTATTTTATGTGTTGTGGTATTAATATATGGCTATATGGAAACTTTGGTGCTTTAATTTTAGCAATAGCATGTTTAATTGAGAAAAAAGACTAAATCGCCGGAGATGTAAAAGTTTTATTTAATAAGGTAGGGGTACCTAATAGCTATAGATTATAAATTAGAGGATTTTAAAATGCAATTAGGCCATTAGTAGGGTACGGCCAGTCATGTAGACAAAGGGGGGACAAGAGCATTAAATTTTAGTCAAATTTGGTGGAAGCTAGGTGATGAAATGAATAAAATAAGAGAAGAAAAAGCGTTATCATCTTTCACTATTCACTCATCTCTTTCCATTGAAAATTGAAGAGGAAATAGAGTCTTGGAGGCTCAAACTTTCAGCCACTCAATTCGCATTCGAGTAAGTGATTTAGGTGGTTTTAATTGATGATTTTTGTATTTTTGGAGTCCCTAAAGCTTAAGCTAGCTAATGAGGGGACTAATTTGTGATATGGTTGAAAGTCTAGGGACTTTCCATGGGAATGTTTAAGTGGTTAGCTGAGTTTTTATGGAAGAAATTGAATGTTGGGTAGTGGTGAAGCAACTTTTGTGGAAGGTGTTTTCAAAACAACACCTAGGTAGGACTTAAATGCAAAGATTTAGTTTGTCATAAATGCATGAAATAGTTGAAATGGTGAGTAGTTGTAAGAGAAATAAATGTTCATCTACGCTTTTTATCGAGAAAATGTGATGAAAAATAAATTACGAGCCTAGGGGCAAAATCATAATTTTTCCAATGTACAAGTGCAAAATGGTCATTTTTGCCCAAGTGTAGAATTTGATGTATTATAATCATAGAATGATCTAAACGAATGAATTTCGTTGTTATAGATCAAGAAGAATGCGAAATCAACCTTGACCGTGGGAAAGGGAAGGTGATTGAGTAAATCGCTAGCTAACACGTTTGCATCGAGGTAAGTTTATGTGTAAGCAATATATAATTTCGTAAGCATTATGTTGCTAATTAGAGTATGGCATGATTGAGAACATATGTGGTTCTAGTGGATTGAATGTGATAGTCATTGAATAATTATTGTATGTATGGCGAAATAATTATATGAATGAGTATTGACAATATTTGATGGTGGGCTATGTGCGATACCGCCTTGTTGCTTAATTATGATGGGCTATGTGCGATACCATCGTCTATATATCTTTTTGGGGGGCTATGTGCGATACCACCGTAACTAATATTTTGGTGGGCTATGTGCGATACCACCCTAATAAAGGCTGATGGGGGGCTAAGTGCGAAACTACCGGGTAATTTGACTAGGAGTAATGAGATTAGAGATAGTGATGTGTTGTACTATGTGATTTTTTGATGCTAAGTGCAGGGGAACTTGTTAATGAATGCATGCATTAAGCTTGTGATATGGTTGCAATGTGGGAATGGAGAAAATGAGTAAGCATGATCATGAATGTAGATTGTTTCTCGCTTAGTATGTAATGCTATGTAATTGTTTAATTCATGTTATAATGTTATATTGTTTACATGTAAACTTACTAAGCTTAAAGCTTACTCCCCTTCTCTTTTCCCTTGTTTTATAGAGTTTAAGAGCCGAGTAGGGATAATCGATAACAAGGAGGCCGCCACACTATCTGCCCACCTCGGTATATTCAGACTTAGTGATTTTGTGTATGGCATGTATAGGGGCTAGACTAAACAGATTGTTTTATTATTTTGGCCAAAGGTGTATTGGCTCTTGCTTAGACATTTAATTTGTAAATTGCCAATAATGATGGCACATTTTATCATTTATGAAATTTCAAAGTTATCAATATGGGTGCAAGTTGAATTATGAGATGTTTATTAGTTTGTTGAATGAACTCATGTAGTGTAAGATATAGGGGTGCTAGAAGCTTGGCAAACAGCCTTGTTCTGTCTACATGGGTAGGCATACGGGCGTGTGTCTAGACTATGTGTGACACACGGTCAGCGCACGGGCGTGTGACTTGGCCGTGTGTCCCCTGCATGTTAACATTTAAGTTAGAATAGGCCACGGATTGCCCACACGGGCGTGTCCAGGCCGTGTTAAATTAGTTAGTAACTCCCCACGGTTTAAAGCCACGGGCATGTTATGAGGGTACACGAGCGTGTTCCATTTCACATGGGCGTGTGCCCTAACCGTAGGAGTTTTGGCAGAATGCTAAGGTTTTGGGGCACGGTATGAGCACATGGGCTTGTGTGTCATCTAGCACGGGCGTGTACTCCCTGTTTAGATGGAAAGAAATTTTATGGATCGTAAGGTTTCGATATAGTCTCGAGAGCCCTCGTATGTACGAGTGATGTAACACCGCACCCAAGAATACTGGGTCCGGATACGAGACATTACTATGCTTGAACTCACTGAACCATGTACTTTCGGCCTATAAAATTTCGTTCCAACTTAAAAACTCCACTTTCTTAGTCAAAACATATAACAAGGGCCTAGGAGGCCTTTAACTCATGTCGGAAAACTTTCGGGATTAAAATCAAATAACTCATATTTGAATCAGGGTTCACATGCCTGTGTGACTTGGAACACGCCCGTGTACCCTTAAGAATGCCCATGCCCTCCAACCGTGTAGGGCTACTGGCTATTTCCACACGGCTTAGACACGCCTGTGTCTACCAACCGTAGGAGGTTACTGACTAATTTCACACGACCATGACACGCCCGTAGGCTTAGACGTGTGCTAATCCTTGATATACTGACTAAATTAACACGGTCTGAGAACACGCCCATGTCCAAACCGTGTGATTTACACGGCACACACACATGACCGTGGGGTTTGCCCGTAGCCTATTATGGTTAATAATACTAAGGTGCAGGGTTAACACGGTCTTGACACACACCCATGTGTCCAACCGTATGGGTACTTACAGGCTATTTACCAAGCCGTTAGCCACCCTGAAATGAAGAACATATCCATACACAATTCAACGATGCAATAACAACCCAATTTTATGAATAATACTACATGCTTCATTGATCTCAACAAACATATATGCTTAGTCAAATTTGGTCAATTACTTAGCCATATACAAAAGAATAATAAACTTGATAGCCTTTACAAAGGCCCTTCTTAAAACATGTCCACAAAAAGAATGTTTCCTATACATGCCATACTTAGTAAAGTAACTTGGCTATACCAAAATAAGAGTTGATAGTGTGTTGCAAGCTCCAACTTTAATGATCCACGAGTTAGCTTGGCGGGACTACATAGAAAGAAAGAATCATAATGTAAGCATATAGCTTAGTAAGTTTGTATGTACAACACATATCAATGTACTTGCTTAACATAAACCATTTAGCTTACAATGGTATCATAATTTCAGCTATAAAGCTTACTTACTCATACTCGATTCTTACATGTCTTATGATACTTAAGATTCCCATACTTGTAAGGTAAACATGGTACCTATATCACTTGATCACATTGTTCAGTATACTTTAATAACAATAATCATGATATCTACTTTCTCATTCACAACATGAATAATACTCAACTTCATCTAACTCTTTCTTGATACTAGCTTTACTTTCTTAGCTTTCTTGCTATCTTCTTTTAGCTTACTCATTTGCCCGATGAATTTCTGTGAATAACCGAGGATACTAAATCTCTACCCACATAATATGATGCCAATGCCATATCCTAGACATGGTCTTACATGGGTTATCTCATCTTGGTTTCAAGGCCATGTCTTGACATGGACTTATATGAAGTCTTGCTCTTGATAACATACTCAATGCCAAGCTTGAGTCCTTGGACTTACATGATAACTTGCTTGCTAACCTAATCAATGCGAAGCTTGCCTTGGACTTACATGATAACTTGTTTGCTAACTTGATCAATGCCAAGCTTGCCTTGGACTTACATGATAACTTTCTTGCTAACTTGATCAATGCCAAGCTTGCCTTGGACTTACATGATATCTCGTGTGGTAGATCGAGTATCTTGGGAAATTCATCTTCAATCGGGACTTGCTCGAACTTATCATCATGAGTTCTTGCTTGAACATAACATGATCATTTCATACAATGATTGTACATTATTTTAAGCAATTTAATGATAATAATCATAAAGCTTAGAAATCATACAAACTTACCTCAATATACAAAATGTATGTAGATGTGCAATTTAGTCCTCGACTTTGTTCTTGCCTCGGTTTCGATCCGAGCTTCATTTTTCTTGATCTATAATCAAAAATAGATCATTTAATAACTATATTGACTAAATTGACTCATAACTCATACTTTCACAAAATTACTATTTTGCCCCTATACTTTTTAATATTTGCACTTTTGCCCTAATTCTCGTAAAATAATTTTCATAAAACTTTCTTAAACTTCTTGCTCAACTAAATCATTTTCTCTTCTATAACAATCATCAATTTTTGCTATTTTTAGTAGGTATGACCAATTTTATAACTATTACAAAATGGTCCCTACTACCATTTTTCAGGAAATTCATTAAGGAAAATATGTTTATCTAACATCAAACTCTCTTAAACTTCCATAAAACATCATTTAACAAGCATGTCATTCAAGGGTAGATTTTTGAACATGCATCTTAGCTCATTTTATAGCTAAAATTAGCTAATTCATATCTGAGGAACAAAAATACGAAGAACATTAAAAGCGGGCTAAGATGAACTTACTATGAGCTTGAAAAAATGAAGAATCCTAGCTATGGTGTCTCCAAATTTTCGGCAGCCCAAGGAAGAAGATGAGTGGATTTTTCTCATCTTTATCCCACTTAAGACACTAATTAGGCCAAATGACCAAAATACCCTTCCTCTTAAAAATTTCTATTTAACCATCTTAAGGCCAATTTTGTCCAAAATTTATTTTTGGGCAATTTGCTATTTAAGGGCTCATAATTATTGTTCTAAAGCTATTTCATGCAAAAAGCTTCTAGAAACTCATATATTGTAACTTTTGCAACTTAGTCCTTTTTGGACCAATTGACCTCAACTCAATAAAATTGCTTTACAAAACTTTCATACTAGCATGCAAACATGGCATAAACCTGGAAGACTCATAATTTCACCTCGGGTTCGTGGCCTCGCACCACTATCCCAACTAGGCCCTAAATCAGGCTGTTACAATTCTCCCCCTTAGGGATTTTCGTCCTCGAAAATCTTACCAGCAAAAAGGTTTGGATATTGATTTCTCATACTCTCTTCTGATTCCCATGTAGCTTCTTCGTTTCGTGCCTTTGCCACAATACCTTTACTAAGGCAATACTCTTATTTCTTAGTTGCTTAACTTCCCGAGCCAAAATCTTGACTGGTTCTTCACTATAAGTCATGTCGGGACGAATCTCTATTTTCGAAGGGGTAATTATATGCGAAGGGTTTGATCTATAGCGTCGTAACATTGACGCGTGAAACACATCATGTATCTTCTCTAATTCTGATGGAAAAGCCAAACGGTAAGCTACCGGCCCAATTCTCTCCGTAACCTCGTAAGGTCCAATGAAACGTGGACTTAACTTGCCTTTACGGCCAAATCTGAGAACTTTTCTCCATGGTGATACTTTCAAAAAGACTTTATCCCCAACTTGATACTCGATCTCTTTTCTCTTTAAATTTGAATAGGATATCTGTCTGTCTGAGGTAGCTTTCAAACATTATCGAATTACTTTCACTTTCTCTTCAGCTTCTTTAACCAAATCAACCTCGTGAATTTGGTTCTCTTTAAGTTCAGTCCAAAACAAGGGAGTTCTGCACTTACGCCCATATAGGGCCTCATAAGGCGCCATCTTCAAGCTCGACTGAAAGCTATTATCATAGGCGAATTCTACCAATGGGAGAAACTTTTCCCAACTGCCTTGGAATTCCAAAACACAACATCTAAGCATGTCCTCGAGTACTTGAATTAATCTCTCGGTGGCCGTCGATCGAGGGTGAAAATGATACTAAAACTCAATTTTGTACCCAAAGCTTCTTCGACTTCTTCGAATTTAGATGTGAATCTTGGATCTCTATCTGATATGATCGATAAAGGAACTCTGTGAAGTCTTACTATTTCTGAAACATACAAGTTTGCCAACCTGTCTTGGGAGTAATCCACTCGTACAGGTATAAAGTGGGCTGACTTCATGAGTCTATCAACCACTACCCAAATAGCATCTTTCTTGCTCGGACACAACGGTAAACCCGTTAGGAAATCCATGGTGATATAGTCCCATTTCCACTCGGGAATCAAGATAGGTTGAAGTAAACCCGAAGGTACTTGGTGTTTAGCCTTTACTTGCTGACAAATCATGCACTTGGTAACAAATTTTGAAATGTATTTCTTCATTTTTGGCCACCAATACTGTTGCTTTAGATCATTATACATCTTGGTGCTACCCGAATGTACAGATAAACACCCGTGATGTGCTTCATACAAAATTCTCTGCATAAGCTCTTCTTTTCTTGGAACACAAACTCTATCTCTGAACATCAAGTATCAATCAAAATTAATCCAAAAGTCGTATTTAGCATCTGACTCGCATTGAGCTCTCTTAACTTGCAACTCACTATTTTCTTTCTGAGCTTCAAAGATCTCTTGAAGGAACATTGGTTTAGCTCTCAATTCAGCTAAAATAGAACCATCATCGGATAAAGATATTTTTGAATTCAATGCTCTCAAGGCAAATAGGAATTTTCTAATTAAAGCATCAGCGACCACATTTGCCTTTCCAAGATGGTAATCAATGACCAACTCATAATCCTTTATCAACTCTAACCATCTTCGTTGTCTTAAGTTCAACTCTTTCTGCATCATCAAGTATTTCAAAATTTTATGATCGGTAAAAATCGACATCGTTCACCATATAAATGGTGTCTCCAAATCTTCAAAGCGAAGACTATGGCAGCCAATTCAAGATCATGTGTCGGATAATTTTTCTCATGAGGCTTCAACTGTCTGGAGGCATAAGCAATTATCTTGTCTTCTTGCATGAGTACACAGCCCAATCCATTTAAGGATGCATCGCTGTAGATTACAAATTCTTTCCTTGATTCGGGTTGTACTAAGACTGGAGCTTCTGTCGGCATTGCTTTCAACTTCTCAAAACTTCATTGGCATTTTTTTGACCACTCAAACTTCACATTCTTCTGTAACAATCTAGTCATCGGGGCTATAATCATAGAAAACCCCTTGACAAATCGTCTGTAGTAGTAGGCTAGGCCTAAAAAACTTCTAATCTCTGTGATGTTCTTCGATGGTTTCTAGTCTATTATAGCTGAGATCTTACTTAGATCTACTCGAACTCCATCTCTCGAGACAATATGTCCCAGGAATCCCACTTCCTTGAGCCAAAATTCACCTTTACTGAATTTAGCATACAACTGATTTTCTCAAAGAGTCTGTAAAACTATCCGTAGATGATAAGCATGTTCATTCTTGTCTCTAGAATAAATCAGTATGTCGTCAATAAAAACGACTACAAACTTGTCAAGGTATGGTCTAAAATGTGGTTCATTAAGTACATGAATACCTGAGAGCATTGGTCACCCAAAGGGCATGACTAAAATTCATAATGCCCATATCTTGTTAGAAAGGCGTCTTGGACACATCCAATCCTTCACTCTCAACCGGTAGTACCACGATCTCAAGTCTATTTTGGAGAATACGATTGCTCCTCTCAATTGATCAAAAAAATCATCGATCCTAGCCAATGGATACTTGTTCTTTACTGTCACTTTATTAAGCTGTCGGTAATCAATGCATAATTTCATGGTGCCATCTTTCTTTTTCACAAACAAAATCGAAGCACCTCATGGTGAACAACTTGATCTTACAAAGCCTTTGTCTGTCAACTCTTGCAACTGTAACTTCAACTCTTTCAACTCTGTTGGAGCTATTCTATAAGGAGTAATGGATATTGGTACAGTACCTGGAGTTAGCTCAATGCCAAACTCAACTTCTCTAACTGGTGGTAATCCTAGTAATTCTTTAGGAAAAACATCCATATACTCACATACTATCGGTACTGATTCAATCTTTAACTCTATCTCTTTATCATTCAATACAAAGGCCAAAAATGCCTCATACCCTTTTCTTAGATATCTCTGCGCCATCATATGAGAAATTATTATCGACGATCTACCTTGCTCATTTGATTCTACATGAAGAGTATCCCCATTCTCGTACCTCATCTCAATGTATTTCTTCCAACAATTTACAATTACATTATGAGTAGTCAACCAGTCCATACCAAGAATGAGGTCGAATTCATCAAAAGGTAACAACATAAGATTTGCTTTAAAGCAATGACCTCTAATCATTAATGGACAATCTTTACAAATTTTATCAACTAATATACTCTTGCCTAAAGGATTAAACACCTTAATCACAAATTCTATGGTATCTATAGGCACACCCAAGCCGGGTACTAATTTCATGCAAATGTAAGAGTGTGTGGATCCGGGGTCTATTAAAGCAATAACTTTGGTATTGTAAAGAGAAAAGGTACCCGTAATAACATCAAGGGAAGATGCCTCTTCGCGAGTGCGAATGGCATAAGTCCTTGCAGGCGCTTTGCCCTCGGGTTTTGTGGCCTGCTCTCTAGGGTTACCTCTTCCACTTGCCCCACTTCTCGGGTTCCTCTACGATCTCCCTCTGACCATACTCCCGGATCTCGAGTTCTGAGTTCTCTCTTCTTTAGTCATTTCTGGACAATCCTTTATGAAATGGTCTTGGGAACCACATCTAAAACATGCATTTTCATGTGCTCGGCATTCCCCAAATGGCGTCTGCCACATTGTGGACATTTTGGTCTGCCAGGTCTAAAATTCCCAACACTTGCAACTGAAGTGGTCTGTGCTTTATTTCCCGAATACTGCTTACTCTTGTCTTTCCTTGAAAACCCAGTGGAGCTGGAAAATCTCTTGACTTTTTGGATGATGATTGGTACGACTTGTTCCACTGTCTCTTTCTAGCATCGGGAGACTCCATTTCAAATTTCTTCTTATCTTTTACTAGTTCTTCGGATTTGCAAGCCCTTTCCACTAGCACAATGAATTCTTTTAATTTGAGGATAGCAACAACCAACTTAATGTCCTCATTTAAACGATATTCAAACCTTTTACTCATAATAGTGGACACACATTCACGAGCGTACTTGCTGAGTCGTACAAACTCTCGCTCATAATCGGTTACTGACATCTTACATTGCTTCAGCTCTAGAAATTCTTTCCTCTTCTGGTCTACAAACCTCTGGCTGATATACTTTTTCTTAAACTCTTCTTGGAAGAATTCCCATGAGATTCTTTCCATTGGTACCACTGACACAAGGGTGTTCCACCATTGGTAAGCTGAATCTCTTAAGAGAGAGACTACACACTTCATGCATTCATCAGGTGTGTAGGATAGTTCGTCAAATACTTTGATGGTATTTTCTAACTAGAACTCAGCACTTTTTGGATCATCATCTTTTCTAGCTCAGAATTCTTCAGCCCCATGCTTCCTGATCCTATCAATTGGAGGTTTACCTCCTCTTACCACCTCTACTACTTAAGGGGCTACTGGAGTAGGTTGTGGAACAGGCAGGGGTAGAGGGGGTTGTGCATTCGGGTTTGCTTGAATGAACTCCGTGTACCAGGCATCCATCATATGGAGGAAGGCTTATCTAGCCTCTTCTCCTCCTCCTTCTTGACTCACCATAGTGGGTCTATTCTCATTCTCATACAAGCACCGTCCCATACATGGAAGGCGGTGCGTTACTTTCTACATCATCCACCTCAGCTCCTTCGGGATCCATTTACTCTATGTATAAACATAATTTAAGTCATCAGGAGTCGTCACACTATCATTATAAAAACATTTTTACGTATGGCATGTATAGCTAGACTCATGCTCGTGCTACGTTAGTCCTAAAACTGACTAAACCGTAGCTCTGATACCACTAAATGTAACACCCCGCACCCAAGACCGATACTGGGTCTAGATACGAGACATTACTATGCTTGAACTCACTGAACCATGTACTTTTGGGCTATAAAATTTTGTTCCAACTTAAAAACTCCACTTTCTTATTCAACACATATAACAAGGGCCTACGAGGCCTTTAACTCATGCCAGAAAACTTTCAGGATTAAAATCAAATAACTCATATTTGAAGCAGGGTTCACACGTCCGTGTGACTTGGAATACGCCCGTGTACCCTTAAGCACGCCCATGCCCTCCAATCGTGTAGGGCTACTGACTATTTCCACACGGCTTAGACACAATCGTGTCTACCAACCGTGGAAGGTTACTGACTAATTTCACACGGCCATGGCACGCCCGTGGACTTAAACCATGTGCTAATCCTTGATATACTGACTAAATTAACACGGTCTAAGAACACGCCCATGTCCAAACCGTGTGATTTACATGGCAAACACACACACGGCCGTGGGGTTTGCCCATAGCCAATTATGATTAATAATACTAAGGTGCAAGGTTAACACGGTCTTGACACACGCCTGTGTGTCCAACCGTGTGGGTACTTACAGGCTATTTACCAAGCCATTAGCCACCTTGAAATAAAGAACATATCCATACACTATTCAATGATGCAATAACAACCCAATTTTATGAATAATACTACATGCTTCATTGATCCACAAACATACATGCTTAGTCAAATTTGGCCAATTACTTAGCCATATACAAAAGAATAATAAACTTGATAACCTTTACAAAGGCCCTTCTTAAAACATGTCCACAAAAAGAATGTTTCCTATACATGCCATACTTAGTAAAGTAACTTGGCTATACCAAAATAAGAGTTGATAGTGTGTTGCGAGCTCCGACTTTAATGATCCACGAGTTAGCTTGGCGGGACTGCATAGAAAGAAAGAACCATAACGTAAGCATATAGCTTAGTAAGTTTGTATGTACAACACATATCAATGTACTTGCTTAACATAAACCATTTAGCTTACAATGGTATCATATTTTCAGCTATAAAGCTTGCTTACTCATACTCGATTCTTACATGTCTTATGATACTTAAGATTCTCATACTTGTAAGGTAAACATGGTACCTGTATCACTTGATCACATTGTTCAGTATACTTTAATAACAATAATCATGATATCTACTTTCTCATTCACAACATGTATAATACTCAACTTCATCTAACTTCATCTTGATACTAACTTTACTTTCTTAGCTTTCTTGCTATCTTCTTTTAGCTTACTCATTTGCCCGATGAATTTCTGTGAATAACTGAGGATACTAAATCTCTGCCCACATAATATGATGCCAAAGCCATATCCTAGACATGGTCTTTCATGGGTTATCTCATCTTGGTTTCAAGGCCATGTCTGGACATGGACTTATATGAAGTCTTGCTCTTGATAACATACTCAATGCCAAGCTTGAGTCCTTGGACTTACATGATAACTTGCTTGCTAACCTGATCAATGTCAAGCTTGCCTTGGACATACATGATAACTTGCTTGCTAACTTGATCAATGCCAAGCTTGCCTTGGACTTACATTGTAACACCCCTAACCCGTATCTGTCGCCAAATTAGGGTTACGAGGCATTACTCGTCAAACCACCAGTCAACACACTCATACAAATACTATTACATTAATTAATACATAATTAATCCATGCTATCATGATCAAACATGTACTTTTATTTTAAAAATTATAATGTTAACAAGCTTATTACAAATAATATCATTACTATCATATAAAAACAAGTTTCAATCAAATAGTAAAAGACTATTCATTTGGTCATTTTTGAATACATTAGCCGAATATGTACATCCACCCTTGTTCAATTTATACCAATCAAATGCATTAATATTTAAGACAAATATACCTACATGACAAAGCTTTGCTAATTACCATTATCATCCATCTACATTATCGTTAATTAGTTATAGATGACATGATCAAATTACATAAAACCAAGCTCATATATGACCTTAACCATAAAAGATTAATCCTCATATAAACTTAATCATATCCTTTTCAAATGTGCTTAACTCAGAATCTATCTATAATGTTATTAATACAAATCATATAACTATATTTATATAATCACATGCCCTATCACTAAATGTTCACCAAAATAATTTAACCATTCAAACCTCATGTCCGAATGCATATGAACATCCAATAAAATATAAACTCCAAACTAAGCTAATGCCATGGCGAATATTACAAGTAAGTATACTATAATTTGATCGTTAATGTTTCACACATAACATAATATGAAATAAACTTTCATGATATATCCGAACATGAAAAATTAATAAAACATAATCAAGCATTACTAAACCATTTTCAAAATATATATATATATACACATCTTTTCTTTCAACCCTAATTGCTTAATTTGAACTGCTTCAACAATGCAAAACTTACCAATTCTAAGCTTAAATCAAGACTTCACACATACATATATATATATAGCAACATATTAACTTGCTAACATATTACATGCTTTAAATCATCTAGCATCCAACACTTATCCTTATTAGCTAAGTGCATATCCCAACAATACACCATATATATATATCATATGATCATTTTCCGTGTGTGATTTAAAGCATGACCGAAATCACATATCTAATTGTATTATAATGCAAGCTACTATATCAAAATGTAAAACCTAAACTTAACCAAAAGCAACAGCCTTATTCGCAAGGCCATATTTATATTTACAATCCGAACATCATTCATTACTTATCAAAGCAAAGCCTATACATGCCTTTGATTCAAAAGTTTACAAAACATAACTATACCAAAGAGAGTGATAGTGTGGTCGACTTTCTTGATGATCTCCTGAGCCCGTAGTTGAATTATCGATCTATAAAATAGAACACAAACATAAACAGAGTAAGCTCACTAGCTTAGTAAGTCTTAAGCACATATACTTATAATGAACATACAGGTAAACACTTTAATCTTCAAACTGATAATATTGTACATAAATTTTTCTATATATATATATATAATACACTTAGCCGAATACTAGGGTCACATTTGTATCGATTATTATCACTATGTCATCATGAACATATACTTTATCAACTTCACTTATAAGCTATGTACATTCACATTAATGATAGGTTCAACATTATAAAATATAGTACTTGTGCAATTGACCATTTCAACACATCAAATTTGATTCAAAACAATAAGAACTTTACTCACTTCAATCCTTCCAAACATAATATGCCAACTCTTACCGAGCTTTTAACACAAAACATTAAATATAACTTACCTTATTAGGTTCTCAAATTTCCCATTTATATCAATTCACGGCATTAAGCCTACTAGGCACGAAGCTTTGAATATGTCATCATTTGGAAGCTCGCTAGGCACGAAGCCCGATATGTCATCATTTCGAAGCACCGCTAAACGAAGCCCGAATATGTCACCAAGCACTAAGCACGCCAGCACGAAGTCGAATATGTCACCAGCACTAAGTCGCTAGGCACGAAGCCGAATATGTCACCGGCACTAAGCTCGCTAGGCATCAAAGCACGATAAGTAACAAGACAAGGCTTGCTAGGCTTAATAGCCCGAGGTATCAACATTTTCAACATTTTAATGCACAATTCAATAATACCAATTAAATCACTTAAATTTCATAACTCTATCACATTTCAAATTCAACTAAGCTATTTCACATTTTCTAAATAATATCATTACATCATTATATAATCCGCATCTCATATCTATTATACACCTTTACAATTGTAATATCAAAACATATCCAATTCAATGTACTATCTATACATTCGGCTATCACATAAAAATATGCCCAAATTTATCAAACATTTTCATTTAACACACTCATAATTCATTCTTTAATATAATTTAGCTTAAGGACTTACCTCGACTTTCGACGGACAACGTTAACCGGCTAGTCGACAACTTTCGTTTTTCCCCGATCCAAGCTCGTTTTTCTTTGTTTTTGATCTAGAACACATTAAATTCAGTTCATTCAAGTACATCTCAATTCAATTTAGTCCCAAAACACATAAACATACAATTTACCATTTTGCCCCTAAGATTTCACATTTTTACTATTTAGTCCTAATTGTACAAAACACAAAATACACAAAATTAGCTAAGACTATACAAGGGCCGAATATTCACAAGGGCATTTTAAGTCCATTCCTTTCATTTATTTTGCAAATAAGCCCCTCTAAAATTTTACTTTTACAAATTAGCCCTAAATACTCAAATTTACCAAAATTTCCAACACCAAATATATTAATCTTAAGCATATCTTTAATTTAAAAACATCAAACATCAAAAACCACAAGAAAATATCAATGGTCGAATATCACACATGCTTAGATTCAAAAATTTCAACATGGGTCAGCTAGTACTCTAAGCAACGATCTCAGAAACGTAAAAATCAACAAAAATCGAGCTAAAATTCTTACCTAATTGAACCCAATAGTTGCCGAAATTTCAAAGCTTCTTCAACCCTTTTTATTAGCTACAATCGCCATGAACAAAAGATGAAAGAAAAAATGGCCTTTTGTTTGTTTTACTTTAACATATATTAGTTTATTATTAAATTACCTAACTAACCTTTATAATAAAATAACAAAATATTATATCTTAAGGACAAACTTGTCCATGACCAGCCACTAACTCATAAAATGGGTTATTTACCCTTTTAATACTTCATATTATAAAGCCATGCTAAAATTAGCACATTTCACTTTAGTATGCCACTTTTACCTTTTACGCGATTAAGTCCTTTTTATCAAATTCAATACTTAAACGATAAAATTTTTTATGAAACTTTCACACATAAATTCATATATAATAAACACTAAATATAATATTTAAATATTTCTCGGGCTCGAATTGTGGTCCCAAACCACCGTTCGATTAGGGTCAAATTGATTCATTACAACTCTCCCCTTAAGGATTTTAGTCCCGAAAATCTTACCGTTAAATAACATCGGATATTGTTGTCTCATTGAGTCCTCAGGCTCCCCGTAGCCTCTTCAACTCCGTCGATTCCATAGTACTTTCACTAAGGAAATCCTTTTGTTTCTTAACTCTTTCATTTCCGAGCTAAAATACGGATCGTTTTTCCTCATCACGTCATATCGGGTTGGATTTCAATCTCGACGTAGCAATTACATGTGACGGATCGATCGTAATATCCGGGTTAAGGGGTTAATTTATTTTTGGCATTGTTGCATGATTATTGGTGAGCTATTATGTTGTTTGTATGGTTTCGGGGCTTAGATGAAGGCTAGGAGTGTGCCTGAGTAGGTGGAAAATTTTTATTTTTGGGCTTTAGGGGATAGGAGCTGAAGGAGATGGGGTTTTTAATTAAATTAAGTGAATTTATGACACAAATAAGGAGCTAGTAAGGTGGCAAGCATGCGCCACATGGAGAGTGGGTGTGTGGCGTCATCTACAAGGGGGGAGGTCTTGTGTTTAAGTCGCGAGAATCCCACCCCTTTTGCATCCATTTTGACGGCATGGAGGGGAAGAGTTGGGGGCAATTTGAATTCTACCATGGACTTGGTCAACACATTCAAACGGTGGATGGAGAGCAATTGTAGGAGGGAGACTTGGTCCTTGCCATTTGAATTAGTGGTGTGAGAGTAAATGGGGGAGTTGGCGGATTTGGTGAGAGTTTGGGGAGAGGAGTGTGTGGCCGGTTGGTAAGCTTGTGGGAGAGTGCCAAAATTTTCCACTAAGGCAATTGGGTAGGTTCGGTCAAATTTTGTTTTGGGGAAGTTAATTTTTTTTTCTTGTTTAATCAAAAGCTAGTAAAAGATCTCTTCAATAGCAAAATGACTTTAGCCAAAAAAGAGAAAACCTTCCATTCTTGCTCCTTGAAACCGAAGCACAAAGCAACTTCAATTGCCAATCTTGCACTCTTCTTCTGCGTTTTCTTCTTTTACCTTTTGTGTCAACCGAAACCTCAAGCACCCTTATTTCAAATCCCACCTTGTTCTTCTTTCTTCTTTTATTGTGCAAAGCGAAACTAGTGATCCTCCCTTCTCATTTTCTTTCTTTTGTTTTACAACCCTTGTGCCGATTTTCTCATTTGTTCCATACCATTTCACTAAACCGAAACTAGCCTTCTTCTTTTCTTTTTTTGACCGTAACACCTTTCACCAAAAACCTGCATCCTCCATCTTCTTCATCTAAACCGAACACAACCACAATCAAACCCTTGCCGATTTTGGTCATTAGTAGCCGAAAGTTCTTTCTCTCCTACTTCCCTTTTCTTGTTTCTTTTCATTCAAAACCGAGAGCACTTACTCTTGTTATTCTTTCTCTTTTTCCAAGCGGTGGTAGAATCTTTCTCCTCTCTTAGTAGTTGGTAGGCGATTATTGGTTGTGTTGGGGTGTTGGTGATCAATCGGTCTACTAAAGGGGTAAGTGTTGGTAGAATGGCCTTTCTCCTTTCTCTGTTGCCTTGCCAATTTTGGGTATATTTAAGGCTGATTTAGTTATCTATTATAAAGGAGTAATCACTTGTTTTGGTAACTATTTCCATATAGGGCCTTTGGAGTTCGTAATCAAGCAAGGAGAGCCTTTTTACTCGCTTAGCAATCGGTAAGTAGTGGTGAGACAATTGCTCATAGTTATCTATTTAGTTTCGATTAAGTATATGGTTTCCAAGGATTAACCACGTTCTCTCTAGGGTGAAGCCGATTCTTTGAAAGAACCATTGTTGGGTTCGATTTGGTAGGAAACCAAATCAAGTTGAAGGTAAGGATAAACCGATATACCCTTTGATTTATTTGGTTTTGGCCGAATGGTATGTGTGCTAACCCTTTGGTTGGTCGATTTTAGGATCAAAGTTGTCAAGGTGGTCGAGGGTCTTAGGCCGGTTCCTAGTATTAAAACCTCTGCTAATTCGGTGTGTAAACCAACACACTATCTTAACTTAATAATGTAATAACTTTGTTGTGTAAATGGAGCAGTGTGATTGGTGATTTTGGTACCCATTGAGGTATGGATACGGATTCGGGTAAGTCCGTTTGATATGAGCTATGTGATGATATACGATATTATGATTATGGGTGCATGTTCATTGAGATGCCATATTAAGCATGTGAGCATGATAGCATGATTGCACGATTTTGAATCTAGTATGATATGTGATTGGGTGATCCGAGAGGAGGGGAGTATGATATCCGTGTCTTTGGGACCTTGTGTCTTTGGGACACTGTGTCTTTGGGACACCAGAGGTTTGGCACCTCCGTGGTTTGGTACCACGTATTTTGTGACTTTGGGTCACAGAGGTTTGGCACCTCAACGTCGCCCCAAAGTGGCTTAGTACCACAGTGGGTTGGCCTCATAGTTGATTATACGGGATTGACGCCAGTGATTTGGTATCACACGATGGGTTGGCCCCATCATCGGATTTGTGACCACGGTCACCAGTGATTTGGTATCACATTGTGTCTTTGGGACACCAGAGGTTTGGCACCTCATTGCGACTCGCCCCCGTGGTTTAACACCACCGTGGGTTGGCCCCACTTTTGAGATATGGGATCGTGCGCTAGTGATTTGGTATCACACGATGGGTTGGCCCCATCATTGGATTATTGTGACTTGGTCACCGGTGGTTTGGTACCACAGTATGGATATCGTGACTTTGGGTCACGGTGGTTTAGCACCACCGGTGGTTTGGTACCACGGGGTAGAAAAGCGATATGGTTGGTTAGGATTGGGTGCATGACTTGCATTATTTTGATATGATATGTGTGTTGGCATGTTATAGGGAGAGGATTTATGCTTGAGTCTTGCGACTCACTCTCTCTCCTTTGACTTTTCGGTGACACTTAGACGCGGACATGGGCGAGGATGGACTCGAGGTGCTCATGCCATCTTGAAATAAAGATTTGCTCGGACCTTTAAGAAATTTGGTACTTAAGTTTTATTATTACTATTTGGTTTTATTTGGGTTGTAAATGGCCTTTTTAAAATTATGTTTTGGTTACGATTAAGTTGGATTTATAATATGCTTTAACAAACTACTTGAGTTAAAATGTGCTAAAACTTGGAAAGATAACGATTTCAAAAGTGCAAAAGCGATGTTTTAAACTATACCATCGGTATCATACTATAACTTAGGACAAAATGAACTCGAATTGTTTTTCTAACTTAAATATGATTTTCTACTAAGACAAAATGTTTTAGTAATAATATGAAACAACTTAAACTTCAAACCGACATAAATTAGTTTTACCTACACTTGGATAAATTTTCAAAGCTCTGGGTTTTCAAATACAACATAAATTTTTTCAAAACCTACTCAAGTTTTCCTCAAATAACAAAGTTTCGCAAAGTGTTTCATCAGACTTCTAGACTTCAACCTAAACCACCCAAAACCTTTTTCCCTGTAGCATACCAGATTCGGTCGTGGTGTATTGACCGGGTTTGGGGTGTTACATGATCTGTATCTACGGAGCATAGAAACGTGAAATACATCGTGTATCTTTTCTAATTCAGAGGGTAGCTTCAACCTATAAGCAACAGGCCCAACACGTTCAATGATTTCATACGGTCCGATGAATCTCGGGCTCAACTTGCCTTTCTGGCCAAAACGGAGTACTTTCTTCCACGGAGAAACCTTTAAGAATACTCGATCTCCAACCTGAAATTCAATGTCTTTACATTTCAAATCAGCATAGGACTTTTGACGATCCGAAGTAGCTTTCAAATTGTCTCTAATAATAGCTACTTTTTGTTCGGTCTCTTTAATCAAATCAACCCCGTGTATCTTATTCTCGCCGAGCTCAGTCCAGTATAATGGTGTTCGGCACTTTTGCCCATACAAGGCTTCATAGGGTGCCATTTTGATACTAGATTGAAAGCTATTGTTATAGGCAAATTCAATCAGAGGTAAGTATCTTTCCCAAGTACCTTCAAACTCAAGAACGCAACATCTCAACATGTCCTCAAGTATCTGAATAGTTCGTTCAGATTGACCGTCCTTCTATGGATGAAAGGCTGTACTAAAGTAAAGTTTAGTACCTAAAGTAGCTTGCAACTTCTTCCAAAATCGCGATGTGAATCCGGGTCTCATGCGAAACAATGGAACTCATGCGCCATGCAATCTCACAATGTGATACATACAATTCAGCTAATTTATCGAGTGAATAGTGCATGCGAACTAGCACAAAGTGAGTGATTTAGTCGATCTATCAACTATAACCCAGAAACATCTTTCTTACTCGATGTCATAGGAGACCAGATACAAAATCTATTGTAATTCTATCCCATTTCCATCCAGGTATCATGATTGGCTGAAGTAGTCCGGAAGGCACTTGATGCTCGGCTTTTACTTGCTGACAAATTAAGCACTTTGAAACAAATTCAAATATATCTCGTTTCATACCGTGCCACCAAAGAGAGCTGCTTCAAGTCATTATACATTTTTGTGCTACCCGGATGTACCGACATCTGACTATTATGAGATTCTTTCAATAACATCTGAATCAAATTGGCCTTTGTATTTCAAGCAGTCACTTTCATCAATTCGAAATTCTGACTCTACATTATTTTCACACTGAACCCGTTTATCAGTCATATCTTTGTCAGCTTTTTGTGCATCACAAATTTGCTGAATAAACATCGGTCTTGCCTTTAACTCGGCTATAATCGAACTATCACTCGACATAACCATCTGTGTGTTCAATGCACGAAGAGCAAACAATAATTTTTGACTTAATGCATCTGCAACAACGTTAGCTTTCCCCGGATGGTAGTCAATCACTAACTCATAGTCTTTCAACAGTTCTAACCATCTACGTTGTCTCAAGTTCAACTCTTTCTGAGTCATCAAATACTTTAGGCTTTTATGATCTGAATAAACGTGACATTTCTTGCCAAATAAATAATGACGCCAAATTTTCAATGCGAACACAATAGCTGCAAGTTCTAAATCATGCGTCGGGTAATTTCTTTTATGCGGCTTCAATTGTCTTGAAGCGTAGGCTACAACTTTGCCTTCCTGCATCAAAACGCAACCCAAACCATTCAAAGAAGCATCAGAATAAACAACAAATTCTTTACCCGATTCAGTCTGAACTAACACTAGAGCTTCATCAAAGGGCTTTCGGTGATCAAAACTTTTTGACACTTTTTCGACCACTCGAAACGACATCTTTCGCAATAACTTTGTCAACGGGTAGCTATCATAGAAAAACCTTTCACAAATCGTCGATAGTAACTCGCAAGTCCCGAAAACTTCAAATCTCAAAACATTCTTGGTGGCTTCCAATCAAGTATAGCGAAATTTTGTTGGATCGACTCTAATACCGATCTTTGAAACAACATGTCCCAAAAAGTGACCTCTTTCATCCGAACTCACACTTACTAAACTTTGCATACAACTGTTGATCTCTCAAAGTTTGTAGCACTAATCTCAAATGCTCAGCATGCTCGATTTCATCTTTGGAGTAGATCAATATATCATCAATAAACACTACCACAAATCGATCCAAATATTGTCTAAAAACCCGATTCATCAAATCCATAAAAATCGCAGGTGCATTAGTAAGCCCAAAAGGCATAACCAAAAACTCAAAATGTCCGTACCTCGTTCGGAATGCAGTCTTTGGCACATCTGTATCTCTGACTCGCAACTGATAATAGCCTGATCTCAAATCTATCTTCGAAAATACTGAAGCCCCTTTCAATTGATTAAACAAATCATCAATCCGAGGTAACGGGTATTTATTCTTTATAGTTATCTTATTCAATTGCCGATAATCAATACACATCCGCATTGTTCCATCTTTTTTCTTCATAAAAAGGACTGGTGCACCCCAAGGAGAGAAACTTGGTCGTGCAAAGCCCCTATCTATTAACTCTTGCAATCGTGGTTTCAACTCTTTTAACTCAATAGGTGCCATCCGATATGGAGCTATCGAGATCGAGTCGTTCCTTGCTAATTCAATGCCAAACTCAATCTCTCGTCTTGGGGTAAACCGGTAGTTCTTCAGAAACACATCCGGTATTCACACACAACCAGACATGATTCAATATGCTTTTCAGATACTTTATTATCAATACATAGGCCAAATAAGCTTCACACCTTTTCTCACATACTTTTGGGCCAACATCGAGGATATTATTGCGGAAACTCACTTAAATCATTGGATTTAATTACGATGATCTCGCCATTCTGACATCTCAAATCAATAAGCTTTCTTTTGCAATTCACCTTGCATCATGTGAAGTTAGCCAATCCATTCCCAAAATTATATCGAACTCATTGAAGGGAAACAACATTAAATCAGGTGAAACAATAATCCCGAATCATCAACGGGCAACCTTTACACACTTTATTAACAAGTACACATCTACCCAAAGGGTTGGACACACGAATCACAAACTCAGTAGACTCAACTAGCAGAGTCTTATCGAATACTAGAGTTTCACACACATATGAATGAGTCAAACCAGGATCAATTAGTGCAATCACAGTAATATCATAAAGGGTGAAAGTACCGGTAATGACATCGGGGGAAGAAGCATCCTCTCTGGCTCGTGTAGCATAAGCTCTGATAGGTGCTCGGGACTCTGACTGAACTACAGTGTCTTTCGTCCCTTCGACTACCACCTACTTTCTTTGGAAGGTTTGGGTGGTCGACCCGTCTTTGGCGTCTTGCTCACTCTAGTGTTACGAATCGATTCGATCGGCTAACATCGGGCACTCTCGAATGACATGGTCCGACGATCCACATTTAAAGCGGGACCGATCACGAACCCTACAACTTCCGTAATGCCATTTCATAATATTTACACTCGACCGGTCACGAGGAACGTTACCAACACTAGCTATCGGTGGCTCGATAACTCCCGGAGGTCGATCACGTCTAGGTAAATCTGAAGTAGCTTTGTGTCAGTTGGAGTCATCTCTGAATCTCTTAGGCACCGAATGGCAAGTCTTACTCGTTGATCCCTTGTGAGTATCTCTAGCTTCTATTTTAGCTTTTCTTTTCTCTTTTTCGAGCTCTTCAGCCTTACAAGCCCGCTCGACTAGTATCATAAACTCTTTGATTTCAAGAATGCCGACCAGCAACTTTATATCTTCATTCAGACCGTCGTCAAATCTTTTGCACATAATGGCTTCAGTAGAAACACACTCTCTAGCATATCTGCTAAGTCTGACAAATTTCCGTTCATATTCTGTCACAGTCATTCGCCCCTGTTTTAATTCAAGAAATTCCTTTCGTTTTTGATCGATGAATCTCTGACTGATATATTTCTTACGGAACTCAATTTGGAAGAAGTCTCAAGTTACTTTTTCTTTCAAAACTACAGATACCAGTGTGTTCCACCAGTGATAGGCAGTGTCCCGAAGTAGAGATATAGCACACTTTAGGCATTCATCTGGAGTACAAGATAACTCATCGAGCACCCGAATAGTGTTATCAAGCCACATCTCGGCTCGTTCTGCGTCATCATTATCATTGGCCTTGAATTCCTCGGCTCCATATTTCTTGATTTTATCAATGGGAGGTCTGCTAGATCTCATCGGATCTATCATCGGGGGTGCTGAAGGTACCGGAGTTGGATTATTTAGGGGTGGAGGTTGTTGTACAGCCGGATTATTCTGAACAAATTGGGTAAACCATTCATTCATCATTTGGTAGAAGGCCTGTTTAGCCTCCCCCTCGTGGTTACCCGTGAATCGGTTGATAGTCTAATGGCGCCGATCCATGTGCGAGACCAAAGCAACACTCTCCACATCATCGACTATGGCTCTATCGGGATCGAATCCATTTACTATATAAAATACAATTGAAATTGTCAGAAGTCACCACACTATCATATATAAAATTCAAAGGCATGTATAGCTAGACTCTTACGTACTACGGTAGTCCTAGAATCGACTAAACCGTAGCTCTGATACCAATAAAATGTAACACCCCTAACCCGTATCTGTCGCCAAATTAGGGTTACGAGGCATTACTCGTCAAACCTCCAGTCAACACACTCATACAAATACTATTACATTAATTAATACATAATTAATCCATGCTATCACGATCAAACATGTACTTTCATTTTAAAAATTATAATGTTAACAAGCTTATTACAAATAATATCATTACTATCATATAAAAACAAGTTTCAATCAAATAGTAAAAAGACTATTCATTTGGTCATTTTTGAATACATTAGCCGAATATGTACATCCACCCTTGTTCAATTTATACCAATCAAATGCATTAATATTTAAGACAAATATACCTACATGACAAAGCTTTGCTAATTACCATTATCATCCATCTACATTATCAGTTAATTCGTTATAGATGACATGATCAAATTACGCAAAACCAAGCTCATATATGACCTTAACCATAAAAGATTAATCCCTCATATAAACTTAATCATATCCTTTTCAAATGTGCTTAACTCAGGAATATATCTATAATGTTATTAATACAAATCATATAACTATATTTATATAATCACATGCGCCCTATCACTAAATGTTCACCAAAAATAATTTAACCATTCAAACCTCATGTCCGAATGCATATGAACATCCAATAAAAATATAAACTCCAAACTAAGCTAATGCCATGGCCGAATATTACAAGTAAGTATACTATAATTTGATCGTTAATGTTTCACACATAACATAATATGAAATAAACTTTCATGATATATCCGAACATGAAAAATTAATAAAACATAATCAAGCATTACTAAACCATTTTCAAATATATATATATATACACATCTTTTCTTTCAACCCTAATTGCTTAATTTGAACCGCTTCAACAATGCAAAACTTACCAATTCTAAGCTTAAATCAAGACTTCACACATACATATATATATATAGCAACATATTAACTTGCTAACATATTACATGCTTTAAATCATCTAGCATCCAACACTTATCCTTATTAGCTAAGTGCATATCCCAACAATACACCATATATATATCATATGATCATTTTTCGTGTGTGATTTAAAGCATGACCGAAATCACATATCTAATGGTATTATAATGCAAGCTACTATATCAAAATGTAAAACCTAAACTTAACCAAAAGCAACATCCTTATTCGCAAGGCCATATTTATATTTACAATCCGAACATCATTCATTACTTATCAAAACAAAGCCTATACATGCCTTTGATTCAAAAGTTTACAAAACATAACTATACCAAAGAGAGTGATAGTGTGGTCGACTTTCTTGATGATCCTCTGAGCCCGTAGTTGAATTATCGATCTATAAAATAGAACACAAACATAAACAGAGTAAGCTCACTGGCTTAGTAAGTCTTAAGCACATATACTTATAATGAACATACAGTAAACACTTTAATCTTCAAGCGATAATATTGTACATAAATTTTTCTATATATATATATAATACACTTAGCGAATACTAGGGTCACATTTGTATCGATTATTATCACTATGTCATCATGAACATATACTTTATCAACTTCACTTATAAGCTATGTACATTCACATTAATGATAGGTTCAACATTATAAAATATAGTACTTGTGCAATTGACCATTTCAACACATCAAATTTGATTCAAAACAATAAGAACTTTACTCACTTCAATCCTTCTAAACATAATATGCCAACTCTTACCCGAGCTTTTAACACAAAACATTAAATATAACTTACCTTATTCGATTCTCAAATTTCCCATTTATATCAATTCACCGGCATTAAGCCTACTAGGCACGAAGCCCGAATATGTCACCGGCTCGAAGCCTGCTAGGCACGAAGCCCGAATATGTCACCGGCTCAAAGCCTGCTAGGCACGAAGCCCGAATATGTCACCGGCACTAAGCCTGCTAGGCACGAAGCCCGAATATGTCACCAGCACTAAGTCTGCTAGGCACGAAGCCTAAATATGTCACCAGCACTAAGCCTGCTACGCATCAAAGCCTGATAAGTAACACCGGCACAAGGCCTACTAGGCTTAATAGCCCGAGGTATCAACATTTTCAACATTTCAATGCACAATTCAATAATACCAATTAAATCACTTAAATTTCATAACTCTATCACATTTCAAATTCAACTAAGCTATTTCACATTTTCTAAATAATATCATTACATCATTATATAATCCGCATCTCATATCTATTATACACCTTTACAGTGTAATATCAAAACATATCCAATTCAATGTACTATCTATACATTCGGCTATCACATAAAAATATGCCCAAATTTATCAAACATTTTCATTTAACACACTCATAATTCATTCTTTAATATAATTTTGCTTAAGGACTTACCTCGACTTTCGACGGACAACGTTAACCGGCTAGTCGACAACTTTTGTTTTTCCCCGATCCAAGCTCGTTTTTCTTTGTTCTTGATCTAGAACACATTAAATTCAGTTTATTCAAGTACATCTCAATTCAATTTAGTCCCAAAATAGATAAACATGCAATTTACCATTTTGCCCCTAAGATTTCACATTTTTACTATTTAGTCCTAATTGTACAAAACACAAAATACACAAAACTAGCTAAGACTATACAAGGGCCGAATATTCACAAGGGCATTTTAAGTCCATTCCTTTAATTTATTTTGCAAATAAGCCCTCTAAAATTTTACTTTTACAAATTAGCCCTAAATACTCAAATTTACCAAAATTTCCAACACCAAATATATTAATCTTAAGCATATCTTTAATTTAAAACATCAAACATCAAAAACCACAAGAAAATATCAATGGCGAATATCACACATGCTTAGATTCAAAAATTTCAACATGGGTCACTAGTACTCTAAGCAACGATCTCGTAAACGTAAAAATCAACAAAAATCGAGCTAAAATTCTTACCTAATTGAACCCAATAGTTGCCGAAATTTCAAAGCTTCTTCAACCCTTTTCTTAGCTACAATCGGCCATGAACAAAAGATGAAAGAAAAATGGCCTTTTGTATGTTTTACTTTAACATATATTAGTTTATTATTAAATTACCTAACTAACCTTTATAATAAAATAACAAAATATTATATCTTAAGGACAAACTTGTCCATGACCAGCCACTAACTCATAAAATGGGTTATTTACCCTTTTAATACTTCATATTATAAAGCCATGCTCAAATTAGCACATTCACTTTAGTATGCCACTTTTACCTTTTACGATTAAGTCCTTTTATCAAATTCAATACTTAAACGATAAAATTTTTCTCTGAAACTTTCACACATAAATTCATATATAATAAACACTAAATATAATATTTAAATATTTCTCAGGCTTGGATTCGTGGTCCCGAAACCACCGTTTCGATTAGGGTCAAATTCGGTCTGTTACATACATGATAACTTGCTTGCTAACTTGATCAATGCCAAGCTTGCCTTGGACTTACATGATTACTTGCTTGATAACTTGATCAATGCCAAGCTTGCCTTGGACTTACATGATAACTTGCTTGCTAACTTGATCAATGCCAAGCTTTCCTTGGACTTACATGATATCTCGTGTGGTAGATCGAGTATCTTGGGAAATTTATCTTCAATCGAGACTTGCTCGTACTTATCATCATGATTTCTTGCTTGAACATAACATGATCATTTCATACAATGATTGTACATTATTTTAAGCAATTTAATGATAATAATCATAAAGCTTAGAAATCATACAAACTTACCTCAATATACAAAATGTATGTAGATGTGCTATTTAGTCATCGACTTTGTTCTTGCCTCGGTTTCGATCCGGGCTTCATTTTTGTTGATCTATAATCAAAAATAGATCATTTAATAACTATATTGACTAAATTGACTCATAACTCATACTTTCACAAAATTACTATTTTGCCCCTATACTTTTTAATATTTGCACTTTTGCCCCAATTCTCGTAAAATGATTTTCATGCAACTTTCTTAAACTTCATGCTCAACTGAATCATTTTCTCTTCTATAACAATAATCAATTTTTTCTATTTTTAGTAGGTATGACCAATTTTATAACTGTTACAAAATGGTCCCTACTACCATTTTTCATGAAATTCATTAAGGAAAATATGTTTATCTAACATCAAACTCTCTTAAACTTCCATAAAACATCATTTAACAAGCATGTCATTCAAGGGTAGATTTTTTAACATGCATCTTAGTTCATTTTATAGCTAAAATTAGCTAATTCATAATACGGGAACTTCAAAAATACGAAAAACATTAAAAACGGGTCTAAGATGAACTTACTATGAGCTTGAAAAAAATGAAGAATCCGTAGATATGGTGTCTCCAAATTTATGGCAGCCCAAGGAAGAAGATGAGTGGATTTTTCTCATCTTTTTCCCACTTAAAACACTAATTAGGCCAAATGACCAAAATGCCCTTCCTCTTAAAAATTTCTATTTAACCATCTTAAGGCCAATTTTGTCCAAAATTTATTTTTGGGCAATTTTCTATTTAAGGGCTCATAATTATTGTTCTAAAGCTATTTCATGCAAAAAGCTTCTAGAAACTCATATATTGCAACTTTTGCAATTTAGTCCTTTTTGGACCAATTGATCTCAACTCAATAAAATTGCTTTACAAAACTTTCATACTAGCATGCAAACATGGCATAAACCTGGAAGACTCATAATTTCACCTCGGGTTTGTGGCCTCGCACCACTATCCCGACTAGGCCCTAAATCGGGCTATTACAAGTGAGGTCTCGTAAGTCAAAATAAAGTTGTTGTAGTGACTCAATTAGAGTAGTCACGTGAGCCTAAGTGGCGATCAAGTAGTTTTGTACAGTAACACTTCGTGCCCGATTCCGGTGGGGATTGTGGGTAAGGGGTGTTACACCAACCACATCACAAGCACAATGCATACAGTTATTAACGGTTCCCCTGCACTTAGCATCACAAGGTCACACAATACAACACATCACTACATCCAAATCCATTACTCATAATCAAATTACTCTGTGGTTTCACACTTACCCACCATCAGTCTTTATTAGGGTGGTATTGCACATAGCCCACCAAAACATTAGTTACGGTGGTATCGCACACAGCCTACCAAAAGATTAATAGACGATGGTATCGCACCTAGCCCATCGTAATTAAACAACAAGGTGGTATCACACATAGCCCACCATTAAGTGTCATCATTACACATTCACATGATTATTTCATCATTCATAAGATAATTAGTCAATGACTACCACATTCAATCTACTAGTACCACATATGTTCTCAATCATGCCATACTCTAATTAGCAACATAATGGTTACAAAAATATACATTGCTTACACATAAACTTACCTCGGTGCAAAAAGTGTTAACCAACAACTTAATCCGTCACCTTGCCTTCTCCACGGTCAAGGTTGATCCCACACTCTTCTTGGTCTATTATAAGGAATTTCAATTCATTTAGATCATTCTATGATCATAATGCATTAAAATCTACACTTGGGCAAAAATGACCATTTTGCCCTTGTATTTTGGCAAAATTATGATTTTTCCCCTAGGCTCGTAATTTATTTTTCAACACATTTCCTCAATAATTAAGTCTAGTTGAACATTTATTTCTCTTACAACTACTCACCATTCTCACCATTTCATGCATTTATGACACAATTTCATTCTTGCATTTAAATCCTACTTAGGTGTTTCCATGCAAACACCTTTCACAAAAGTTGTTTCTCATATCCCTAACATTCATTTTCTTCCATAAAAACTCAACTAACAACATAATTACTCTCATGGAAAGTCCCTAAACTTCCCACCATGATGCAAATTAGTCCCCTCATTAGTTAACTTAAGCTTTGGGGGTTCCAAAAACATAAAAATCACCAAGAAAGACCTCTAAAATCAGTTACTTGCTAAAGGATATCTTGGCTGAAAGTTTAAGCTTCAAACCCCCTATTCCTTGCTAAAATTTTTAGTGGATAAGGAAGAGAATGAAAAAAAAAAAGATAATAACTTTCTCTTTTCTTTATCTTATTTTATTCATTAATCACCTAACATTACCAAATTTGACAAAAATTTAATGCTCTTGTCCCCCTAGCTTATATGGCCAGCCAACACACATCTAATGGCCTAATTTCACTTTAAATACCTCTATTTTGATATCTTTTAACAATTAGACACCTCTAGCTTGAAATTGGAAACTTTCGCATTTAATGTGATTTAGTCCTTTTTCGTAATTATGAAACAATCGTTAAAATTAAGGTACCAAAATTCTCATGCAACCTTATAAACATGCCATAATGCATAAAATAATATCAAATAAATTTTCCTCAACCTCGGGTTAGTGGTCTCGAAGCCACTGTTCCGACTGGCCCTAGACCCGGGCTGTTACACAACTAATCAAACAAATCATCAATGCGAGGAAGTGGATACTTATTCTTGATTGTAACTTTGTTGAGCTGACGGTAGTCGATGCATAATGTCATCGATCCGCCCTTTTTCTTAACAAATAGAACCGGTGCACCCCGAGGTGAAAAATTAGGTCGAGCAAAACCTTTATCAATCAACTCTTGCAACTGTGCTTTCAACTCTTTTAACTCTGTAGGAGCCATTCTGTATGGTGCTATCGATAGCGGTGTTGTTTTCAGAACAAGTTCTATAACAAATTCAACTTCTCTGACCGACAGTAATCTAAGTAACTCCTCTGGAAACACATCAGGATACTTGCAAACCACTGGCACTAATTCAAGCTTCGACTCAGACACTTTAGTATCCAATACATAAACAAGGTAAGCACTACAACCTTTTCTCACATATTTCTATGCTGACATAGCTGATATCAAAATAGGCAACCCATTCAATTTATCTGATTCAATATGAAGCATCTCAACATTCTGAAATTTCAATATGATATGCTTTTGACTACAATTTACCACAGATTCATGCAAAGTTAGCCAATCTATGCCCAAAATCATATCGAATTCATCAAATGGTAATAGCATTAAATCAGCCAGAAAACTGTAATCCTGAGTCATTAACGGACAATTCTTGCAAACCTTATTCGATACTTTAACCACGAAGCCAGTGGACTCAACAGTAATTTTACTAGACACTAATTTTGTGTAAACATATGAATGAGTCGATCTGAGATCAATTAAAGCAGTTACATCAGTATCAATAAGAGAGAAAGTACCAGTAATAACATGTGGTGTAGAAGTATCTTCGCACGCACGAATAGCATAAGCCCTAGCTATTGTTTGTGCCTCAGACCTTACAGTAGATTCATTCGTAAGACCATGGCTACCACTCACATTTCCAGGATTACGAGGTGGTCTACCTCTCGTAGCTGTGTTGCTCGGCCTCAAAGTTTGAATATTATCTTTCTTAGATTTCTTCGGGAAATCTCTAAAATAGTGCTTACACTTGAGTCTGGTGTTTCTAGCATTACCCACACTCGTTACAGATGTAGCCTGATATCTAAGACTAGAACGTCAAGTACCTCTGTCTCTACTGGAGTATCCCACAGAAGTAGTAGAACGATAGTGATGTTTTTTAAGATTTCTTTAATTTTGACTGGTATGACTTTCCCGTCAATATCTTGCTTGAATCCTTGGCTTCAGTCTAAGCTTGTCTTTTCTCTTTGCTCAGCTCTTCATGTAACACCGCTTACCCGAGACCTTTGCCGGAGTCGAGCACGAGGCATTACTAGACTTAACTACTAGTTTAGGGCATAAAAATTGAAACTGTCCACCTGCGTCATGTTGACTAAATTGACTATAACTCGAGTTAGGAAATTCAAAATTTAGATCTGTAAATTTTCCTTGAAACTAGACTCATATATCTTCCTACTATAATTATTCCAGAATTTTTGGTTTGGCCAATTAGTACAGTTTATTCATTAAAGTCTCCCCTGTTTCACTGACCAATGATTCTGACCTCTCTTTACTAAAATTCAATTATCTCATTGTAAAGAATTAAAATAATATTCTAGTTTATTCCAATAAAAATATACTCATTAAATATTCTAAGAATATAAACTATGCTCCATGATTATTTTTGTACAATTTTTAATGAATTTCCAAAGTCAGAACAGGGGATTCCTAAATCATTCAGAACCAGTCTTACTAAAATTCAAATATCACAGAATAAAAAATTTCTTTGCCTACTCTCTTTCTTTTATGCAAAAATAGACTCAATAAGGTTTAATTCTATATCTTATTCACTTTCTAATTCTATTTCTCTTATTTTTGGTGATTTTTCAAAGTCACGTCACTCTATTGTTAAAAAAACTGTTTCATTGCAAATTTTTACTTTTTTATACTTTCTTTGTAGTAAACATCGCTTAGGCATCCATACAAAATAATTCGATCCCTATACATTCCATAACCTAAAACATTTCAAAAGCATTTATATACCAAAGTAAAGGCTTGATAGTGTGATACGAGGCTCTGACGATCTCCAATCCAAGTAAGTTCAACACACTATAAAACAAAGAAAAGGAAAAGAACGAGTAAGCTATTAATAGCTTAGTAAGTTACATGTAAACAATACGCACTCAATTAATAATTAACATTTTTAACATATAACTAATTGAAACTCTTCTTAACAATTTCAATCACATACACATGCACAATCTTACCAATTCACTTGCACATACATTTATACATTTAACCTTTCACATATGCCTTGCCATTCAAATGTATCTACATACACACTTCGTTCCATATTCACTTTATTTCATTATAATTCCCGTTGAACACTCAGAATATATACGGATACGTAGAGAATTAGCACATAAGTGCCACACTGATATGTAGCCGAAGCTACCACTGTAATGTAGCCGAAGCTACCACTGATCAATAACATGGAAATGTCCACAGGCCTGCTCACATAAGCTGTCAGGTGTCTGCAACACATGCTAGATCACCCAGCACCCGGGACTCACTGTAACACTGTAATACTGGTCTCTAGTATCCACTTCTATTCCTATGTTCAACCGAGAATTTACACTTAACAATTTATTTAAAAAAAAAAACTTTATCACTTTGAGTAATTCATGAATAATTTTCCTTCCACATTCAATGCCAAAATTCACATCAAATATAATTCGCAATTCATAAAAATATATCGCTATTATTTACACATAACTTACCTCGGATGCAAAATGACTATTTTCGTAAATTAGTCGATAACCTTCTCTTTTCCCCGATCACTTTCAATATTCCTTCTTTCTTAATCTATATTAGCACAATTTAATACATTTTATCAACATTCCATTTAAATACAATTCATACACAATATTTTGGTAAACTTACATTTTCAAAAATTACACTTTTTGCCCCAAAGCTCGTAAAAATAAAATTCACTAAATTTCTTAAATTTCAAACCTCACTAAATCATATTTCATGCTCATAACAGCCCTCAATTTCACAAAATCACAACTTTATGCACGCTTTACTATCTTTCACAATTTAGTCCTTTTTTTCAACATTTTTATCGAAATTCATCTAGTAAAACTCGTAATTAGCACTTCAAACATTCATTATATATCATCACTCATCAAATCACAACTATATCATGAGTGGATCAATTTTTAAACTTTAATTTCATTTAAAATAAATGGTAGAAACATGAAATTCAAGCTTCAATAAGCATAAAAATACGAAAACAATTAAAAACGGGGCAAGAAATCACTTACAATTGAGCTTAGAAAAATCAAGAACCCTAGCTATGGTGACATGAAACTTTCGGCAGCAAGGAGTCTAATTTGAAGAAGATGAACACTTGTTTTCATCTTATTTTGTCTTTTATTCAATTTTGACAAAAATGCCCTCGACCACTTACTTAAATATTTTTTTCTAGAATTACCCTTATGTGTCCATAACACTAAGTCATGGTCTATTTTCCACATAAACACTTCCAATTTCATGTAATAATTCAATTAAATCCTTTAATCACTAATTAGATACACTTTGCATTTTTCTCAATTTAGTCCTAAAATTCAATTAGGCACTAAATCATTAAAATTTCCTATCCTTATTTTCACACAACATTTCAATCAATCAGTAATTAATAAAAATTTATAAAATTAAACTATTTCACTTTGGATTTGTGGTTACAAAATGACTATTCCGATTAGGCCCTATTTCGGGCTATCACACTTCAACTTTATATGCCCAATCAACTAGTACAACAATTTTTTTCAACTTGAGGATCCCGACTAATAGTTTTATATCTTCATTTAAGCCATCTTCAAACTGCTTACACATTGCAATCTTAGTTGGAATACATTCTTGAGCATATTTGCTCAATAGAACAAATTGTCGTTCATATTTGGACACTGCCATACAACCTTGTTTAAGCTCTAAAAATTCTTTACGTTTCTGATTGAGAAACCTTTGACTGATGTATTTCTTATAGAACTCAGTTTGAAAGAATTCCCAAGTAATCCTCCCTTTCGGCACTACAGAAGTTAATGTATTCCACCATTGGTAAGCTAAATCTTTTAATAAAGATATCGCACACTTAAGACATTTAGTTGGTGAACAAGATAATTCATCAAGAACTCTGATAGTATTTTCTAACCAGAACTCAGTTCTCTCGGGATCATCCTCAACAGTAGCTCAAAATTCTTTAGCATTGTACTTACGGATCTTATCAGCAGGAGGCTTACCAACTTTGATAGGTTTCGTACTTTGAGGAATAACGAGAACCAATTGAGGAACAAGAGCGGGTGGAGGTTGTTGAGCAACCGGGTTCATTCGTACAAACTCGGTGAACCATTCATTCATCATCTGGAAGAAGGCTTCTTTAGCCTCTCCTCCCTGGCCCTCAGATACGGGCCTCGTACCACTTGAAACTACTCATTTAACGGAGGCTTGAGCATACTCTCTACTTCATCAGAATCAACTCGATTGGATGTCATTGCTATATGAAAACATGTTTTAAAACGATCAGGAGATATCACACTATCAAAGGTTAATGGCATGTATAGCTAGACTCGTATATGCTACGTTCAGTCCGAGAATCGACTAAACTGTAGCTCTGATACCAATAAATACAACACCCCTAACCCAAATCTATCACTGAAACAGGGTTACGGAGCATTATCGGAGTTTATAGATAAAATAAATAGACATTTCATATCATATAACATTCATGTAAGCCAATCGAAATCAAACATATTGTCCCTTATACGAGCCCTCGGGGCCCAAAATATGTGTTAGAAACAAATCAGGACTAGATCGGATACTCAAAGAATTTTTCGAAAAATATTGAAATTTTTCAAAGCTGCAGGGGTCACATGACTGTGTGGCCAGGCCGTGTGACTCACAGTTAGGAGACACACCCATGTCTCAGGCTGTGTGGGCATTTGAAATAGGGACACACGGCCGTGTCTAGCCCTTGTCCATGCCCGTATAACCCTCTGACTTGGGTCACAAGGCTAAGCCACACGTCCGTGTGCTAGGCTGTGTGGGCATACTGACTTGCATTCTTAAGAAGATATAGGGAGACACACAGCCGTGTCACTTGGCCGTGTGTCACACACAGCTAAGACACACATCTGTGTCTCTGCCTGTGTGGACAAAAATAGGTAATTTTTCAAGCCATATTTCTCACCCAATTTGGTACCAACCTAAACACAACAATTTCCATATAACCAAGTCATAATTAGACATCCAAAATCAACCAATATCAAGTTTAAAACATGAAAAATCATCACATACAATGAATATGCCCTTAGGCACCTCAAATGACAACTTAAAAACATGTCAACCAAGTATCCAAACTTACCTAAATAACCAAATACATATATGCATAGTCCCAAATGGTACAAATTATACCATTCTAACAAACATCAATATGATAAGACCACATATTTTATATATATATATATATATATACATCAAAATATACCAAACACAAGCCATTTAAGTGGCTAGCATCAACAAAACACTTATATGCCAATATTAGCTAAATTAACCTATACATGCCATTATAACTGGAATTAATTTACTGAAAGTACCAAAAGAACTGATGGATAGTTTGATATAGCTTCTATAAGCTTCCAACTCGAACGAGCTTTCGAATTACTATAAAACATGAAAAATAACACAGAGTAAGCATTTAAGCTTATTAAGTTTGTATAACAAAGAAATTAACTTACCATTTAATCACTTTTAAGGTAAGCATACAAAACATATCCAAACCAATTTGGCCAAAAGCCTAAACACTTATCCTCAACGTGTTAGCCATATAAAACACATATAATAGCAACATGGATGAATATAATCACTAAGCAAGTTTCATATACATGCATCATCCATTTCATGTTCTAATATATCATGTAATATCATTTCCATGTATTTAATGTATACACCTGTAATAGTTTGTAATATCCAGGAATTAGGGCTTGTGCATTTTTGCTTAATTACATGTGCTAGTATGCCAAGATAAATTATGAATGTGTTTTATGAATTTTGTGAACTTTAAAGTGTAGAAAATGCCTTAGAAATTATTCAATTTTAAGTTTAAAAGAGGGAGTTAAGCTTAAGAGGCCATAAGAAAATTTGTAGGTGAAGTATGACACAGAAATGGGCTTGATTAAGTGGCTTGGAGGCGCCACTTAGGGCCTTAGAGTGTGACGCCACAAGGAAAAGGGGAAGGGCCTAGGTTCGAGTCACAAAGGAAGCAAGAAAGGGGCTTTTATTTTGCTACAAGGATGAGCAGCAGTGGACGGCACATGGACTCTGGAGGAGAGGAAGTGGACGGCACAGGGACACTTCAAGATAAAGTGTAGAACAAGTTAAAAACTTGAAGTTTTGGCTAAGGTAGAGAGAAATAAGGGATTTGATAGTGAGAGGAGGAATTGGCCGAATAGAGGACTCTAGGTGTAGTAATTTCGGCAAAAAGGGGTGAAGTGAGGCCATTCTCATTATTTTCTTTTCTCTTTAGTTCTCTGTCGAATTCTCTAGTGAACCTCCTCTGTTCTCTTTTATTTTTTTCTTTTCCAAAGCCGAAATACCTTGTGTTCTAGCCAAATCTCCATCATTCATCTTCATCTTCTTCTTTTGCAAATTCACTCAAGCCAAATCTCAAGGTACCTAGCTGATTTCTTCATAGCCCCAAAAGCCAAAACTGTTGATCTTTACCTAAGTCTTCATAGCCGAATCTCTGTGGGTTCAATAAGGAGTAGTCGACTTTTGTCATAAGGGCAAGGATCAATTATCAATTCTTTTATTTCTTTTTCTTAAAAGCCAAAATTAAGATTCTATTGCCCTTAATGTCTTTGGCCGAAACTATAAGGGATTCTTTCGGGATTTCCATGGTAGCCGACTTCTAAGGAAACCATTCGGGATTTCAGATCTAAGGTAAGCAAGGTATAAGATTAGGCTGAAGGCCATTTATTTGAATGTTAGAATTGGATCTAACATGTACCCTGTAGGATTTTGACATCTTCTTAGCCAAGAGACTACTTTCGGGAACTAAAATCGTAAGGTGAGTGACTATGTATATTCGACCAAGGCCAAATTTAGAGAATTAGATCTATTTACTATTTATTCAAAAGCCGAAAACTAACCAAATCAATTGATCTAGTGTTAGCCGATTCCAAGGGAGAAAGACTACAGAATTTTAGGATTTGACTAGTAGTGAAATCGGCAACGAGGTAAGATTTTGGTTGCGATAATCCTTGAGATTTGATTTATTAGCCGAATGGCTTTTTGCTAAAGTACTTAAGGTTGGTTGAATGTAGGAATTAAGGATCTAAAGCATTAGATCGAGTTTTCGAGATTTCTGTGAATTTGCTAAGTAAATCGGTGTGTACCCCACATTAAGCCTTAATAAATTTATGGTTATGTTTAAATAAATATGTTAATAAGAATATGTAAGATGTGGCTAAGAGTATCATGCAATGGTACAAAGTACCCAGGTACGTTTACCCACTCCTACTATGAGTATGATAAGATTTGTTATGGCATATATGTGAAATTATAAGAATGTGAATAAGGAATATGACATGGTTAATGCATAATTGTATGGCATGGGGCATATGGGTGATATGTAAAGGGGAAGTGATCTGGTGGTTTTATACCACAATATCTGAATGTGGTGACTTATGTCACAAAATAATTATCTGGTGGCTATGCCACAATATTTATAAGGGCGATGAGCATGTCATCTGCAGTGACTGCCTTCGATGATGTGTAGCGGATGGAGGGTCGACTTAGTAGTCCCCACGGTGTGATGGTTGGTATAGGTGATGTGTAGCGGATAGTTATCTAGGTTTGGGTTTGGGTTTGCATCATGGTTTATATGTGTTTATTATGTATGATTTGACATGCCTGAATTAATTGAGACTTGTGTTGGCTGTACACATTGAGTCTGTTTGACTCACCCCTTTGTGGGATTATTTTTTTCAGGTGACACTCAGTAATGGACCGGGTCGGCAGAAGCTCAGTGGTGGCCATGCTCAATTCAGAGATTGATATATTTTTATTAGTTTTAAATTTTCAAGTTTTGGATTTATTTCGGGAATTGTTTTGATGTAATAAGGCCACTAGAATGAAATTGTTTATGCATGCATTTTTAATTATTTTAGTATGATACGATTTTTATTAATTTAAAGTTAAAGTCAATTTTTCTTAAAAATAAATATTAAATGTTTTGACACCTAATCAACACCGCTTTAATTTTGAACCAACCCAAATTAACTGTTTTCAAAAACACACAAGTTTTTGGCAGAGTCTAAATAAGATTCGAATGGTTTTTCTCTAGAAGCATGCCAGATCCGATCAGGGCTTGTGGGCGGGGTTTAGGGTGTTTCAGCTTGGTATCAGAGCCCGGTTCAAAACTCGGCCTTGAGGGATTTTAGGGCCCAAAATGTTTCTCTCTTTTGAAAATGGATTTTTCTAAGAAATGAGTAGGGTTTCTAGCATGGCACCTGAGCCTCCGGCCCGAAGGCCACCAGGTAAGTACCCCTAACTATTGTGTGATTTAATGTATGATCTGTATGTGGGTATAATGGGAACGTAGATTAGTGTATTAAGTAACCCTAGGACTTGTTTACCCCAACATGAGAATTACATAAAACTTTAATGCCCAATTAAACAAACCTGTGTCTAAGTCGCCGAGTTAGGGTGTGGCAACCGTTGTGCGCATGTCTAGGATTGGATTCAGTGGGAGCTTGGTATTTAAGCAGTCCTAGTGACTCATCTCCTCTCCGCTAGAATCCTACCTGGTGCGTAGTGACGGTTCACCCTAACCAAGAGGACTCAGTCACAGGCTAAACTCAATAACTAAAACCCGAAAGGGACTAGCCATACTTTTATAAAAACCTTAGTTTTAGAAATCACCAAATTACCCCTTTGATTTGTAGAAAAAAATTGTTTAAAATTTTTTCCAAAATACCAAAATTACCTAAATACCCCTGATTTACAAAATTACCAAAATGACCCCGATTCTCAAAATTTCTGCCATACCCCTGATTTGGGAAAATTTTCAAAATACCCTCAAGTTTTGAAAATTTTAGAGTGCTTTGATTTATTAAGATTTTCGAATTGACCCCGAATTATGACCAAAATACCCCTGAATTGCAACTTGACCAAATTACCCCTAACTTGGAAAATTACAAAAATACCCCTCAGTTATAAAATTACCATTTAACCCTTGAAATTTTCTTATTAAGCATTGCAATTTTGAAAAAGAAACTATATACCAAAAAAAATTTTACTTTATGAAATTTTCAAATACCCTAATTTAGAAAATTACCAAAATACCCCTATAGGATAAAATTACGAAAATGCCCCTGGGTAGTGGAAAACAACAAACAATGACAACTACAATATTTCTTTGTAATGAACGCAAGTTCATGTATGTGATTGAATGAATGATTTGAGACTGTATGTGAATGAATTCGAAAGAACTACTCCTTAGAACTATTGAACATAAGACTGTTTGTGATAAATCAGTGGAACAAAACTAATCTATAAAATTCTTTAATCAGATAAATGCAAATTGGAAGTATGAATTCAAGGGGACGTGGTCATAATGTGCGTGGCCATGGTAGAGGCCGAATGACCGTGTCAGAGCCCGTTAGGTCAGGACAAGGGTCCGAAAATGAAATGCCACCACCACCAGCCGCTGATGTGGAATATCAGGATCAGACGGGGAATGATGCAGTGTCACAGGCGATGCTACGAGTTTTGGAAAGGGTGGCTAGAGCGGGTGGAGGCGTGGAAGCTCGAAAGTCGGTACCTGAGCGACTTTGAGCTAATGGAGCTGAGTTTTTTGGTGGAGTATCTGGTGTGGCACCCAATACGGCTGAGTATTGGTTAGAGGCAAAGGAACGGATTATGGACGATTTGGACTTGACTACTGAGGAGAAATTAAAAGGGGTAGTGTCGCTACTCCGTGATGAGTCATATCAGTGGTGGCTCACAGTACGGGATGGTGCTGCCGCAGACGATCTTACTTGGGAATATTTCAAGGCGGCCTATCAGAAGAAGTACATTGGAACTAGTTATGTGGATGCACAGAGGAAGGCATTTTTGAGGCTGGTGCAAGGGAAAAAGTCTGTAGCGGAATACGAAGCTAAATTTCTAAGGCTGAGCCGTTATGCTCGAGGTATTGTGTCGATGGAGTATGAGCGGTGTGTCCGATTTGAAGACAGACTGAGGGATGATCTGAGGTTGTTGATAGCTCCACAACAGGAGCGAGAGTTTGCCGTGTTGGTGGAGAAGGCAAAGGTTGCTGAAGGAATTAAGGACTCTGTGAAGCAGAACACAGATCATAATAGGCAAAAGAGGGGCTTTGGATCATCAGGGCCTTCAAGGAATGAGCAAAAGAGGCCTAGAGTTAATGGGCCGCGAGGTCAGCAAGCTGCTACTGGAGGGTAGTATCATACTTGTGCCCAGTGTGGGAAGATGCATTTAGGAGAGTGCCGGAAGAATACGGGAGGATGCTTTAAGTGTGGGTCCAAGGACCACATGATTAAGGATTGTCCTATGAGAACAGAAAGGGGTCGACCAGTAAGCCAAGGTCCTAACCAGGCTAGAAGAGGATGATAGCAGCCTCAGCGGGGCCGTGGTTCAAATGGTAGAGGTAACGGTGCTAGAAGGGGACGAGAAACACCGGGCAGAGGTGTTAGTAATACAGAGGCAAGACAATCGGGTTTACTTTATACGGTTCATCGGAGGGAGGATGGAGATGCATCAGACGTCATAAACAGAGGCAACACAATCGGGTTTAATTTATGCGATTTGTCGGAGGGAGGATGGAGACGCACCGGATGTCATAACCGGTACGTTCCTCATATCTAGCAAGCCTTACTTTGCTTTGATTGACGTGGGCTCAACCCATTCTTATGTTGCATGTAAAGTAGTTGAAACTCTAGGAATAGCCTCTGAACTATCTAATAGGGAGATGACTGTAGTAAGCCCATTAGGTCAAACTGTAGTAGTAAATAAGATATTTTGAAGTGCACCTTTGGAGCTTCAGGGAGTGGTATTTCCTCCAACTTGATGGAATTACCCTTCGGAGAATTTGATCTTATACTTGCCATGGACTGGCTAGTGGAACATCGGGCTGTATTGAATTGTGCAGCTAAGCGAATAGAGTTAAGGACGCCGGAGGATAAGGCGATAATTATGATAGAGAAAGAAGAAACTACTTGTCTAATGTAGTTTCTGCTTTAAAGGCTAATAAGATGGTTCGGAAAGGGTGCGAGGCATTTTTGATCTTTGTTAATACATTGGATGTCAAGGAATGAGGAGTTAGTGGAGTTAGAATGGTAAGAGAATTTATGGATGTTTTACCGAAAAATTACCAGGAATACCCCCGGATAGGGAAGTGAAGTTCGAAATTGACTTGTTGCCGGGTACAGCTCCTGTGTCAATTGCCCCGTACAGAATGGCACCAAAGGAGTTGGTTGAGCTCAAGGCTCAGATCCAAGAATTGCTAGACGTGGGTTTATCCGACCCAGTGTGTCTCCATGGGAAGCACCGGTCTTGTTCGTGAAGAAGAAGGACAGAACTATGCACATGTGCATAGATTATCGTCAGTTGAATAAGCTGACCATCAAGAACAAGTACCCTTTGCCAAGAATAGATGACTTGTTCGATCAGCTTAAGGGGGCCGCGGTATTTTCAAAGATAGATCTAAGGTCTGGATATCATCAGCTTAAGGTGAAGGAGGCTGATATCCATAAGACGATTTTTTGAACAAGGTACGGGCATTATGAGTTCTTGGTAATGCCGTTCAGATTGACAAATACCCCAGCCGCATTTATGGACATGATGAACTGGGTTTTCCAACCCTATCTGGACTGGTTCGTTGTAGTGTTCATAGACGATATCTTGGTGTATTCAAAGTTTGAGGAAGAACACGATGAGCACCTCCGAGTTGTGTTGCAAGTGTTGGGGGAGAAGAAGCTCAACGCCAAATTCAGCAAGTGTGAATTTTGGCTTAAGGAGGTTACGTTTTTAGGACATATGGTATCGATGAAGGGATAAGGGTGGCTCCTCGGAAGATTGAGGCAGTTTTGGATTGGAAACCCCCTAAGTCTATGGCAGAAGTTCGTAGCTTCTTGGGATTGGCAGGCTATTATAGAAGGTTCTTGGAAGGGTTCTCATCAATAGCTGCACCTTTGACAAAGTTATTAAGGAATGAGGTACCTTTCATATGGACTGATAAGCAGCAGGAGAGCTTTGAGAAGCTTAAGAGAGTCTTGACCGAAGCTCCAGTTTTGATTCAGCCTGAGGCAGGGAAGGATTTTGTGGTGTATTGTAATGCTTCCCATACAGGATTGGGAGGTGTTCTTATACAAGACGGGAAGGTAATTGCTTATGCGTCTCAACAACTAAGGCCACACGAGGTTAACTACCCAATGCATGACTTGGAATTGGCGGCAGTGGTCTTTGCTCTTAAAGTGTGGAGGCACTACTTATATAGAGAGAAGTCAGTGATCTACACGGACCACAAAAGCTTGAAGTTTCTGCTGACTCAGAAAGAGCTGAACCTGAGACAGCGAAGGTGGGTGGAATTATTGAAGGACTACGATTGTTCCATAAAGTATCACCTGGGCAAGGCGAATGTGGTAGCAGATGCCCTAAGTCGAAAAGTTGTGTCGGATCTGAGGGCGATATAACGATGGAAGTCTGCTGGCAAAGTTGCAAGTCAAACCGACATGGTGGAATGAGGTGAAGGAAAGTCAGTTAATGGATGAGGATCTAAGTACTAAGTTACGGCAAGTGCAAAATGGAGAGTTAGAGGGTTATGGTATTAATGACGATGGAGTATTATGCTTCAAGGGCAAGGTCTGTATGCCGAGGAATGAAGAACTTAGGCAAAGAATTCTTGGGAATCGCATAGTAGCCCTTATGCTATGCATCCCGGAGGTAGTAAGATGTATAGAGATCTAAGGGAACAGTTTTGGTGGCCTGGTCTTAAATGGGAAGTGACTGAATTTGTTGGCAAGTGCTTAACGTGTCAGCAAGTTAAGGCTGAACACCAAGTTCCGTCAGGGTTGCTTCAACCAATACAGATTTCGCAATGGAAGTGGGAGAGAATTACTATGGACTTCGTTAGCGGGCTTCCCTTACGCCTACTAAGAAGGACTTGGTATGGGTGATAGTGGATCGATTGACAAAGTCTGCGCATTTCATTCCAGTGCGGGTAGACTATTCCCTGCAGAGGTTAGTAAAGTTGTATGTAGCTAAGATCGTGAGGTTGCACGGAGTGCCGGTGTCGATTATCTCGGATAGGGATCCGAGGTTCACATCGCGGTTTTGGAAGGCTCTACATCAATCTTTGGGTACTAGATTGGATTTTAGTACGACTTTTCATCCACAGTCAGAGGGGCAGTCTGAGCGAGTGATCCAAGTGTTAGAAGATATGTTGAGGGGCTGTATGATAGACTTCAGAGGAAGTTGGGAAGAATATTTGCCTCTAGCGGAATTTGCTTACAACAACAGCTATCAGGCCAGTATTCGGATGGCGCCGTATGAAGCGCTATATGGACGGAAGTGTCGCACTCCTACATGTTGGACGGAATTGGGAGAACGTCAGATTTTGGGTCCAGAAATTGTGGCAAAATTCGAAGAGAAGGTTAAGATAATCAGGGCACGGTTGAAGGAGGCATCTGACAGGCAGAATTCGTATGTAGATCTCAAACGGAAGGAGATTGAGTTTTCTGTGGGAGATCAAGTGTTTCTCAAAGTTTCGCCTTGGAAGAAGGTGATGAGATTTGGTCGCAAAGGGAAATTAAGTCCTAGATTTATAGGACCTTATCGAGTATTGAAGTGGATTGGACCGATGGCATACCAGTTGGAGTTACCTTCGGAGTTGCAGCAAATGCACGACGTATTTCATGTTTCCATGCTACGTCGATACCGATTGCATCCATCTCACGTAGTTTCGGTTGAAGAGGTGGAGCTGAGACCAGATCTGTCTTATGAGGAAGAGCCGATTCAGATTCTGGAATGAGATGTGAAGGTGCTTCGGAGGAAGTCGGTCCCTCTGGTCAAAGTATTGTGGCGTAACCATGGATTGAAAGAAGCTTCTTGGGATCCGGAAGAAGCAATGCGACAGCAATACCCCTACCTATTCTAGCCAAGTAATTTCAAGGTCGAAATTATTTTAAGGGGTGTAGAACTATAATATCCGGGAATTAAGGCTTGTGCATTTTTGCTTAATTGCATGTGCTAGTATGCCAGGATAAATTATGAATGTGTTTTATGAATTTTGTGAACTTTAAAGTGTAGAAAATGCCTTAGAAATTATTCGATTTTAAGTTTAAAAGAGGGAGCTAAGCTTAAGAGGCCTTAAAAAATTTGTAGGTGAAGTATGACACAGAAATGGGCTTGATTAAGTGGCTTGGAGGCACCACTTAAGGCCTTAGAGTGTGACGCCACAAGAAAAAGGGGAAGGGCCTAGGTTCGAGTCACAAGGGAAGCAAGAAAGGGGCTTTTATTTTGCTACAAGGATGAGCAGCAGTGGACGGCACATGGACTCTGGAGGAGAGGAAGTGGATGGCACAGGGACACTTTAAGATGAAGTGTAGATCAAGTTAAAAACTTGAAGTTTCGGCTAAGGTAGAGAGAAATAGGGGATTTGATAGTGAGAGGAGGAATTGGCAGAATAGAGGACTCTAGGTGTAATAATTTTGGCAAAAAGGGGAGAAGTGAGGCCATTCTCATTATTTTCTTTTCTCTTTAGTTCTCTGCTGAATTCTCTAGTGAACCTCCTCTGTTCTCTTTTATTTTTTTCTTTTCCAAAGCCGAAATACCTTGTGTTCTAGCTGAATCTCCATCATCCATCTTCTCCTTCTTCTTTTGCAAATTCACTCAAGTCGAATCTCAAGGTACCTAGCCGATTTCTCCATAGCCCCAAAAGCTGAAAACCTGTTGATCTTTACCTAAGTCTTCATAGCCGAATCTCTTTGGGTTCAACAAGGAGCATTCGACTTCTGTCATAAGGGTAAGGATCAATTATCAATTCTTTTATTTCTTTTTCTTAAAAGCCGAAATCAAGATTCTAATGCCCTTAATGTCTTTGGCCGAAACTATAAGGGATTCTTTCGGGATTTCCATGGTAGCCGACTTCTAAGGAAACCATTCGGGATTTTAGATCTAAGGTAAGCAAGGTATAAGATTAGGCCGAAGGCCATTTATTTGAATGTTAGAATTGGATCTAACATGTACCCTGTAGGATTTCAACATCTTCTTAGCCAAGAGACTACTTTCGGGATCTAAAATCGCAAGGTGAGTGACTATGTATATTCGGCCAAGGCCAAATTTAGAGAATTAGATCTATTTACTATTTATTCAAAAGCCGAAAACTAACCAAATCAATTGATCTAGTGTTAGCCAATTCCAAGGGGGAAAGACTACGAAATTTTGAGATTTGACTAGTAGTGAAATCGGCAACGAGGTAAGATTTTGGTTATGATAATCCTTCGGGATTTGATTTATTAGCCGAATGGCTTTTTGCTAAAGTACTTAAGGTTGGCTGAATGTAGGAATTAAGGATCTAAAGCATTAGATTGGGTTTTCGAGATTTCTGTGAATTCGCTAAGTAAATCAGGCATTAAGCCTTAATAAATTTATGGTTATGTTTAAATAAATATGTTAATAAGAATATGTAAGATGTGGCTAAGAGTATCATGCAATGGTACAAAGTACCCAGGTACGTTTACCCACTCCTACTATGAGTATGATAAGATTTGTTATGGCATATATGTGAAATTATAAGAATGTGAATAAGGAATATGAAATGGTTAATGCATAATTGTATGACATAGGGCATATAGTGATATGTAAAGGGGAAGTGATCTGGTGGTTTTATACCACAATATCTGAATGTGGTGACTTATGTCACGTAATCTGAATGTGGTGACTTATGTCACAAAATAATTTTCTGGTGGCTATGCCACAATATTTATAAAGGCGATGAGCATGTAAATCTGCAAATGACGCCTTTGATGATGTGTAGCGGATGGAGGGTCGACTTAGTAGTCCCCACGGTGTGATGGTTGGTACGGGTGATGTGTAGCGGATGGTTATCTAGGTTTGGGTTCGGGTTTGCATCATGGTTTATATGTGTTTATTATGTATGATTTGACATGCCTGAATTAATTGAGACTTGTGTTGGCTGTACACATTGAGTCTGTTTGACTCACCTCTTTGTGGGATTATTTTTTTCAGGTGACACTCAGTAATGGACCGGGTCGACAGAAGCTCAGTGGTGGCCATGCTCAATTCAGAGATTGATATATTTTTATTAGTTTTAAATTTTCAAGTTTTGGATTTATTTCGAGAATTGTTTTGATGTAATAAAGCCACTAGAATGAAACTGTTTATGCATTCATTTTTAATTATTTTAGTATGATACGATTTTTATTAATTTAAAGTTAAAGTCAATTTTTCTTAAAAATAAATATTAAATATTTTGACACCTAATCAACACCGTCTTTAATTTTGAACCCAACCCAAATTAACTGTTTTCAAAAACACACAAGTTTTTGGCAGAGTCCAAATAAGATTCGAATGGTTTTTCTCTAGAAGCATGCCAGATCCGGTCAGGGCTTGTGGGCTGGGTTTGGGGTGTTTCATAGTTCGTATTGAACTCATATTGTCTCATAATAGAACATTGCTCGTTGAACCATTTAAAATATCGTTGGATACACTGGTAGTACACACGAGGTGTACTAAACTGTAATCTGTCAATTCATATACATGTATGCTCATACGAGCTATGAATCGATATGCTCTCACGAGCTTTGAATCGGAAAGCTCATACGAGCTGAGAATAAGTAAGCTCTCATGAGCTGCAAATCGGGAAGCTCATATGAGTTCTAGTGTGTCCGCAACACATGTAGGACCCCAACCAAACTGGTAACCCTAATGACATGTCATTTATATCCTACGAATTCCTAAGGTTCAAACAGGACTCGGTAATCATCGAATATGCGATCGGTATTTATACATGGCAACTATACAAATTACATACATATAATTCAACTTAAAACATATAAATATACAATTTAATTACATGAACTTACCTCGATAAGTGTACGTAGATACAGAGGCAACTAATCCGATATTTTCTCTTTGCCTCGATCTAACTCAGTACGAGGTCTGATAAGATCTATACGAATGGACTTAACTCATTTCAGTACAATTCTCATTCAATTTAATCCAACATGGAAATTTTGGCAAAATTACTATTTTGCCCTTTACTTTTAATTCTTTTGTCATTTAGTCCTTAGGCTCAAAAATGAATTTCATGCAATTTAATCCTTACTCAAGCTTAGTCAATTTTTATACATATTAATAGCAGCCCATGTAATTCACAATTTCACAAATTTTACCATAAATTTATCGCCTTTTTCAATTTAACCCCTAACTGATAATTTTACCAAAAATCTCTTGTCAGAAATTATTTATCTAACAACAACCATTCATTTTCTACCATCAAACTTCAAAATTCAAGCATATTCATCAATGGTAAAATCCTAATACTTTAATAGTTTTGCAAATTAATTCCGAGCTAGCTAGATTAAGTTACTACGATCTCAGAAACATAGAAATCATTAAAAACGGGGCAAAAATTCATACCTAATTGAGCAAAATAAACTTGCTGAAATTTTCAAGCTTTCGTGGCTAGGTTTTCTTTTCTTTTCTTTTTTTATTTTGGTGGACGATGATGATAATCATCTATTTTATTTTACTTATCATAACTTTAATTACTAATTTCCAAAATTAACCTTAATAATTCATTCAATTTCCAATAATGACTAATCATGCTTATCCACTAACAACTTTAATGTCTAATTACTATATAAGGACCTCCAATTTAAAATTTTATAGCTATTTAATACCTTTAGCTATTAGAACTCAACTTTTGCACTTTACGCAATATAGTCCCTTTTATCAAATTGAGTATGTAAATGGTAAAATTTTTAACAAAAGTTTTATATTGTATTTCTATCATATTGTATACCATAAAATAATAATAAATAAATTTTTCCAACTTCGAATTTATGGTCCTAAAACAACTGTTCTGATTTCACTGAAAACAGGCTATTACATGACTTGTTTTTCCATTCTGACCTCTCGAATTGGAACATATGTTGACCTCCAAGCGCCTTCATTTGTGTTTGGAAACATCGCATATAACGCGAGTATTAGTGATCCACTAGCAATATGCATCTGCACCATCACCTCAACCCCCATGCGTCTTTGATATCAAAATCATCATTTGATATAGAAATCATCATATTTGACGGTGTTGACCGAAGCACAAAATTGATATTCCAGTTGTAACATCCTTAAATGGGGCCTTTGCATTTTGTGTGACTGCATGTAGATAGTATGGTCGTCATGCTTGTTCAGGATGATCTAAGGGTCCAGGCATGAGTTAGGGGTAGGCTAGAGCCTTATCAAAAATTTTCTTGTTGGGCACTTAGAAGGGGGAGCTGAATGAGATAGGAGTTAAGGGTGGTTACTGGTAGGTTGTGACGCAAGAAGTGCCTTGGTAAAGTGGCAAGGAGGCGCCACTTAAAGCACAAGGAAGTGACGCCTCAGGGGGATTTGATAGGGACTTGGTTCGAGCCGCAGGAATCCCCCTTTAAGTTGTTTTTTTGATGCCACGGCCAGGAGATGTTGCATTCGATTTGGACTTTGGTGGATGAGCATTGAAGGGGTCAACAGATTTGGATAAGGGGAAGAGAGAAATTTTAGGAGCGTGGTGAATTCAAATTTGTATGATGATAGGAGGATAGAGGGGATGGCACAATGGGGTGTTAGCCGAATTCTTTTGAAGAGTTTTGGGGAAGGGACTCTCAGTTTTGGCTCTTGGTGAGGGTGTGTAACACCCCAAACCAGGTCTATGCGTTAAGACGAGATTTGGTTTGTCACACAGATCGAACATCCTTTTAATTTTTCTAATGATTTAGGTGAAACCGTTTTACAAAACCTCTTGAAAGTGAAGTTTAGTAAAAACCAAGAAAAAAATGATTTAAAATCGATGAATTTAAGAAACATTAGTTGAAATCTTATCATTTAGTATTTAATTGTCAAAAACCTTAAAGTAGTTTTTAAAGAGTTCAAAAGAATTTGAAAACAACAATAGTTAAAGAATCTCATATGTTTTAAAAACCAAAGTATTTTAAGGAAACATTATAGGATTAATATAAGCCCATATTAAATATCTAAAACAAAATTTAAATCCATCCACACATAAAAATCCATGAAATATTAATAAAGGCCTTATTACATCATACCCAAAATAGTAATTAAAAGAATTCAATTAATTAGAAGTTCATAGTTTATAAAACCCATGTTCGAAGTATGGCCTCCACGAAGTCATCCTCGGCCCAAGCCTCTTTCAATTGCCATTACCTGAGATGGATAATTAAATGGTGTGAGTTACTCAGAACTCAGTGTATAACTCACTTACCATATCCACTGGGCCAGATCATAAAGTAATTATTTTGGGCTTGAGCACAAATACGAATTTAACAATATAATAAATAAAATGCATGTAAAATGAAATTCCCAACCAAACCTAATTTCCATCCGCTACACACCACCCGTACCAACCAACACACCTGTGGGGATCAAGTCAACCCACCCTGCCAACACACCAATCGTAGGCATAAAGCCATTTTTTAAAAATGTTGTGGTGCACCAACAAACTAGATTGTGACAAGGTCACCGAACTAAAGGCATAAGCCATTAAAATATTTGTGGCAAAGCCACCGAACTAGATTTTGGCAATAGGCCTTTCTTCTCTTCATCATTTATCCCAACCCATGCAATCATGTATGCATAAAAATCTATATTCATATGATAATTTAACAAAAACTCATAATACATGTGAGTCTATATTTCAAGTTTTCATTTTGGCCCATAAGACAAAATAGCATATAGCCATTTAGCAATCTAGCAAACTTTGGCCCATATATCGATCTAGCAGATTTTCGGCCCATTTAACGATCTAGTAGATTTTTGGCCCACTTAACGATCTAGTAGATTTTCGGCCCATTTAATGATCTAGCAGATTTTCGGCCCACTTAACGATCTAGCAGATTTTTTGCCCACTTAACGATCTAGCAGATTTTGGCCCATTTAATGATCTAGCAGATTTTCAGCCCACTTAACGATCTAGTATTTTTCGGCCCATTTAATGATCTAACATTTTTGGCCCATTTAACGATCTAGCATAAAATTTATTATTTACCAATTAACGCATTGAGGGAATTTTTCGTAAATTTCACGACTTTAACTGTTTTCATGCATTCACAAAAGTGTTAATTATTACGCAATTTCTAATTTTGCTATCTTTACGATTTTATCCCAATACTTACGGTATAGTATCTAACCCGGAATAAGTGTGAAGTTACACACCTGGTTACTGTGAGAACTAGACTTTCCCGCTCGTCGATACCTAAACGCGTCATGATAAATTAGAACACTATTATTTATTTACAAATCGAATCTTAGAATAACGATCTAGACTTTTACCCTCAGAATTTCGAACCACTTCTATTTGCGGTTTCTCCCCGATTGTTGGTTCATTACTCGATGAAAATCCACGAACAAACAAAGGTTCAGGAGTACGAACGACTTCAAACAACTGGTTCTCCTCGGATGAGCGTCCACAAGCCGGTGGAAAATCTTGGATTCATGAAACAGTCCTTCGCTTAAACTTAGGGGGAATAGCGGAACCACCCCTCTTCCGAACACTATTTACCGCCCTTTTTGTCCCTATCTTAATTGTCTTTATTGACAAAAGATCATTAGTCTGACTAATAAAATATCAAAATTATGACTAACGGTTTTAAGAGTGAGATTGGCTTACCACAAATATCCTCGTTCCACAATATGACAATAGAGCGATAACGTCCCCTAAAACGAAATCGATTAATAATCCATCTATATCAGTATGTCGAGTAATATGAGAGTCCTTAATAATTCCTTACCTTAACACCTTAATTCGATTCCAACAATTCATGACGCTTACGAACACTTGAGTTTCGGCCTTTCTCTATTTCACTATAAAATGAAGAGAATTTATTTAAGAGAAATGGATGAAGATTTCGGTCAAAAAGGCTTTCTAAAACCAACTTAAGGATTCAGAAATTAAGCAAATAAGAACAAAATTAAAACTATCAAAGAGGGTTCTTTCCGAATATTCAAAGTTTGAATAAAACAGAATTGAGAAGAAAGAATATGTGAAAAGAAAAGAAACTTTCGGTTTAGGTAGATAGTCACTAACATTCGGCCATGAGAGAAAAATAATGAAGAAAGTATGGTTGAAAAGAAAATAAGAGATGAAAGAAAGAGAAAGAGAATGATAGGTTTATAATTAAATTATCCAAGGTAAAAGAAAAGCAAAGAGAGAGTGTTTAAGACAATGGTGCATTCGACAATGGGGGATGAAAACTATGGCTTGTTGTGTTGGTAGTTTCGGCACTAAGAGAGGTTTTGCAAAAATAAGGTGATCAAATGGTCAAAAGTATGGCCATTAGAAATGAAACAAAAGTTTTTTTTCTTCTATACCAATACATTCGGCCAAGGGAGAAAAATGGATGGAGAGAAAGTGTTTTGCAAAAGCAAAAATGACCAAAAGGTAATACCCCTCTCCAAAGCTACCAACCAAACTAGCCTATCACCAAAATTCACCACCCAAAATCGACTCCCTCCTTTAGTCCACAAAATCATCCCCATTCATGGTCAAAATGGCCATGAAAAAGTTACCAAAACATCAACCTAGACTCAAGCCTTACCATCCTCCATTTTCCTTAAGTTTGAGAAATCCTATCCCCAAAGTCAAGCAATTCCATCCCTTAACTCATGCTTACCATAACCTTAAATCCTCTTACCATAAAAATTTAATCCAACTCATCCTAATCCTTATCCATGACCGACACATGCCATATAAATGCAAAAATTAAAGTCACCAAAATGCATGCTAGTAGATTCGAACCTCTCCCCTCAAGTCCAGCTTATGGCGCCATCACCTCTTTGCCAATTACTTATCTTATGCCATCTTTTATCACTTAATTAACTTAACTTCAAGGCCACCTAATTTCTCTACACTAAAGTACTTTTTAGTAAAATTTATTTTAATTCTAATTAAACCTGAGCCTTTTTCAAGACTATATTAAGCACGCAATAAAATTATACCCGAGCTAACACCAAAGACAAGCAACATATTGATACTCAAATTTTTGGATGTTACAATTTACCCCCCTTAAAGAAAATTTCGTCCTCGAAATTTACCTAATTAAAAGAGGTGAGGATATTGTTGCCGAATTGCATCCTCAGGCTCCCATGTAGCTTCCTCCACTCCGTGTTTACACCATAAAACCTTGACCAACGGTACGGTCTTCTTTCTTAGCACCTTAACATCTCAGTCTAAGATTTTCACTGGTTCTTCTTCAAAAGATAAGTCTGATCTCAACTCCACTTCTTCCACCGGTACTATGTGAGACGGATTCGATCTATAGCGCCTCAGCATGGAAACATGGAAAACATTATGAATTTGACTCAACTCTGGAGGTAATTCAATCTGATAGGTGACTGGACCAACACGCTTCATCACACGATATGGTCCAATGAACCTAGGGCTCAACTTGCCCTTCCTTCCAAATCTGAAAATCTTTTTCCAAGGTGAGACCTTGTAAAGACCGATCCCCATATCAAACTCAATATCCTTACGCTTCAGATCTGCATACGACTTTTGTCTATCTGAAGCTTCTTTTAACCGTGCTCAAATAATTTTTACCTTTTCTTCCGTCTCAGATATCAATTCAAGACCCAATATCTGCCGTTCGCCCAATTCAGTCCAACAAGTAGGAGTACAACACCTATGACCATACAATGCCTCGTAGGGTGCCATCTGAATGCTAGACTGATAGCTGTTGTTATACGCAAACTCTTCCAACGGTAGAAAATCCTCCCAACTACCTCTGAAGTCAATTACACAACCCCTTAACATGTCTTCCAATATCTGAATTACTCTTTCGACTGACCATCTGACTGAGGATGAAAAGCCGTACTAAAGTTTAACTTTGTTCCCAAAGCTTCATGTAGAGCTTTCCAAAATCGTGATGTAAACCTAGGATCCCTGTCTGATATAATAGACGCTGGTACCCCATGCAACCTTACGATTTCAGATACATACAGCTTAGCCAACTTCTGTAATGAGTAATCCGTACGAACTGGAAGAAAATGAGCAATCTTCGTCAATCGATCAACTACTACCCAAACAGAATTTTTCTTAGTAGGTGTTAAAGGCATCCCACTAACAAAATCCATTGTTATCCGCTCCCATTTCCAATGAGGAATCTTTACCGGTTGTAATAAGCCTACGATAATTGATGCTCTGCCTTCACTTGTTGACAAGTCAAACATTTTCCTACAAACTCAAAAATCTCACGCTTCATCCCTGGCCACCAATACCATTTATGAAGATCTCGATACATCTTATTTCCTCCTGGGTGCATAGCATAAGGGCTACTATGCGCCTCCCGTAGAATCATTTGTCTCAAATCTGAGTCCTTGGGCATACAAACTCTTTCACGAAAACATAACACTCTATCCGTGTTTATACCAAAATCCCCTATTTTACCACTTTTAACGTGCTGAAAGAAGGGTCCCAACTTTTCATCTGATATCTGCTTTTCCTTGATTTGATCTAACCACAGAGACTTCACCAAGTTCTCGCTAATGACTACCATCCTCATACAAACTCAGATGAGCAAACATTGCTCTCAAATCAAATACCACCTTACGACTTAATGCGTACGCTACCACGTTAGCCTTTCCAGATGATACTCGATTGAGAAATCATAATCCTTTAATGACTCCACCCATCTTCTCATCTCAAGTTTAACTCCTTTTGAGTAAGAAGATACTTAAGACTCTTGTGATCCGTAAAGATAATAGACTTCTCACTTTAGAGATAATGCCTCCAAATCTTTAAAGAAAACACTACCGCAGCTAACTCTAAGTCATGAGTAGGGTAGTTTACTTCGTGTGGTCTCAACTGACGAGAAGCATAAGCCACCACTTTTTCATTTTGCATTAGCACACAACCTAAACCCGTGTGTGATGCATCACAGTAAACGGTAAATTCTTTTCCAGCCTCAGGTTGAATCAGTACTGGTGCTTCCGTCAAAATCTTCTTCAATTTTTCGAAACTCTCTTGCTATTTATCAGTCCATACGTACGGTACTCCCTTTCACAACAGCTTAGTTAGGGGTGCAGCAATCAGCAAAAACCCCTCAACAAAGTGTCTATAATAACCGACTAAACCCAAGAAACTCCAAATCTCAACTATTGACTTTGGTGGTTTCCAATCCAGTACAGCCTCAACCTTCCGAGGATCCACCCTTATTCCTTCAGCTGACACTACATGACCCAAGAAAGTTACTTCCCTTAACCAAAATTCACATTTACTGAATTTGGCATAAAGTTGCTTATCTCGAATTAACTGCAATACTATTCACAAATGTGAGTCATGTTCCTCTTCATTCCTCGAATATACCAAAATGTCATCTATGAACACTACCACAAACCGGTCTAAATATGGTTGAAAGACCTGGTTCATCATGTCCATAAATGCAGCTGGTGCATTGGTCAACCCAAACGGAATCACAAAAAACTCACAATGTTCATAACGAGTTTGAAATGCCGTCTTATGAATATCTGCTTCTTTCACTTTGAGTTGGTGATAACCCGATCTCAAATCAATTTTGGAGAAAACCGAAGCTCCTTTCAATTGATCAAACAGGTCATCAATTTTCAGCAAAGGATATCTATTCTTGATCGTCAATTTATTCAACTGCCTGTAATCAATGCACATACGCATCGACCCATCCTTTTTCATAATGAACAAAATCGGTGCTCCTCACGGAGACACACTCGGTCGAATAAATCCCCGATCCAACAATTCTTGAATTTGAGCTTTAAGCTCCGACAACTCCTTCGGTGCCATTCTATAAAGAGCAATGGACACTGGAGCCGTTCTGGGCAAAAGCTCAATACCAAATTCTACTTCCCGATCTGGTGGTATACTAAGAAGTTTTTCGGGAAATACATCTGGAAATTCCTTCACCATTCTCACATCTTCCACTGATAATTCTTTGGCATCCAAAGTACAAATAAAAGCTAGGAATGCTCCATACCCTTTTCGTACCAACTTTTCTGCCTTTAACGCAGATACCACATTTGCCAAGTAATTCCTTCGTTTGCCTATCATTACTACTTCCTTATCATCTGAAGTCCTTATTGACATCTGCTTTTTAGCACAATCCAAATGCGCCCGATGCTTAACCAACCAATCCATGCCCAAAATGAGATCAAACGCCGAAAGGCAATTCCATCAAATTTGCTAGAAATATTTCTCTTTGGATTTCTAAGGGTACATCTCTAAACAGTTTATTTATAATTATCGACTGTCCTAAAGGACTAATTACCATCATCTCACTATTGGTAATTTCAGATTCTAGATTCAAGTTTCCAGATATGGCACTAGTAACATACGAGTGGGTAGAACCAATATCTATCAAAGTAGTAACAGGTACATCATAGATGAAGAACATACCAGTTATCACATCAGGTGCATTGCCATCCTTGCGGCGTCTAACTGCATAGACCAATCCTGGCTGTCTTGCATCCGCGTTACCTCTAGAACCATTGCCTCGACCCGGCGCACCTTGACCACGTCCAGCCCCATTAGTACCACGACTCGGTCCACGGCCTCTAGGTGGCTGCTGAGTACCTCTGGTAGGCTGTACATCAGAATTACGAGCTTCCTGAGTCGTATCCATCCGTCGAGGGCAATTCTTATATTGATGATCCATTGAACCACATTTATAACAAGCACCAATTTTCCTCCAGCACTCTCCGGAATGTCGTTTCCCACATTCAGCACAGTCTCGACTCTGATTAATAGCCACAGGTGCTCTACCTTGAGCTGGCTCATCATTCCGAGGCCTCTTTTGAAACCTTTTTGAAGAACCCGAATACTTTATATCTCTCTTGCCTCTTACTCTTTCCCAGTTTTGAGTTCTGGACGCTTAGCCTCTTGACTATCTTGGCTTTCTCCACAAGCGTGGCAAAAGTTCTAACTTGTTGTGGGGCTATCAAAACCCGCAACTCATCATTCAGCCCATCCTCGAAGCATACACAGTGCTCATGATCCGTTGGCACTATTGTCCGAGCATAGCGACTCAAGCGTAAAAAGTCAGCCTCATACGCTGCCACCGTCTTATTTCCTTAAATCAGATTCAGGAATTCCTTCCTCCGAGCATCCACATAACTTGTTCCTACATATTTTCCTTGAAAGGCAACTTTGAAGAATTCCCAAGTAACAAATGTAGCTTTAGTGCCTTCTCGGACAGTAAGCCACCATTGGTATGCCTCATCCCTTAACAAAGACACCGCTCCCCTTAGTTTCTGTTCTACAGTGCACTCTAGGTCGTCCATAATGTTCTCCACTGCCTCAAGCCAATATTCAGCAACATTTGGAGCTACACCTGAGACACCTCTGAAAACCTCAGCACCACTTGATTTCAATCGCTCCGAAATCGACCCACAAGTTACTGGCCTAGTTCTAGATCCAGTGAACCTTCCAAGGACTCGCAACATTTCTCGTGTCAAAGCATTATCTTCTCTCCTATTCTCTTGTGAATCATTTTTCGATGCTGATGATGCTGGTGCATCCATTTCTGGAATATGTCCCGATTCCTCGAACACAGCTCTAGCACCTCGGCCTCTACCACGGCCACGTCTACCACGTTCGCGTCCTCTGGCTCTCATACTGACTAACCCGTTTTAATCTGATTACGAATTTTATGAATTAGAAAACTATTTCAATGTTTATTAACGATATTTTATGATATTCAAGAGATAAAGTTATTTTTCGCAAACACATCCTATAGTCTCGATCTCTATGGTTTTCAACATCTAAAACTAGAAGTTCTAGAGTGTTCCTATGATCATATCATCATAATAATCATTTAGTAATGAATACTTACTTGGCTTGGTGCCGGATGCTTGTGGTGCCACACTAACTTTAAAACATAAAAATAATTTCAGACGAAAGTTACTTATTGAACCCAACCACAGCCGAGTTTTGAAACCAGCTCTGATACCATTAAATGTAACACCCCAAACCAAGTCCATGCGTTAAGACGAGATTTGGTTTGTCACACAGATCGAACATCCTTTTAATTTTTCTAATGATTTAGGTGAAACCGTTCTACAAAACCTCTTGAAAGTGAAGTTTAGTAAAAACCAAGAAAAAAATGATTTAAAATCGATGAATTTATGAAACATTAGTTGAAATCTTATCATTTAGTATTTAATTGTCAAAAACCTTAAAGTAGTTTTTAAAGAGTTCAAAAGAATTTGAAAACAAGAATATTTAAAGAATCTCATATGTTTTAAAACCAAAGTATTTTAAGGAAACATTATAGGATTAACATAAGCCCATATTAAATATCTAAAACAAAATTTAAATCCATCCACACATAAAAATCCATGAAATATTAATAAAGGCCTTATTACATCATACCCAAAATAGTAATTAAAAGAATTCACTTAATTAAAAGTTCATAGTTTATAAAACCCATGTTCGAAGTATGGCCTCCACAAAATCATCCTTGGCCTAAGCCTCCGTCAATTGCCATTACCTGAGATGGATAATTAAACGGAGTGAGTTACTCAGAACTCAGGGTATAACTCACTTACTATATCCACTAGGCCGGATCATAAAGTAATTATTTTGGGCTTGAGCTCAAATACGAATTTAATAATATAATAAATAAAATGCATGTAAAATGAAATTCCCAACCAAACCTAATTTCCATCCGCTACACACCACCCGTACCAACCAACACACCTGTGGGGATCAAGTCAACCCACCCTACCAACACACCAATCATAGGCATAAAGCCATTTTTTAAAAATGTTGTGGTGCACCACCGAACTAGATTGTGACAAGGTCACCGAACTAGAGGCATAAGCCATTAAAATATTTGTGGCAAAGCCACCGAACTAGATTTTGGCAACAGGCCTTTCTTATCTTCATCATTTATCCCAACCCATGCAATCATGTATGCATAAAAATCTATATTCATATGATAATTTAACAAAAACTCATAATACATGTGAGTCTATATTTCAAGTTTTCATTTTGGCCCATAAGACAAAATAGCATATAGCCATTTAGCAATCTAGCAAACTTTGGCCCATATATCGATCTAGCAGATTTTCGGCCCATTTAATAATCTAGTAGATTTTCGTCCACTTAACGATCTACCAGATTTTTGACCCATTTAACGATCTAGTAGATTTTTGGCCCACTTAACAATCTAGCAAATTTTCGGCCCACTTAACGATCTAACAGATTTTCGGCCCATTTAACGATCTAGTAGATTTTGGCCCACTTAACGATCTAGTATTTTCGGCCCATTTAACGATCTAACATTTTTCGACTCATTTAACGATCTAGCATAAAATTTATTATTTACCGATTAACTCATTGAGGGCGTTTTTTTTAAATTTCATGACTTTAACTGTTTTCATGCATTTCACAAAAGTGTTAATTATTACGCATTTTTCGATTTTGCCATCTTTACGATTTTATCCCAATACTTACGGTATAGTATCTAACCCAAAATAAGTGTGAAGTTACACACTTGGTTACTGTGAGAACTAGACTTTCCTGCTCGTTGATACCTAAACGCATCACGATAAATTAGAAAACTATAATTTATTTACAAATCAAATCTTAGAATAACGATCTAGACTTTTACCCTCAGAATTTCGAACCACTTTTATTTACGGTTTCTTCCCGATTGTTGGTTCGTTACACGATAAAAATCCACGAACAAAGAAAGGTTCGGGAGTACGAATGACTTCAAACAACTGGTTCTCCTCGGACGAGCGTCCACAACCCAGTGGAAAATCTTGGATTCCCGAAACAGTCATTCGCTTAAACTTAAGGGGAATAGCGGAACCACCTCTCTTCTGAACACTATTTTCCGCCCTTTTCGTCCCTATCTTGATTGTCTCTATTGACAAAAGATCATTAGTCCGACTAATAAATTATCGAAATTATGACTAACGATTTTAAGAGTGAGATTGGCTTACCGCAAATATCCTCGTTCCACAATATTACAATCGAGCGATAACGCCCCTAAAATGAAATCAATTAATAATCCATCTATATCAGTATGTCGATAATATGAGAGTCCTTAATAATCCCTTACCTTAACACCTTAATTCGATTCCAACGATTCACGATGCTTACGAACACTTAAGTTTCAGCCTTTCTCTATTTCACTATAAAATGAAGAGAATTTATTTAAGAGAAATGGATGAAGATTTCGGTCAAAAAGGCTTTCTAAAACCAACTTAAGGATTCGGCAATTAAGCAAATAAGAACAAAATTAAAACTATCAAAGAGGGTTCTTTCCAAATATTCAAAGTTTGAATAAAACAGAATTGAGAAGAAAGAATATGTGAAAAGCAAAAAAACTTTCGGTTTAGGTAGATAGTCACTTACATTCGGCCATGAGAGAAAAATAATGAAGAAAGTATGGTTGAAAAGAAAATAAGAGATGAAAGAAAGAGAAAGAGAATGATAGGTTTATAATTAAATTATCCAAGGTAAAAGAAAAGCAAAGAGAGAGTGTTTAAGACAATGGTGCATTCGGCAATGGGGGATGAAAACTATGGCTTGTTGTGTTGGTAGATTCGGCACTAAGAGAGGTTTTGCAAAAATAAGGTGATCAAATGGTCAAAAGTATGGCCATTAGAAATGAAACAAAAGTTGTTTTTCTTCTATAGCAATACATTTGGCCAAGGGAGAAAAATGGATGGAGAGAAAGTGTTTTGCAAAAGCAAAAATGACCAAAAGGTAATACCCTCCCCCAAAGCTACCAACCAAACTAGCCTATCACCAAAATTCACCACCCAAATTGGCTCCTTCCTTTAGTCCACAAAACTGTCTCCATTCATGGTCAAAATGGCCATGAAAAAGTTACCAAAACATCAACCTAGACTCAAGCCTTACCATCCTCCATTTTCCTTAAGTTTGAGAAATCCTATCCCCAAAGTCATGCAATTCTATCCCTTAACTCATGCTTACCATAACCTTAAATCCTCTTACCATAAAAATTTAATCCAACTCATCCTAATCCTTATCCATGACTGACACATGCCATATAGATGTAAAAATTAAAGTCACCAAAATGCATGCTAGGAGATTCGAACCTCTCCCCTCAAGTCCAGCTTATGGCGCCATCACCTCTTTGCCAATTACTCATCTTATGCCATCTTTTATCACTTAATTAACTTAACTTCAAGATCACCTGATTTCTCTACACTAAAGACTCTTTAGTAAAATTTATTCTAATTCCAAGTAAACCCGAGCCTTTTTTAAGACTATATTAAGCACACAATAAAATTATACCCGAGCTAACACCAAAGACAAGCAACATATTGATACTCAAATTTTTTGATGTTACAGGGTGTCTAAATTTAGTTACTAAAGAGTAGTAACACCTAAGCTCTTCTCCTCTCAATTTCTCTTTTGCCAAAAAACACCTAAGCTCTTCCCTCTCTTCTCTCCTTTTGACCATAGCCGAAACTTATTGAGGCTCTTCTCTTCTTCTTTTTGTGATAACCGAATCCCTACTACTCTTTTCTCCATCTTTTTCCCAAAGTCGAATCACTACTTTTCCCTCTCTTTCATCTTGTCCATTCGCTTCAAAACACCTTGCTAGCCGAAACCCCTTGATTCTCATTACCCTGATTTACTTTTCTTTTATTTACTAAAAGCCGAAGACCACACTTTTTTTTGGAAGCTGAATCTTTCTTGTTGTAATTACTTGTGTCGAATCCTGAGGAAAGTCGAAGGTATATGGATGTTGATGATATGTTTGGCCGAATGGCCACTCCCTTACCCCATTCTATTTTGCCGAATCTCACCAGGTACTTGTGTAGGTGCGATTATCGGATGGTCTAAGCCTGCTAACTCTGGGATCTAATCGGTAGGTAGAAACTCCCTTCTTAGTGGTTTTATTAATCGATCTATTGATTATTTATTATTCTAACCTAGTGGGGTGGAGATCTCAAAATCACATCTCTCATAGCCAGTTTTGACGAAGCTTTTAATGAATGCAAGAAATATACCAGAAGGAGAGGGAAATCAACCTTCGGGTTCGATCTCTAAGTTTAAAAAGAGTGTTGTGTCTGTTGTTCATGATTGGCCATCTGGGTGTGGGCCAGTGTCTGAGCAGAATAGTAGGCATATAGCGGTAGTGCCTATCAACGAGAGTGTCGACATAGAGAATATCATGTTACGAGTAATCAGGTGTGTAACTTTTACACACTTCATATGTTTAATATGTTATTTCTGTGATTTGTCAAAAGCTGAAGTAATAGTTGGAATCACTATGTTACCCTTGTGGATAAAAGCAAAGACTTCGGGTAAGTCCATTTTGGTGGCTCACGTGATTTATCTATATTAAACCTGCATGTGCCATGTTATATTTTCTTAAAGTGTTAAGCATGATCATTTGGTATTGAAAAGCATATACATGAAAATGGGTATGACGAGAGGAGGGGGAAGGTAAGATTTATCAGACTGTCACTAGTGGTTAGGTACCACACGTGGGTTGGCCCCACATATCATTACTCTATGACTAAGTCTCAGTGGTTTGGAACCACTAGTGGTTAGGTACCACATATGTTTATTATTTGTGACTCATCCTAGTGGTTTGGTACCACAGTGGGTTGGCCCCACATATCGATATAAGGGATCGTCACCAGTGGTTAGGTACCATAAGTGGGTTGGCCCCACATATGAATATTTGTGACTTCAGTCACCAGTGGTTAGGTACCACCAATGGCTAGGTGCCATAAGGGGTAGACTTGGGAGACTCGGATGGATACCTAGGTTGGATGGGTTGCATGACATGCGTATTTGCATATGAATCTGGGTAAGAGCTTAACATCTTTTGGGATGGGGATTTATACATTGAGTCTCGATGACTCACCCCTTCCGTTAACTTTTTTGCAGATAATACCTAGATCTCGGATATGGAGCTGGGGTGGACTCGAGATGGCCATGCTCAATATTTTGTTTTATTTTATTTTAATGTTTATTTCGAATTTATTTTGTTTCTACTTTAAGTTTGGATTTCAGCTTTGTAATAAGGCCACTTAGATTTACTTTGGGGTTATTTATTCATTTTAAATTTCTTTAAAATTTTGTGAAGCATTAAGGGCATGCCTAGTAAACTATGAAATGAACGGGGTTTTTCCAAACTTGAATAAACTTTTGGGATTTTCTAAAGTTTTACATCGGGTAATTAACAACAAGGCAACTCTATTTTGCTCAACTAAGTTTCCAAAATGTTTTAACAATCCAATCTCGTTTCTTTTATAAATATACAAAAGATTACTTCCTAACTCAATACGACAAACTGGTCTCCAAAATGTTTTCTTCCCTGTGACATGCCAGACTCGGTCGTAGCGTTTGGATCGGGTTTGGGTGTTACATTTTTGGTATCAGAGTCAGGTTCAAAAGCTCGGTTGTGGGTATAAGGCCCAAAATGTTTTCAATAAAGGGTCTGTAACATGATTTTTATGGAGATGCATATTTCGGAAAGCATGGTAGTTGAGTCCCCGGCACCGATCCACCCAGGTAAGTATCCTAACCTTTGATGTGATATATGTATGATGGGTTTAATGGGTTTTATAGGGACATAGATAGGTATGCTAGGGCTTATGGACCTTAGGCCTAGTTACCCAAACTCTTAAAGTGCATAAAACTTAATTTCCCTAATTAAACATGTCTGTGAACAAGTCATAAGGGTTAGGGTGTGGTAACAGGCATACGCATGTCTAGAATTGGATCCAGGAAGAGCTTGGTATTTAAGCGGTCCTAGTGACTCACCTCCTCTTTTCTGGAATTCTACCTGGTGTGTAGTGACTCTTCACCTTAGCCACGAGGACTTGTTGACGGGCCAAAATTTATAATTAAAACCCGAAAAGGGACCAGTACCCTATTTTTTTGTAAAATTACTTATATGTCCCTGATTTTGTAAAATTATCCACAATACCCTAGGTTGAGGTAATTCACCGCTATACCTTTTATTTTGTAAATGACCAAAATACCTTTGAAATTGGCAAAATTACCAAAATACCCTCAAATTACAAAATTATCGAAATACCCTTATTTTGAAAAAAACACCAAGAAACCTTATTTTGAAAAAAAATTACAAAAATACCCCTGTAGGTTAAAATTACAAAATACCCCTAGGTGATGAATGTGAGTTCATGGATGTACTTGTGTGTTTGATGCATGGATGTGGGGCTCTACTGGATGTTGATTGAATGTGAATTCTAGAGTTAGGAAATACAGACCTGAGAACTGAACTATATAGATATAGATCGAGTTCAAGAGAACCACTATTAAAACACCTTTCCATAAGACTGTTCGTTATTAATCAGTGGAAGAAAGAATTATTAATCAATAAAATTTCTAAACAGATAAATCGTGAACGTTATTCATAAGCACTCGAGGACGTGGGCGTAATGTACGTGGTCGTGGTAGGGGTAGGATGACTGTGTCAGAACCAGTAAGGTCTGGTTATAAGTCGGAGAATGAGGTACCAGCGTCGCCAGCTATGGGCGCTGAGTTTCAAGAGCAAACGGGTGGTGATGACGCGATGTCACAGGTAATGCTACGGGTCTTAGAGAGAGTTACTGGAGCAGGTGTAGGTACGGGAGCTTGGAAATCTATGCGAACGACTCCGAGCTAATGGAGCAGAGGTATTTAGGGAGTTTCGGGTGTAGCTCCCACCACAGCTCAGTACCAGTTAGAGGTGACAGAGCGCATAATGGATGACCTGGATTTCACGACTGAGGAAAAGTTGAAGGGGATAGTGTCTCTTCTCCAGGATGAGTCTTATCAGTGGTGGCTCACAGTTAGGGAAGGTGCGACAGCCGATAATATCACTTGGGATTTCTTCAAGGTAGCTTACCAAAGGAAGTACGTTGGGTCTAACTATATAGATGCGCAGTGTAAGGCATTTTTGAATTTGGTTCAGGGGAGTAAATTGATATCTGAATACGAGGTAAAATTCTTGCAGTTAAGTAGTTATGCTCGGGGTATCGTGGCTACGGAGCATGGCGCTGTGTTAGGTTTGAGGACGGGCTAAGGGATGAGCTGCAGATGTTGATTGTTCCACAGCGAGAGAGGGAATTTTTCGTCCTTGTGGAGAAAGCCAAGATTGCTAAGGAGGTGAAGCAAACTAAGAAACAGTATTAGAATAGGAATAGGGATAAAAGGAGTTTTGGGCCACCAAGGTCTGATGGGAGTTCTCAGAAAAGGGCTAGATTTGGTGGACCGAATCAAGCTGGGAGACCTACTGCTGCTACTCTGTGGCCACCACGGTGTGCTCGATGTAGGAAGTCTCATTCGGGAGAGTGTTGGACAGGTAATAGAAAGTGCTTGAGTGTGGGTCGATGGATCACCGGATAAGGGATTGTCCGTGGAGGCCAGCTAGGACACAGTGAGGTCAAGGGCGTACACAATTCAGAGAGATGGTCAACAACCATGAGAGGGTTGAGGTTGACGAGGGTGGTAATGGTAATGGGCGAGGTGGAGCATCGGATAGGGTGCTGGAAATCTTGATGCAAGATGACTGGGTTGGTCTATGCAATGAGGCATCGAGAGGAAGGCGAGGCGGCCTTGCCGGATGTCATAACTGGTACGTTTTTAATTTTTGGGTTGCCTTATACTGCTTTGATTGATGTTGGTTCGACGCACTCCTATATTGCTAGTAGTATAGCAGGAACTTTGAACCTAGCCTATGAGACGTCTTCTAGGGAGATGATGATAATTAGCCCTCTAGGACACTCTGTGGTAGTAAACAAACTATATAGGGATGTACCCCTAGAACTTCAAGGGGTAGTGTTCCAGGCTGATTTGATGGAACTGCCTTTCAGGGAGTTCAATCTGATCTTAGGGATGGATTGGTTAGTAAAGTATCAAGTGGGTTTAAACTATGCAGCTAAGCGCATGGTGCTGAGGACTATTGAGGGTGAGGAGGTGGTGATGATAGGTGAAAGAAGAAACTACCTATCTGGTGTGGTATCCACCTTGAAGGCTGAGAAAATGGTGAGGAAAAGATGTAAGGTGTTTGTGGCTTATGTTTGTGCCTTGGAGGTTAAGAAATCAACTGTGGGGAATGTGTGAACGGTGAAAGAATTCACCGATGTGTTCCCAGAAGAGCTTTTGGGTTTGCCTCCAGATCGCAAAGTGGAGTTTGGTATAGACCTTCTACCGTGAACGGTAGCAGTGTTCATTGCCCCATCTGAGAATGGCGTCAAGGAGTTCTTTGGAGCTGAAAGCGCAGATTCAAGAATTGTTGGATCGGGGTTTTATCCGACCGAGTGTATCGCCTTGGGAAGCGCTTGTGCTTCTTGTCAAGAAGAAGGACGGGTTGATGCAAATGTGCATAGACTACCGTCAGCTGAATAAGTTGACGATTAAGAACAAATATCCGTTGCTGAGGATAGACGACCAGTTCGACCAGCTTAGGGGAGCATCAGTCTTTTCCAAGATAGATTTGAGGTCGAGGTATCACCAGCTTAAGTTTAAGGAGGTAGATGTCCATAAGACAGCGTTTCGTACGCGTTACGGTCACTATGAATTTTTGGTAATGCTATTTGGGTTGACCAACGCACCAGCAGCATTTATGGATATGATGAATCGGGTGTTTTAGCCGTATTTGGATCGGTTCGTTGTAGTATTTATAGATGATAATCTGGTGTACTCAAAATTGGAGGAGGAGCACGATGCACATCTACGGGTGGTTTTGTAGATTCTAAGAGAAAAGCGATTATACGCAAAGTTTAGTAAGTGCGAGTTCTGGTTAAGGGAGGTACCTTTTTGGGTCATGTGGTGTCAGCTGAGGGGATCCGGGTGGTCCCTCGGAAGATTGAAGCTGTATTAGATTGGAAATCACTAAAGTCTTTCTTAATTGCGATTGCTATCTTTGCTTAGCTTATTTGTTTCGAGCTATGCTCCTAATTAATTTCCTTCTTGTCCATGGTTATAATCTTTTTTAGGCATTTTTCATTGAAATAATAATTAATGGGCTAATAATATTTTCATAAAATGAGTTTCGCATATTACTCTGGAAATTTCTGAATAATACAAGAATCTGAAATGGGACTATTATTTAAAACTCACCAAGTTTAAGGAAGAGTCTAAATCGAGGTTATCTCATTGGATTTTCTGTTAAAAATAGTTGGTGATACAATCTCGACGAAAATGGGCAATGTTAACCCAATGGTAAAAATGGAATCATTCTCCGGAGAAAAATTGATATTTTGCATTCACGATAGCATCATACATACACATCTGGTTGGGTCACCCGAGGAGTGATCAGTTGATAAAACAAGCTACAAGCCCTATACCCCTGAGTTATAGTGGGATAGATGGAAGATAATACGGATCCTATACCTTTGAATAGCAATAGGATGGATGGGAAAGGATTCAGATCCTATATCCCTAAGTCACAATGAGATGAGCCTTAAAGTTACGATTAGGGGCAAATCATTGAGCAAGATATTTTTTCTCGGGTTTTCATCAAGAATACCAAATAGAACAAGATGGTAGCATAATACGTCGTGATAGAGCCACGATAAATGATGAGCGATGACAACCTTAAGCAGGGATCATTCTCATGAAATTCTGCATTCATGCAAAACACATTTAGGAGCATTTGATTCATTCCAATCATTGCATCTAATCTTTGTAAGAAATCATTCTCATGACATTCTGCATTCATACAAATGTCATCCATAAGAAACATCTATTTAGGGGCATTTGATTCATTCCGATCATTGCATCCTAATCTTTGTAAAAAGACCATTCTCATGACATTCTGCATCCATACAAATGTCGTCCATAATACATTTAGTTAGGAGCATTAAATTCATTTTGATCATTGCATTCTAACCATTTTGCATAAGCATAAACACAAAACTGATTTTACAAGACAGGTCCACTAGAAGACGTTGTTGCAACATCAGTGAATTTGCAGATCTTGACTCCCTGAATTTGTAGTATAGCAGATCAAAGATAACAGATTTGGCATTCCTAAAGTTGCAGGAAGCAGATCGAAGATAGCAGATCTGGCAATCCTGAAGTTACAGGAGCAGATCGGAGACACCGACCCTATCTCCTTGACCAGCAGTGGAATAGGTTGAAGATTGTAGATCTTGCCACCCTAAGCAGTAGGGAACCAAGATCGAACGGCAAATCTGGTCTCCCTAAGTAGTAGTGGAACAGATTTAAACCACCAGCCCTATCTCCCTGACCAACAGTGGAATAGGTCGAAGATTATAGATCTTGTCACCCTAAGCAGTAGGGAATCAAGATCGAATGGCAAATCTTATCTCCCTAAGCAGTAGTGGAACAGATTTAAGCCACCAGTCCTATCTCCATGACCAGTAGTAGAATAGGTCAAAGATTGTATATCTTGTCACCCTAAGCAGTAGGGAACCAGGATCAAATGACAAATCTTGTCTTCCTAAGCAGTAGTGGAACAGATTTAAGCCATCAGCTCTATCTCCTTGACCAACATTTGAATAGGTCAAAGATTGTAGATCTTGTCACCCTAAGTAATGGGGAACCAAGATCGAACGACAAATCTGGTCTCCCTAAGTAGTAGTGGAACAGATTTAAGCCACCAGCCCTATCTCCATGACCAGCATTGGAATAGGTCAAAGATTGAAGATCTTGTCACCCTAAGCAATAGCGGACTAAGATCGAATGACAAATCTGGTCTCCCTAAGCAGTAGTGGAATCAATTTAAGCCACCAGCCCCATCTCCTGACCAGTAGTGGAATAGGTCAAAATTTGAAAATCTTGTCACCCTAAGCAATAGTGGACCAAGATCGAACAGCAAATCTGGCAATCCTGAGTTTGTAGGAGTAGATTGAAGACAGCAAATCTGGCAATCTTGAGTTTGCAGGAACAGATTGAAGACAGCAAATCTGGCAATCCTAAATTTGCAGGAGCAGATTGAAGATAGCAAATCTGGCAATCCTGAGTTTGTAGGGGCAGATTGAAGATAGTAGATCTGGAAATCCTAAAGTTGCAGGAGGAGATCGAAAATATTAGATCTTATCTCCCTGAGTTCGTAGTAGAGCAAATTGAAGCTACAAGTCTAATTTCTTTGAGTTGATCAAAGCGCCAGTTCCTGAGCCCTTGAAGATGCAGCGGGATGGAACGAAACTACTCGAAGGAGAAAAGCAGTGAAAGAGGCATGACCGGACAAAAATTAGCCCTTTTTGAAGTCTTTGCTCTATTCTCGTTACACGACAATGAGCAAAGAGGGGCAGCTGTAAGACCCAATTTTGCCCGCCCATACAAAAAATAAAAAATACAAAATTAAAAAACCAATAATAAATCAAAACAGTCCATTAATATAAAAATTGTCCAGTTTTGGCCCAATTTACAAATTAACCCCACTAGCCAAAACACTACCTAAATACTACCCCAAATCCCAAGGCCCGATTGGCCCTAAAATTTCAATCCTTCTAGAAACCCTATAGGTTTTGGAACTACCAGCGCTGCACACAACCCCTGGTAGACGATTGGGCTACCTCCCTCCTCCCATGTGCACCACACGCGCGTCGACACGTCCGCACGATTGAACCTCCATGCGCCACGCACGTCTGTACCTACGAACAATGACAAGAATAATGGCAATAGCAGAAACGACAGTAAATATAGAATAAAAAATTGTATTTTCATTTTTCTTTTCTATTCTTTCTTTTTCGGATGTAAAAGAAAGCCGGAAAAACATTATAGGGGGAGGATTTTTTTTACAGAGAATAGACGAAATCAAAAAGAAAAAAATCGAAAATAAAAATTCAAAGGTTGATTTCCCTTTTATTTTTCGTTATTATCGACTGTCGTTCTATTTTTTTTGTTTCGAATCTTTGCAAACAGATAACAAAAAAAGAGAGAGAAAAGGAAAAGAGAAATGTTACTTGAACCTATAGACGCGACACCGGAGAGCCCATTCCGCCATCGTAGTTGGGTTTGAAAATGGAGCATCAAAGGCTCCTCTCTGCGTGACCTCGACCACCGAATACAATGGTGGTGCGACGAACGCCAAGGAGTTCAATCGTCGGGCATAAGAGGTGTAATATCCGGAATTAGGGCTTGTGCATTTTTGCTTAATTGCATGTGATGGTATGCCAGGATAAATTATGAATGTGTTTTATGAAATTTTGTGAACTTTAAAGTGTAGAAAATGCCTTAGAAATTATTCGATTTTAAGTTTAAAAGAGGGAGCTAAGCTTAAGAGGCCTTAAGAAAATTTGTAGGTGAAGTATGACACAGAAATGGGCTTGATTAAATGGCTTGGAGGTGCCACTTAGGGCCTTAGAGTGTGACGCCACAAGCAACGGGAAAGGGCCTTGGTTCGAGTCACAAGGGAAGCAAATAAAAGTTTTTATTTTGCTACAAGGAGGAGAGGAAGTGGACGGCACATGGACTCTGGAGGAAGGACGTATAGATTGGTTGGAGTGTTAAGGATTTGGCTAAGGTGGAGTGAAATAAGGGATTTGATAGTGAGAGGAGGAGTTGGCCAAATGAGGGGCTCCTTGTGTTGGTATATTCGGTCATGTGTAGGGGGATAAATGCCGAATTTCATTTGTTTCTTCTCTAGTGTTTCTTGCTGAAATTTAGCCCCCCTCTCTTCACTCTTTTCTCATCTTTTCTTTCTTCCATTTTCTTTCCCAAAGTCGAACCTAATAAGTCACTTATCTCCTTTTCTTCTTCACATACCCTTAAAGTTGAAACCTCTCTACTATTGATCACCATTGCCGAATCTTTCAGCCTATCATCCTCTCTTCTATTTTGCAAGTCTTAAAAGCTGAGACCTCTTTTCTCTACAAGCAACGATAGTGGTAAGTACTTCCTTGGAAGTCGATTTTGATTTAGTGTGCCGAAATCAAGTGTTTGGCCTTAATTTTTAGGGATGGCCGAATGTCCATTAAGCCTTAATATGTGTTTCTTGTGAAGGTAGCCAACATTAAGGAGCATTAAAAGAGAAGCTTTCGGGATCTGTAGTGATCAAGGTAAGCCAAGTGGTATTCGGCCAAAGGCCATTCTCATATGTTTATGTTTAAACTGATTCTAACAGTGGCTAAATAGGGATATCAACAACTTCAGGTGCAAGCAAAGATTTCGAGATTTAGATGAGCTAGGTAAGTGGTTGGTAACATTCAGCCATAGGCCATTTTATTGAGATTAAATGTTAGATCGAATCTAACATATATCTGTAGGGATTTCGGCAAATACCAGAAGCTAATTCGGGATTTAGATCCGCAAGGTAAGTGAATCTGACATTCAGCTAAGACCATACTTAGTGACTTAGATTTATTTATTACTTCTTTTAAAAGCCAAAACTAACGAGTTCTGTGGTTTAGTGTCTAGCCGATTGCAAGAAGGGTCCTCACAAAGTTTTCGGGACTTGATTAGTAAGCAAATCGGTAGCAATGTAAGATTTAAGTTGTGATAAATCCTTCGGGATTGATTATTTGGCCGATGGCCTTCAGCTCAAATGTGTGGTGTTGGCCGAATATAGGAATTAAGGGTCTAAAGCATTAGATCGAATTTTTGGGATTTTAATAAAGCGTTAATACCAGGTGTGTACCCCACATTAAGCCTTAATAAATTTATGGTTATGTTTCAATAAAAATGCTACTAAGAATATGTTAAGATGTGGCTAAGAGTATCATGCAATGGTACAAAGTACTCAGGTACGTTTACCCACTCCTACTATGAGTATGATAAGATTTGTTATGGCATATATGTGAAATTATAAGAATGTGAATAAGAAATATGACATGGTTAATGCATAATTGTATGACATGGGGCATATGGATGATATGTAAAGGGGAAGTGATCTGGTGGTTTTATACCACAATATCTGAATGTGGTGACTTATGTCACAATATCTGAATGTGGTGACTTATGTCACAATATATGAATGTGGTAACTTATGTCACAAAATAATTATCTGGTGGCTATGCCACTAATTTTATAAAGGCGATGAGCACATCACCGCAATGATCGCCTTCGATGATGTGTAGCGGATGGAGGGTTGACTTAGTAGTCCCCACAGTGTGATGGTTAGTACGGGTGATGTGTAGCGGATGGTTATCTAGGTTTGGGTTCAGGTATGCATCATGGTTTATATATGTTTATTATGTATGATTTGACATGCCTGAATTAATTGAGACTTGTGTTGGTTGTACACATTGAGTCTGCATGACTCACCCCTTTGTGGAATTATTTTTCAGGTGACGTTCAGTAATGGACCGGGTCGGCAGGAGCTCAGTGGTGGCGATGCATAGCTCAGGGACTGTTTTATTTTTATTAGTTTTTTTATATTTAAGTTTTGAATTATTTCGAGTTTTATTTGATGTAATAAGGCCATAAGTATTAAATTGTTTATGCATGCATTTAGATTATTTAAGTATGATACAATTTTATTAATTTAAAGATAAAGTCAATTTTTCATAAATATAAATATTAAGTGTTTGACACCTAATCAAAACCGTTTTTAATTTTGAACCCAACCCAAATCAATGGTTCTTCAAAGTCACCCAAGATTTTGGCAAAGCCCAAATAAGTTTCGATTGGTTTTTCTCTAGGAGCATGCCAGATCCGGTCAGGGCTTGTAGGCCGGGTTTGGGGTGTTTTAGCTTGGTATCAGAGCCCGATTCAAAGTTCAGCCTTAAGGGCTTTTAGGGCCCAAAATGTTTTCTTTCTTTTGAAATTGGACTTTTCTAAGAAATAAGCGGGTTTTCTAGCATGGCACCTGAGTCTCCGGCCCGAAGTCCACAGGTAAGTACCCCTGTAACATCCTGATAATTAGGGGTTATGCATTTCACTTAATTGAATGATGTTGCATGCTTAATTATTATTAAGTGTATTTTTGGAAGTTAATTGAGCTTCATTAATTAAGTGCATGCTTAGTAAAACTTTTAATTCCTATTAATTAGAGAGAGCTAAGCAAGTTAGGCCTTAAGAATTAATGATAAGAAGTTTTAGCATGAATTGAGCAATTGGCAAGGTGGTTAAGGTACATGGATGTGTGCTTGAGGTGTGAAGTTTGAATCTCCTAACTAGCATTAGGGAGGATTTTGTTTTTTGTTTTCTTCCCTATAAGTGTCGGCCAAGAAAGTTCTAGAGTGGATGAGCATTCATTCATTTTGGCTATTTGACCATGTGAAAAGGAAGCTAGGAACTTATGGCATGGAATCATAAGTTGATGATAAGATGAGGGGACAAAAGGCATGATATGGGGCAAGGTTTTGGGAGTGTGTTCATGGTCAATTGACCATGAACCTAGACAACATGAAGGGCTAAAGGGAGTGGTTTATTGTTGATAGCAAATCAAGAGTTGATGGGGAAGAAACAAGGAGGAAAAAGGGATAATGTTGGCATTGATTTGGCCGAATTTTGCTTTGCCATTAGGGGAAAAGTTGGCCAAAAGTCTTGCATTTTTTGTTTGTCCATCTTTTCTCATTTCTCCAATAGTTTCTCTCTAGCCGAATTTGTCATTGAGTTTAGGTAAAACTTTCTTTTGTTTTGGCTTTCTTCTTTTGACCAATTTTCTCCAAAAACTCCCACTTTGGCCGAATGTACCTTAGGCACTTTGGTACACTTTTGCTTTTGATTTAGCCCTCAATTGTGTTTGAACCAAATACAATTTTCTTTCTCCCATCTTTCTTTTGAAACCGAAACTACAAAGTTCAAAGAGCCAATTTCTTCATTTCTTCCTCCTTGGCAAGAATGTGCAAAGACTCCTAAACATATTTCTTTTCATTTGAGAAATCACCATCATCATCTTCTTCTCTTTTCTCTTTTCTTCCTTCTCTTTTCCTTCTCTTTTCATTCTCTTTCTTCTTTCCCTCAAAACCGAAACCATCATATTGAAACCACCATTTCTCTTCTCTTTTTGTTAAGGCCGAATCATCATATTCTTTTCTTCTTATTCAAAGCCGAATCTTGAAGGACTCAAAGTAAGATTTTATCAATTATTTTCATCATTCCTTTTTACTTTAGCAAACTTAAAATCATAATCTTTTATTTTCTCTCCTAGGCCGATTCATTTGAAAAGATTTTTCAAAGATCTTTGTTGAAGACAACCTTTAAGTGACCATTCGAAATCATCAAGGTAAGGTTATTAATTTAGATCATATCGATTTATTTAGATAGATCACTAATCTACGTTATTTTTAGGGGCGATCTAAGATCATCAAGATAGGTAAGAAAAGAGCCATACGGAGTGTTTGGAAGAGAGGAGGTATTCCTTTACCATCGAACTACAAACGAAGAGCCATATCAGGAGTAAGAGACTTTCCACCGGGTTGTGAACCCTCTGCTAACAAACCACTTTACGTTGGTGGAATACCGGCGGGTTTTGATCCATCTAGTGGAGAAAAATCACAAATAACTGTCATTCGTGAATCCGAGGGTAAGGATTTAGATCCATCGTCAATAAGTGTAATATTGTTAACAAAAGTTTATACTAACCAAGCATGTTAATCAATTAGGTGTTGACGAGCAAGAGGGTATTGTTCTCACTGTCACTAGGTGTGTAACCTTACATTAAAAATCTCATAAGATTTACATATATTTAATTGTGACTATATGACTATGTGTATGATTGTGCTTTTGGATACCATTCGGTGGTAAACGATATTCGTGTATGTTTACCCCAATATTTGTTTATTTTGTTATATGCATCAATATGAGATAAGCATGACTATATTATGATTTGTGAGGTAAATAACATGAAAATCGATTTGATATGTATGTGCATGGGCATATGGGTATATTTGATAAAGGAGGAAGTATTCGGTGGTTTTACCACATTTCGGTGACTTCGGTCACATATGTGAATTTGGTGACTTTGGTCACGATATTTGACTCCATGACTTGGTCACATATTTGACTCCGGTGACTTGGCCACGATTTGACTCCGTGACTTCGGTCACGATTTGAAATTTGGACTTGATCGGTGACTTTGGTCACATCTGCTTTGGTGGCTTTGCCACAATAAAGGCGATGTGCATGTTGACCGCAAGAATCGCCTTTAATGGTGTGTAGCGGATGGAGGGTCGATTTAGTAATCCCACGGTGTCTTTGGTTGATGCGGGGTGTGTAGCGGATGGATATTTAGGTTGGGTCGGGCTTGCATTTCATTTCATGTACATAACCATGTAATATTGAATGATTATTATTTGATCTGCTATGAAATGGGCCTTTGGGCTAAACATGAGCTAAATGGGCCTTTGGGCTAAATATAAGCTAAATGGGCCTTTGGCTAAATATGAGTTAAATGGGCCTATGGCCATATGTGAAATTTTTGGATTAAAAGCATTTGATAAAATGGGCTTTTTAGTGTATGTGTTATACATTGAGTTTATAACTCACCCATTTTATGGGATAACTTTTCAGATGACTCAGAAAGTGCGATGGATCTAAGGCGTAGGATTTCGAGGTGGCCAGTGCTCGTATCAAGTATTGTGGAGATTTCCCAACTTAAACTTATTAATTTAAATTTTATTACTTAGACTTTATTTTGGGTTGCTATTTTTGTAATAAGGCCACTATAAACTACTTTTAGATTTTGTGTTTGGATTTATTTTAAATTCTGCCATGAACAATTATCAATTAAATAACTAAATGGTTTTCGATAAATATTTTAAAAAGGTTTTTGTTAGTAAAATATACATATATGTTTTAAGAAAATACAAATCTATTTTTCAACTAAGCCCAACTCGATCTTTAAGTTAATCCGTTTTACTTAAAATCATTCAGTTCTCTTGAACAAAATGATATTCCGCTAAAGTTTTACTCGAGGAACATACCAAATCCGGTTAGGCTTTTTGGGCCGAGTTTGGGGTGTTTTAGCTTGGTATCAGAGCCCAGTTTTAAACTCTCGGCCTTGGGTTTTGAAGCCCACAACGCTTTCAAAAGTTGGCCCAAATGACTTTTGAAAATTTTCTTAAGTTAAATGATTTTATAAGAGCATGGCACTTTCGAGTTCTCGGCCCGCATCCATCGTGTATGTACTTTATCGATATGTGATATGTATGATAGTTTAAACTTAAACTATACTTTAGAGACATGGACCTTAGGTGTTTGTGTACTACTACGAAACCATGAATATCTGTTCATAAGACTTTCTTTTAATAAGAAGTGAAAAGATTCTAATACATAAGACTTTTCAGTAAAAAGCAGATAAGATACATAGTAGACATGAGCTCTAGGGGATGAGGTCGTCGTGGACATGGAAGAGGAAGGATGATCTGCTTTGAACCGATTCGATCTGGTTAAGGTTCCGAGAATGAAGCCCGCCATCGGGTGTTGGGGCGGACTTTCAAGAACAAAATGAAGGTGGTGACGCAGTATCACAAGCTGTGTTGTGAGTTTTGGAACGAGTAGCAGGAGCTAGTTCTGGAAATGGGTCTCGAAAGTCAGTAGCTGAGAGACTAAGATCGAATGGAGCTGAGGTTTTCAAAGGAGTATCGGAGTAGCTCCTAATGTAGTGAATATTGGTGGAAGCGATGAGAAGATCATGGATGATATAGATCGACCGATGAAGAGAAATTGAAAGGTGCTATTTCACTTATCCGTGATGAAGCCTACCGGTGGTGGCTCACTATAAAGGAGAGTACCCCATGGATCGTCGGATTGGGGGTATTTTAAAGTGAAATTGAAGGAAAATATGTTGGAGCTAGCTACATCGACTCTAGAGGAAGACATTTCGAATTTGGTCCAAGGAACAAGTCGATAGTGAATATGAAGCGTAATTTTTACGACTTAGCCGTTATGCCGAGAGATAGTGGCTACGGAATATAAACTGTATCGATTTGAAGATGGACTTAGAGATGAATTGCGAGTGATGATTGCTCCACACCGTGAAAGAGATTTTGCAATCTTAGTGGAAAGGGCAAGAATTGCCGAAGAGGCTAAACGGACCGAGAGACAGAATCGGGACAGAGGCCAGAGCAAGAATAAGAGAAGCTTTGGGTCCTCAGGGTCGTCTGGGAATTTTAGAAGAAATCAAGAAATGAAAGACCGTGAGGTCAACAGACTGCTTCTGGAGGATAAAATCGTACTTGTTCTCAATGTGGGAAAATCCACTCGGAGAATCTTTGGAAAAGACCGGCGGATGTTTCAAGTGCGGTTCAAAGGATCATATGATCAAGGATTGCCCAATGAACTCGGAGAAGAATCGCCCGACAAGTCGTGGTGCTAATCAGTCGATGAAGCGGACAAAGACGACCGATAAGAGGCCGTGGTCCAAATGGAAGGGCAATGGTTCCGAGAGAGGTCGCATGAAACTTCGTGCAGAGGCGATGGTAGCTCGAGGCGAGACAACCGTGTTTGGTGTATGTAGTTCGTCAGAGAAGACAAGGACGCACTTTTGATGTTATCACGGCACGCTTCGATTTCGGGTTACCCTTTATTACTTTGATAGATATAGGGTCAACTCATTCCTATATCGCTAGTGAAGTATCGGGACTTTGCATGTGACTTCTAAAATCGTACCTAGGAAGATGATCGACTTAGTCCTTTAGATGCATGAGTTGTAGACAAACTTTTAAGGAAGTGCCTCTAGAAGTTCAAGGGATACAGCTTCGGTGATTTAATGGAGTTGTCGTTTGGAGAATTGACGTTATCTTAGGCATGGGCGGCTTGTGAAGCACCGTGCAAATGTGGATTGTTCGCTAATCGGATGTCATTAAGAACTTTTGATGACAAAAAATTGTAGTGATGGGCGAGAGACTAACTACTTATCTAATGTAGTATCCGCCTTAAGGCGTAAAAGATGGTTAGAAAGGGATGTGAAGCCTTCCCGATGTTGGTGAGTGCTTTAGAGGCTAAGGAAGCAATCGCTAATGAAGTCGGGATCGTGAATGAATTTGTAGATGTTTTTCCGGAAGAACTTCCAGGTTTACCTCCGGATCGTGAGGTAGAATTCGAGATAGACTTATTGCTTGGAACGGCGCCAGTTTCTATTGCTCCATATAGAATGGCACCGAAGGAGTTGGTTGAGCTTAAGGCTCAGATTCAGGAGTTACTTGATTGTGGATTCATCCGACCTAGTGTGTCTCCATGGGGAGCACTGGTCCTATTCGTGAAGAAGAAGGACGGATCGATGAGGATGTGTATAGACTATCGGCAGTTGAATAAGCTGACCATCAAGAACAAGTATCCTTTTCCAAGGATCGACGACTTATTCGATCGACTTAAGGGAGCTGCGGTATTCTCAAAGATTGATCTAAGGTCGGGGTATCATCAGCTTAAAGTGAAAGAAGCGGATATCCATACGACGGCTTTCCGAACTAGATATGGGCATTATGAATTTTTGGTAATGCCATTCGGATTGACAAACGCCCCAGCTGCGTTTATGGATATGATGAACCGGATTTTTTAGCCCTACTTGGATCAATTCATCGTGGTATTCATAGGCGACATCTGGTGTATTCTAAGTCCGAAATGGAACATGATGAGCATCTCCGGATTGTGTTGCGAGTTTTAAGGGAGAAGAGTCAGATGCCAAATTCAAGAAGTGTGAATTTTGGTGAAAGAAGTTGCATTTTAGGCCATGTGGTGTCTGCAGAAGGGATAAGGGTGGATCCTCGGAAGATTGAGGTCGTATAGACAGAAACCACCTAAGTCCGTGAATCGAGGTTCGCGATTTCTTGGGTTTAGCTCGATACTACGTAAGATTCGTTGAAGGATTTTCATCGATAGTGCACCTTTAACGAAATTGTTGAGGAAGGAAGTACTTTTCGTGTGGGCCGATAAGCAAAGAAGAGAGTTTTGAGAAGCTCAAGAAAGTTTTGTGGAAGCTCGCTTTTGATCCAAACTGAGGCGTAAAAGGATTTCATCGTGTATTGTGACGCTTCTCACACGGGATTAGGATGTGTTCGATGCAAGGCGAAAAGGTAGTTGCAGATATGCTCGGCGATTGAGACCGCACGAGGTTAATTACCCGACGATGACTTGGAGTTGGCAGATGTAGTCTTTGCTCTTAAGGTTTGGAGACATTACTTATACGGGGAGAAGTTAGTGATTTATACGGACCACAAGAGTCTAAAATATCTATTGACTCAGAAAGAACTGAATTTGAGGTAGCGAAGGTGGATAGAGTTATTGAAAGACTATGACTGTTCCATCGAGTACCACCTGGGCAAGGCGAATGTGGTGGCAGACGCTCTAAGTCGGAAAGTGGTGTCAGATTTGAGCACAATGTTTACACACCTTAGTCTTTACGATGATGAAAGCTTATTGGCAGAACCTCAGGTTAAGCCGACATGGTTAAGTCAAGTGAAAGAGAGGCAGTTAGTAGATGAAGATCTGAGTGAAAAGCTTCGACAGGTGCAGAGTGAGAAATTGGAAGATTTTGGTATTAATAGTGAAGGGTATTGTGTTTCAAAGATAAAGTCCAGATGCCTAGGGATCGGAGTTGAGGCAAAGATACTTGAGAATCGCATGGTAGCCCTTATGCTATGCATCCCGGAGGAAGTAAGTTATATCGAGACTTGCGAGATCGCTTTTGTGGCTTTGGTCTTAAGCGAGAAGTTACGAATTTGTAGGAAAGTGCTTGACGTGTCGACAAGTCAAGGTGAACATCAAGTACCATCTGGATTGCTTCAACCGATAAAGATTTCGCAGTGGAAGTGGGAGAGAATCACCATGGACTTTGTTAGTGGGCTTCCTCTTACGCCTACTAAGAAAGACTCAGATGGGTGATAGTGGACCGATTGAATAAATCGCACATTTTATCCGATTCGGATTGATTACTCTTTGCGTAAATTGGCAAAGTTATATGTATCGAGATTGTGAGATTGCATGGAGTGCCGTTGTCGATAATTTCGCATGAGATCCGAGGTTTACGTCGCGATTTTGGAAAGCATTGCATCAAGCTTTGGGCACCAGATTGATTTCAAGACGAGATTTCATCCTCACCGACGGTCCATCGAAAGAGTAATCCAAATCTTAGAAGATATGTTAAAGGATGTGTGATAGATTTTAAGAGAAGTTGGGAGGAATTCTTACTGCTGGTGAATTTATGACAACAATAGTTTCCAATCCAAAGATACTGGATGGCACCATATGAAGCACTATATGGACGAAAGTGTCGCACTCCTACGTGTTGGACAAAATTAGGAGAACGCCGATTTTGGGTCCGTAGATAGTGGTGAATCAAGAAAAGTTAAGGTAATCCGGGCTCGGTTAAAGGAAGCATCCGATGACAAAAATCGTACGCAGATCTAAAGCGGAAAGAAATAGAGTATGCAGTGGGAGACCAAGTTTTCCTAAAGGTTTCACCTTGGAAAAAGGTGATGAGATTTGGATGCAAAGGGAAGCTAAGTCCTGTGTTCATTGGACCTTATCGAATTATGAAGCGGGTCGGATCTGTGGCATATCAGTTAGATTTGCCTTCGGAACTGAAGCAAATGCATGATGTGTTCCATGTTTCAATGTTACGCCGTTATCGGTCGGATCCATCTCATGTAGTGCCAGTTGAGGAGGTGGAATTAAGATCAGATTTGTCATATGAAGAGGAGCCAATTCAAATTCTGGAGCGAGATGTAAAGGTTTTACGGAGAAAATCGGCCTCCTCGTTAAGGTATTATGGCGTAATCATGGATCGGAAGAAGCTTCGTGGGAGCTGGAGGAAGCGATGCGACAAACAATACCCTCACTTATTCGGCCTGTAATTTCGAGGACTAAATTATTTTAAGGGGTAGAAGCGTAACATCCCGATAATTGGGGTTATGCATTTCACTTAATTGAATGATGTTGCATGCTTAATTATTATTAAGTGTATTTTTGAAGTTAATTGAGCTTCATTAATTAAGTGCATGCTTAGTAAAACTTTTAATTCCTATTAATTAGAGAGAGCTAAGCAAATTAGGCCTTAAGAATTAATGATAAGAAGTTTTAGCATGAATTGAGCAATTGGCAAGGTGGTTAAGGTACATGGATGTGTGCTTAAGGTGTGAAGTTCGAATCTCCTAGCTAGCATTAGGGAGGATTTTATTTTTTGTTTTCTTCCATATAAGTGTCGGCCAAGAAAGTTCTAGAGTGGATGAGCATTCATTCATTTTGGCTATTTGACCATGTGAAAAAGGAAGCTAGGAACTTATGGCATGGAATCATAAGTTGATGATAAGATGAGGGGGACAAAAGGCATGATATGGGGCAAGGTTTTGGGAGTGTGTTCATGGTCAATTGACCATGAACCTAGACGGCATGAAGGGCTAAAGGGAGTGGTTTATTGTTGATAGCAAATCAAGAGTTGATGGGGAAGAAACAAGGAGGAAAAAGGGGATAATGTTGGCATTGATTTGGCCGAATTTTTGCTTTGCCATTAGGGGGAAAAGTTGGCCAAAAGTCTTGCATTTTTTTTGTTTGTCCATCTTTTCTCATTTCTCCAATAGTTTCTCTCCTAGCCGAATTTGTCATTGAGTTTAGGTAAAAACTTTCTTTTGTTTTGGCTTTCTTCTTTTGACCAATTTTCTCCAAAAACTCCCACTTTGGCCGAATGTACCTTAGGCACTTTGGTACACTTTTGCTTTTGATTTAGCCCTCAATTGTGTTTGAACCAAATACAATTTTCTTTCTCCCATCTTTCTTTTTGAAACCAAAACTACAAAGTTCAAAGAGCCAATTTCTTCATTTCTTCCTCCTTGGCCGAATGTGCAAAGACTCCTAACATATTTCTTTTCATTTGAGAAATCACCATCATCATCTTCTTCTCCTTTTCTCTTTTCTTCCTTCTCTTTTCCTTCTCTTTTCATTCTCTTTCTTCTTTCCCTCAAAACCAAAACCATCATATTGAAACCACCATTTCTCTTCTCTTTTGTTAAGGCCAAATCATCATATTCTTTTCTTCTTATTCAAAGTCAATCTTGAAGGACTCAAAGTAAGATTTTATCAATTGTTTTCATCATTCCTTTTACTTTAGCAAACTTAAAATCATAATCTTTTATTTTCTCCTAGGCGATTCATTTGAAAAGATTTTTCAAAGATCTTTGTTGAAGACAACCTTTAAGTGACCATTCAAATCATCAAGGTAAGGTTATTAATTTAGATCATATCGATTTATTTAGATAGATCACTAATCTACGTTATTTTTAGGGCGATCTAAGATCATCAAGATAGGTAAGAAAAGAGTCGATGAGTGTTTGGAAGAGAGGAGGTATTCCTTTACCATCGAACTACAAACGAAGAGCCATATCGGAGTAAGAGACTTTCCACCGGGTTGTGGACCCTCCGCTAACGAGGATCAATTATTCAAGTAGTGCGTATAACCGAACCACTTTACGTTGGTGGAATATCGGTGGGTTTTGATCCATCTAGTGGAGAAAACCACAAATAAGCATCATTCGTGAATCTGAGGGTAAGGATTTAGATCCATCGTCAATAAGTGTAACATTGTTAACAAAAGTTTATACTAACCAAGCATGTTAATCAATTAGGTGTTGACGAGCAAGACGGTATTGTTCTCACTGTCACTAGGTGTGTAACCTTACATTAAAAATCTCATAAGATTTACATATATTTAATTGTGACTATATGACTATGTGTATGATTGTGCTTTTGGATACCATTCAGTGGTATACGATATTCAGGTATGTTTACCCCAATATTTGTTTATTTTGCTATATGCATCAATATGAGATAAGCATGACTATATTATGATTTGTGGGGTAAATAACATGAAAATCTGATTTGATATGTATGTGCATGGGCATATGGGTATATTTGATAAAGGAGGAAGTATTCGGTGGTTTTACCACATTTACGGTGACTTCGGTCACATATGTGACTTTGGTGACTTCGTTCACGATATTTGACTCCGGTGACTTGGTCACATATTTGACCGGTGACTTTGGTCACGATTTGACTCGGTGACTTCGGTCACGTATTTGAAATTTGGACTTGGTCGGGTGACTTGGTCACATCTGTTTTGGTGGCTTTGCCACAATAAGGGCGATGTGCATGTTGACTCAAAGAACTACCTTCGATGGTGTGTAGCGGATGGAGGTCGATTTAGTAATCCCTACTGGTGTCTTTGGTTGGTACAGGGTGTGTAGCGGATGGATATTTAGGTTGGGTTGGCTTGCATTTCATTTCATGTACATAACCATGTAATATTGAATGATTATTATTTGATCTGCTATGAAATGGGCCTTTGGGCTAAATATAAGCTAAATGGGCCCTTGGGCTAAATATGAGTTAAATGGGCCTATGGCCATATGTGAAATTTTGGATTAAAAGCATTTGATAAAATGGGCTTTTTAGTGTATGTGTTATACATTGAGTTTATAACTCACCCATTTTATGGGATAACTTTTCAGATGACTCAGTGGTGCGATGGATCTAGGCGTGTAGGATTTCGAGGTGGCCAGTGCTCGTATCAAGTATTGTGGAGATTTCCCAACTTAAACTTATTAATTTAAATTTTATTACTTAGACTTTATTTTGGGTTGCTATTTTTGTAATAAGGCCACTATAAACTACTTTTAGATTTTGTGTTTGGATTTATTTTAAATTCTGCCATGAACAATTATCAATTAAATAACTAAATGGTTTTCGATAAATATTTTAAAAGGTTTTTGTCAAGAAATATACATATATGTTTTAAGAAAATACAAATCTATTTTTCAACTAAGCCCAACTCGATCTTTAAGTTAATCCGTTTTACTTAAAATCATTGATTCTCTTGAACAAAACGATATTCCGCTAAAGTTTTACTCGAGGAACATACCAAATCCGGTTAGACTTTTTGGGCCGGGTTTGGGGTGTTTCAACCCCTAACTATTGTGTGATTTAATGTATGATCTGTATGTGGGAATATATAGGGACGTAGATTAGTGGACTAGGAATTATTAAACCCTAGGACTAGTCTACCCCAACATGAGAATTACATAAAACTTTAATGCTCAATTAAACAAACTTGTGTTTAAGTCGCCGAGTTAGGGTGTGGCAACCATCGTGCGCATGTCTAGGATTGGTTTCGGTGGAAGCTTGGTATTTAAGCAGTCCTAGTGACTCACCTCCTCTCCACTCGAATCCTACCTGATGCGTAGTGACGGTTCACCCTAAGCAAGAGGACTTATTCATGGGCTAAATCCAATAACTAAAACCCGAAAGGGACTAGCCATATTTTATAAAAACCCTAGTCTTAAAATCACCAAGTTACCCCTTTGATGTGTAGGAAAACTATTTTGAAAAAATTTTCCAAAATATTGTCGATTTACTAAAATGACCTAAATACCCCTAGTTGGAAAAATTACTAAAATGCCCTTGGTTCATAAAATTTCCATACTACCCACAGTTTTTATCAAGATTCTCTTACCTTACAAATATCCAAAAACCCTATATTAAGATACCCTGATTTGGAAAATTTACGAAAATTACCCCTGATTTGCAAAATAACCAATTTACCCCTAACCTGTACAAATGACCAAAATACCCTCAGAGAGGAAAATTATCGAAGTACCCTCAAATTAGAAATATTTAAAAATACCCTTGTTTTGAAAAGTCACCAGGAACCATATTTTGCAAAAAATTACCGAAATGACCCTGGCTTGTAAAATTACAAAAAATACCCCTAGTGTATAAAATTACCATTTCACCCTTGAAATTTTCCCAGTAAGTATTTTAATTTTGTAAAAACATCAATAATCTCTATTTTGCAACATTTTCAAATACCCTAATTTAAAAAATTACCAAAATACCCCTATAGGACAAAATTATAGAAATACCCCTGGGTAGTGGAAAACAACAAACAACGACAACTACAACATTTCTCTGTAATGAACGCAAGTTCATAAAATGTGATTGGATGAATGAATTGAGACTGTATGTGTATGAAATCGAAAGAACTACTCTCTAAAACTATTAAACATAAAATTGTTCGTGATAAATCAGTGGAACAAAACTAATTCATAAAATTCTTTAAATCAGATAAATGCAAATCGAAAGTATGAATTCAAGGGGACGTGGTCATAACGTGCGAGGCCGTGGTAGAGGCCGAATGATTGTGTATGAGCCCGTTAAGTCAGGACAAGGGTCCGAAAATGAAATGCCACCACCCCCAGCCGCTGATGTGGAATATCAGGATCAGACGGGGGATGACGCAGTGTCACAGGCGATGTTGCGGGTTTTGGAAAGGGTGGCTGCAGCGGGTGGAGGCATGGGAGCTCGAAAGTCGGTTCTTGAGCGACTCTGAGCTAACGGAGCTGAGGTGTTCCGTGGTGTATCTAGTGTGGCACCCAGTACCGCTGAGTATTGGTTGGAGGCGACTGAGCGGATTATGGATGAGCTTGATTTAACTGCCGAGGAAAAGCTAAAGAGATTGGTGTCGCTTCTCCTCAATGAGTCATATCAATGGTGGCTCACGGTTCGGAATGGTGCTACAGTTGAGGAACTCACTTGGGATTATGTTAAGGCGGCATACCAGAAGAAGTATGTTGGCACTCATTACATTGATGCGCAGAGGAAGGCATTTCTGGGGCTGGTTCAAGGGAACAAGTCCGTAGCAGAGTAAGAGGCTAAATTTCTAAGGTTAAGCCGATATGCTCGAGGGATAGTGGCTATAGAGCATGAACGATGTGTCCAATTTGAGGACGGATTGAGGGATGACTTGAGACTGTTGATAGCTCCACAACAAGAATGAGAGTTTACTGTGTTGGTGGAGAAGGCTAAGGTAGCCGAGGGTATCAAGGATTCTAGAAGGCAGAACACTGATCGGAATAGGCAGAAAAGAGGATTTGGATCATCAAGGCCATCTGGGAATGTTCAAAAGAGGCCTAGAGTTGATGGGCCGCGAGGTCAGCGGGCTGTGACAGGAGGGCAATACCGTACTTGTGATCAGTGTGGGAAGATGCACTTAGGAGAATGTTGGAAGAAAATGGGAGGATGTTTTAAGTGTGGGTCCAAGGACCACATCATTAAGGATTGTCCAATGAGAACCGAAGGGGGTCGACTAGTAAGTCAAGGTTCTAACTAGGCTGGAAGAGGAGGACAGCAGCCACCGCGAGGTCGTGGTTCGTCTAGCGAGGTAATGATCTTGGTAGAGGACGGGGAACACTGGCCGAGGTGTTGGTAACACGGAGGCCGACAATGGGTTTGGTTTATGCGATTCATGGGAGGAAGACAGAGACGCACCGATGTCATAACCGGTACGTTTCTTATATTTGGCAAGCCTTATGTTACTTTGATTAATGTGGGCTCGACCTATTCCGATGTTGCATGTAGAGTAGTTGAAACTCTAGGAATAGCCTCTGAACTATCTGATAGGGAGATGACTGTAGTAAGCCCATTAGGCCAAACTGTAGTGGTGAATAAGATGTTTCGGAGTGTACATTTAGAGCTTTAAGGAGCGGTATTTCCTGCCGACTTAATGGAATTACCCTTTGGAGAATTTGATCTTATACTTGGCATGGACTGGCTAGTGGAGCATCGGGCTGTATTGGATTGTGCACCAAACGAATGGAGTTAAGGACCCTAGAGGATGAGGTGATAGTAATGATAGGAGAAAGAAAGAACTACTTGTCTAATGTAGTTTCAGCCTTAAAAGCTGATAAGATGGTTCAGAAGGGGTGTAAGGCATTTTTGGCTTTCATTAGTACTTTGGATGCAAAAGAAGGGGGAGTTAGTAGAGTTAGAACCGTAAGGGAATTTGTGGATATCTTTCCAGAGGAATTACCGGGAATACCCCCGGATCAGGAGGTGGAGTTTGGAATTGACTTGTTACCGGAATAGCTCTTGTGTCAATTACCCCGTACAGAATAGCACCAAAGGAGTTGGTTGAGCTCAAGGCTCAGATTCAAGAGTTGCTAGACCGTGGGTTTATCTAACCTAGTGTGTCTCCATGGGGAGCACCGGTCTTGTTTGTGAAGAAGAAGGACGGAACTATGCTCATGTGCATAGATTATCGTCAGTTGAATAAGCTGACCATCAAGAACAAGTATCCATTGCCAAGAATAGATGACTTGTTCGATCACCGAAAGGGCAAAGCAGATTCTCAAGATAGATATAAGGTCTGGATATCATCAGCTTAAGGTGAAGGAGGCTGATATCCATAAGACGGCTTTCTGAACAAGGTACGGGCATTATGAGTTCTTGGTAATGTCGTTTGGATTGATAAATGCCCCAGCCACATTTATGGACATGATGAACCGGGTTTTCTAACCCTATTTGGACCGATTTGTTGTTGTGTTCATAGACGATATATTGGTGTATTCGAAGTCTGAGGAAGAACATGATGAGCATCTCCGAATAGTGTTGCAAGTGTTGAAGGAGAAGAAGCTCTACGCCAAATTCAGCAAGTGTGAATTTTGGCTTAAGGAGGTTATGTTTTTAGGACATGTGGTATCTGCTCAAGGAATAAGGGTGGATCCTCGGAAGATTGAGGCAGTTTTGGATTGGAAACCCCCTAAGTCTGTGGCAGAAGTTTAGAGTTTCTTAGGATTAGCAGGCTATTATAGAAGGTTCGTGGAAGGGTTCTCATCGATGGTCGCACCTCTGATAAAGTTGTTGAGAAAGAAGTACCTTTCGTATGGACTGATAAACAACAGGATTGCTTTGAGAACCTTAAAAAGGTCTTGACCGAAGATCTAGTTTTGATTCAGCCTGAGGCAGGGAAGGATTTGTGGTGTATTGTGATGCTTTCCATACAGGATTGGGAGGTGTCCTTATGCAAGATGGGAAGGTAGTTGCTTATGCGTCTCGACAACTAAGGCCACACGAGGTTAACTACCCGACGCACGACTTGGAATTGGCAGCAGTGGTCTTTGCTCTTAAGGTGTGAAGGCACTATCTTTATGGAGAAAAGTCCGTAATCTACACAGACCACAAAAGCCTTAAGTATCTACTGACTCAGAAGGAGTTGAATCTGAGACAGCGAAGGTGGGTGGAATTATTGAAGGATTATGATTGTTCTATAGAATATCACCCAGGCAAGGCGAATGTGGTAGCAGATGCACTAAGTCAAAAAGTTGTGTCGGATCTGAGGGCGATGTTCGCACATCTGAGCTTGTATGACGATGGAAGTCTGCTGGCAGAATTGCAAGTTAACCCTAAACCGATATGGTTGAATCAGGTGAAGGAAAGTCAGTTAATGGATGAAGATATAAGTGCTAAGTTACGACAAGTGCAGAATAGAGAGTTAGAGGGATATGGTATTAATGATGAGGGAGTATTGTGCTTCAAGGGTAAGGTCTGTATGCCGAAGGACGAAGAACTTAGGCAGAGAATTCTTCGGGAATCGCATAGTAGCCCTTATGCTATGCATCCCAGAGGTAGTAAAATGTACAAGGATCTAAGGGAACAATTTTGGTGGCCTGGTCTTAAGCGGGAAGTGACTGAATTTGTTGACAAGTGCTTAACGTGTCAGCAAGTTAAGGTTGAGCACCAAGTTTCGTCAGGGTTGCTTCAGCCAATACAGATTCCGCAGTGGAAGTGGGAGAGAATTACCATGGACTTCGTTAGTGGGCTTCCCCTTACGCCTACTAAGAAGGACTCGGTATGGGTGATAGTGGATCGGCTGACAAAGTCCGCGCATTTCATTCCAGTGCGGGTTGACTATTCTTTTCAGAGGTTAGCAAAGTTGTATGTGGCAGAGATTGTGAGGTTGCATGGAGTGTCGATGTCAATTATCTCGAATAGGGATCCGAGGTTCACATCTCGATTTTAGAAAGCTCTACATCAGGCTTTAGGCACTAGATTGGATTTCAGTACGGCTTTTCATCCACAGTCGGACGGCCAGTCTGAACGAGTGATCCAGGTGTTAGAGGATATGTTAAGAGGCTGTGTGATAGATTTCAGAGGAAGTTGGGAAGAATATTTTCCTCTAGCAGAATTTGCTTACAACAACAGCTATCAGGCCAATATACGGATGGCACCGTACGAAGCGCTGTATGGTCAAGTGTCGCACTCCTACATGTTAGACGAAATTGAGAGAACGTCAGATTTTGGGTCCGAAAATTGTGGCTGAATCCGAGGAGAAGGTTAAGATAATTCACCCACGATTAAATGAGGCATCTGATAGGCAGAAGTCATACGCAGATCTCAAACGGAAGGAAATAGAATTTGATGTGGGAGATCAAGTGTTCCTTAAAGTTTCGCCTTGGAAGAAGGTGATGAGATTTGGTCGAAAAGGGAAGCTAAGTCCAAGGTTTATAGGACCATATCGGGTATTGAAGTGAATTGGACCGGTAGCATACCAATTAGAGTTGCCTCTGAATTGAAACAGATGCACAACGTATTTCATGTTTCCATGCTACGTCGATACCGATCGAATCCATCTCACGTAGTTTTGATTGAAGAGGTGGAGCTGAGACCAGATCTGTCTTATGAGGAAGAGCCGATTCAGATCCTGAAATGAGATGTGAAGGTGCTCCGGAAGAAGTCGGTCCCTCTGGTCAAAGTGTTGTGGCGTAACCATGGATCGAAGAAGCTTCTTGGGAGCCAGAGGAAGCAATGCGACAGTAATACCCCCACCTATTCTAGCCAAGTAATTTCGAGGTCGAAATTATTTTAAGGGGTAGAACTGTAATATCCGAGAATTAGGGCTTGTGCATTTTTGCTTAATTGCATGTGCTGGTATGCCAGGATAAATTATGAATGTGTTTTATGAAATTTTGTGAACTTTTAAGTGTAGAAAATGCCTTAGAAATTATTCGATTTTAAGTTTAAAAGAGAGAGCTAAGCTTAAGAGGCCTTAAAAAAATTTGTAGGTGAAGTATGACAGAAATGGGCTTGATTAAGTGGCTTGGAGGCGCCACTTAGGGCCTTAGAGTGTGACTCCACAAGCAAGGGGAAAGGGCCTAGGTTCGAGTCACAAGAGAAGTAAATAAAAGTTTTTTATTTTGCTACAATGAGGAGAGAAAGTGGACGGCACATGGACTCTGGAGGAAGGAAGTATAGATTGGTTGGAGTGTTAAGGATTCGGCTAAGGTGGAGTGAAATAAGGGATTTGATAGTGAGAGGAGGAGTTGGCCGAATGAGGGGCTCCTTGTGTTGGTATATTCGGTCATGTGTAGGGGGATTAGTGCCGAATTTCATTTGTTTCTTCTCTAGTGTTTCTTGCCGAAATTTAGCCCCCCTCTCTTCACTCTTTTCTCATCTTTTCTTTCTTCCATTTTCTTTCCCAAAGCCGAACCTAATAAGTCACTTATCTCCTTTTCTTCTTCACATATCCTTAAAGCCGAAACCTCTCTACTATTGATCACCATTGCTGAATCTTTCAGCCTCTCATCCTCTCTTCTATTTCACAAGTCTTAAAAGTCGAGACCTCTTTTCTCTACAAGCAACGATAGTGGTAAGTACTTCCTTGGAAGTCGATTTTGATTTAGTGTGCCAAAATCAAGTGTTTGGCCTTAATTTTTAGGGACGGCCGAATGTCCATTAAGCCTTAATATGTGTTTCTTGTGAAGGTAGCCAAAATTAAGGAGCATTAAAAGGAGAAGCTTTCGGGATCTGTAGTGATCAAGGTAAGTCAAGTGGTATTCGGCCAAAGGCCATTCTCATAGGTTTATGTTTAAACCAATTCTAACAGTGGCTAAATAGGGATATCGACAACTTCAGGTGCAAGCAAAGATTTTGGGATTTAGACGAGCTAGGTAAGTGGTTGGTAACATTCGGCCATAGGCCATTTTATTGAGATTAAATGTTAGATCGGATCTAACATATATCTGTAGGGATTTCGACAAATACCAGAAGCTAATTCGGGATTTAGATCCGCAAGGTAAGTGAATCTGACATTCAGCTAAGACCATACTTAGTGACTTAGATCTATTTCTTACTTTGTTTAAAAGCCGAAACTAACGAGTTCTGTGGTTTAGTGTCTAGCCGATTGCAAGAAGGGTCCTCACAAAGTTTTCGGATTTGATTAGTAAGCAAATTGGCAAAGAAGGTAAGATTTAAGTTGTGATAAATCCTTGGGATTGATTATTTGGCGAATGGCCTTCGCCAAAATGTGTGGTGTTGGCTGAATATAGGAATTAAGGGTCTAAAGCATTAGATCGGGTTTTCGGGATTTCAATAAAGCGTTAATACCAGGTGTGTACCCCACATTAAGCCTTAATAAATTTATGGTTATGTTTCAATAAAAATGCTACTAAGAATATGTTAAGATGTGGCTAAGAGTATCATGCAATGGTACAAAGTACTCAGGTACGTTTACCCACTCCTACTATGAGTATGATAAGATTTGTTATGGCATATATGTGAAATTATAAGAATGTGAATAAGAAATATGACATGGTTAATGCATAATTGTATGACATGGGGCATATGGGTGATATGTAAAGGGGAAGTGGTCTCGTGGTTTTATACCACAATATCTCGAATGTGGTGACTTATGTCACAATAAATGTGGTGACTTATGTCACAATATCGAATGTGGTGACTTATGTCACAAAATAATTATCCGTGGCTATGCCACTAATTTTATAAGGGCGATGAGCACGCCGACCGCAATGACGCCTTCGATGATGTGTAGCGGATGGAGGGTTGACTTAGTAGTCCCCACGGTGTGATGGTTGGTACGGTGATGTGTAGCGGATGGTTATCTAGGTTTGGGTTCTGTATGCATCATGGTTTATATATGTTTATTATGTATGATTTGACATGCCCGAATTAATTGAGACTTGTGTTGGTTGTACACATTGAGTCTGCACGACTCACCCCTTTGTGGGATTATTTTTGGTGTGACGCCAAGAATGGACCGGCCGGCAGGAGCTCAGTGGTGGCCATGCATAGCTCAGGGACTGTTTTATTTTTATTAGTTTTTTTTATATTTAAGTTTTGAATTATTTCTGGTTTTATTTGATGTAATAAGGCCATAAGTATTAAATTGTTTATGCATGCATTTAGATTATTTAAGTATGATACTATTTTTGTTAATTTAAAGATAAAGTCAATTTTTCATAAATATAAATATTAAGTGTTTGACACCTAATCAACACTGTTTTTAATTTTGAACCCAACCCAAATCAATGGTTCTTCAAAGACACCCAAGATTTTGGCAAAGCCCAAATAAGTTTCGAATGGTTTTTCTCTAGGAGCATGCCAGATCCGGTCAGGGCTTGTGGGCCGGGTTTGGGGTGTTTCAAGAGGGGGAGAGGAAAATAAGAATTTTTTTTTAAAGGGCTGGAAAACTAAATTTTTAACAAAATCTATCATTTTATAGCATAGCCCATACGATGTCGTTTTGGGAGTAGATTTCAGGTGCCAAAACGGTGCCGTTTCAAGACCATCTGACCCGCAACCCGACCCGACATCCCTAGGGTCCACGTGTTTTATTAGGAGGGGCTATTTTTGCGATTAGTCCCCCTTTTATGCATTGTTATTTGATTAGACCCAAAATGCTCTTATCTATTTTTTTCAATTGGCCTCTATAATTCAAATGCGTTTTCGATTTAATCTCGATTTAAATGTTGCGTTTAATAAATCGGATAAATTTTGTTTTTAGTCCCTTTTATTTTTCGCGCGTTGTATTTCAGTCTTTTTTCGTCTCTTTTAATTTATTGCAATTTTATCCCATGATTTCATTCGGTTTTAATATAGTCCCTTAATTAGTTTATTTAATTGTTTGTTTATTGTTTTTTTCCTTTTCAATTATTCTTTTGAAAGTAATATCAAATGTTATATATATTTTAAACGTATAATTTATTTCTCTATATTATTTTCAATAAACTTATATATATTTATTATTTTATATACATATGTAATTTATATTAAATTATTTTTATGTATATATATACATATATGTGTTCTTTTTATATATACATAATTTATATTATTTTATGTATATATATGTTATTGATTTCGTAATATTGTTGATGTATGTATTTTATTATTCTTATTATTTTGCTTATCATTGATCCAACGTTTGATAATTATTGCCATTATGTGTGTTTTAATTCTCATTTTATATTTATTTGTATTTTGAGATTCAATAACATTGTTTTTCATTATTGCTTTGTGTATCAGTATTCTATTGTATCCAACGAAAGATGTAGTGTTTTAATGTCATTTCGGTTTCAAAATCATAAGGCAAGGCTCGTGTTTAGAGGTTTCGGGAAAATCGTGCTCTAACTTACTGAGTTTTGATTTTCTTCGTTTAAAACCTAGCAACCGAGTATCCTTTCTCTTTTAAATCAAAATACATAATATTTCAAATAAAAAAAACTTATTCTTGGGATTTTTGAGATATTGCGCCCTAACTTACTGGGTGTGATATTTTGTTATCTCGAGATAAGATTTTTAAAAGAACAAAGGCAATATTCCATATTCGGGAATTTTGAGAAATAGTGCCCTAACTTACTGAGTTGCGATTTTTCATTTGATCCAAATAAGGGAATATCCTTCTTATTTTTTAATATACAAGTATTGAATGCCGAAGGATAAATCCAACTTCAAGAACATAAGATGTCATGCCTTAACTTACTGAGTATGGCATTTTATTTCTCCGAAATAAGAAGCTTTGGCATCCAATATGATTCTGTCCAAATATATATTAAATAAATGGATCGTAATCTAGAATATTTTCAAATTTTCAGCATTAAGACATTCATTAATAAACTTGGTACCAATTTTGGGCTATGAGGGTGCTAATCCTTCCTCGTATGAATCAGACTCCCAAGCCTATTTTACGGATTTCGAGACCAAAATCATTGTTTTAATAAATCAAAATGTTTTATTAAAATAATCCATCTTAAGGTGATCCGATCACACCTCGAATAAAAGATCGGTGGTGACTCCATTTCCATATTTTGTTTTTAAAGTCGATCCCAGTTTTTTCAAACCCGATTTAAAAATGGTTTCGACACTTACTTAATGCAAATTGCATGGTTGCTTCAAATTATGCCTTATAAAACATCTTGCCAACTTCCTCTTCTTCTTGCAATTTTTTTTACTCGAAATTGCTTTATGCCACTCAATGATGAAAACCATCCTTTTATAAAGCCGGGGTGAGTGGTAATTGATTCAGAAAATTTTCCCGAGGGAGTGGGAAGTTTGCATGCGTTGAAAGTGTTAGAGGGAAAATGCTCCACGTAGGACGTGTTTTCAATGAATTTCCAGAAATCTGATCAACCTCAACCACCCGTAAAAAATGCACTAAAAGTTCGAAAAAAGTGTACAGAAAAATCTGATTGACCTCAACCTCCTGTAAAAAAAATCTAATCAAAACTCAGTTGCATTCATAAAAATAAAAAAAAAATTACAAATTAAGAGATAATTGAATTGAGGAGTTCGATTTTAGATTATGAATTGAATTAAATTTTACAATTTGAATATCGAGTTGGTGTAAATACAATTGTTGTAAATATCAAATTAAATAATTATTAACTTTACATCTCAAAAATTATTAAAATCTAAAGAATATATAAAAAAACTTTAAAATATACAAAACCCTAAACTACTAAAACCTACAAACCCTAACCATACTTAAAAAATTTAAAACCCTAACCTTAAAAAAATCAAACAAAAAGGAACACACTTCTAACTAGAAGCATTTTCTTGCAAATTCGCTAAAAATGTTTCCAATTGGAAGCATTTTCGTTATTTCAACTACTCCAATACTTTTTCAAAAAATTAAAATAATTTGGTAATATTTAAAACAATATTATTTTTGAGAAATTCCATCATAAATGTGATTATTTATCATTATATCAATAATAATTACTAAATAATTTTTAAAAAATTATTTTAATTAAAATGTTCTCTCTCACTTGTATATAACTTATTTACAATATTATTTAAACTCTTGATTGATTGATGTTAAAAGTCAATCGAACACCAATTAATTAAAAAGTTATGAAAATATTATTCGTATTTTAAAATTTATATTATTTAAAAATATTTTAATCTTTTATTTTTTATAAAATCAATAAAGATTTAAACTCATGCTATTTTTCATAAATAAATCCTTGACTTTTCTTTTAATCTAATACTATATTATACATTTTTTATCACCTCTATATACTGATATATTATTAACTAAATTTGAATTAATGTCATTTATTTATTAGATCTCTATATTCTAGTTACGTATTTGACTTTTCCGTATTTTCTCCTTATTCCTTTTTCTTTTCTGTTAACGTTTGAGTCTGGACTCAGTAGTACACGTGTTATAAAGATATTAAACTTGCCACGTTCTCCTGAAGCTCATATGTATTATTTTCTCACTGCAACTTCTACTTTCCTCAATTTTCTCGTCTTCCAAACAGATCTCCCTCCCAAAAATGTCAAATCTTTCTTCAAAACCCTACCAAATCGGCTACGCTTTAACTCCGAAAAAAGAGCAAACTTTCATCGTACCGTCCCTCCTTTCCTACGCCTCCCAGAATGGCGTTGTTTTAACCAAAATCGACCCCACCAAACCTTTGATCCAACAAGGACCCTTCGATTGCATCCTCCACAAATTGTACGACTCCGACTGGAAACAAAATCTTCAAGACTTCGCTTCCCGAAACCCTAACATCCCCATCATCGACTCTCCAGATTCCATCGACATCCTCCGAAACAGAATCTCAATGCTTGCAACTGTTTCGAAACTAAAAATCAACAACACCGGAGTCCCCAAACAAATCACCATTACCGAAGTTACGGGTTTGGAAAATTTGAAACTCAACTTTCCGTCAATCGCGAAGCCGTTAGACGCAGACGGCAGTGAGACGTCGCACAAAATGCACCTCATCTTCGACAAAGATGGGTTAAATAACTTAACGGCGCCATTTGTTTTGCAGGACTTCGTTAATCACGGCGGCGTCGTCTTTAAAGTCTACGTGGCCGGCAAATATTTCCGGTGCGTGAAACGGAAGTCGTTACCCGATATTTCGGAGGAGAAACTGGTAAATTTGAAAGGTTCACTCCCGTTTTTGCAGGTCTCGAATTTGGCAGCGGCAGGAGGAGGGGAAGGTTGTAAATTTGAAAAGACGGAAATGCCCCCGGAGAGTTTAGTGCAGGAGTTGGTGGAAGGGTTAAAGGAGGAATTGAGGTTAAATTTGTTTAATTTCGATGTGATTAGGGATGGGAAAAACAAGGAGAATTACCTAGTTATCGATATCAATTATTTTCCGGGGTATGCCAAAATGCCGGATTTTGAGTCTGTCATTACGGATTTTTTACGTGATGTTGTGCACAAGGACATAAACTGCGGGGATAATTGAGGATTGGAGATGCCAAATATAGGTACTTTCTGAATATTTCCAGGTTTTAATAACCTCACATATTGGCATGCTTTGTATCATCATATACTCATACTTGTTTCCTATATGAAATGCGGGTTTGTTTTGTTCTTGTTTGCTGCAAATTTTGCTCAAATTCTAAGTAGAGGATCTCAAACTAGTTGTACTTGCCTATGTTATTAGAATACAAATATGGGTGACCAAAAATAGGGAATCTGGGTGTGAATACAAAGTTTGATTTAGTGGGCTGCCTTGGAGTTTGATAATGGGAGGAGAATAATTCATCATCCAAGCTTGCTTTTGCTTTTGCTAGGGATGGACATAAGATAAGTGATATGAACTAGGATTTGAAAGGAATATTGATGGTGGAAAGACCCAATTTAGTTTGGTTTCTGTCACTTGTTAGCTGAAGTTCCTTTGTCCCATATTCTTTGTATTATGTCAAACTTAAGCTGTTAGACATTCAATTTTTGAACTTAATTATTACACTCTCCATAATTATTTTATTCACTTAATTATCATTTTGCCTTACCAATCATGTTTTGACACAATTTAGTCCTTAATCATTACACTTTTCATAATTATTTATTTCAAATAATCACCATTTTGTCCTTTTAACTTTTTCTATACTACCATGTATAATTTATTCTTTCTTTTGGCAAACTTTCACCTCTAGTCCCTCCTCCTTTTTCTTTTAATTCAATTTAATCATTCTAACCTTAATTTTCTCAATTTAGTTCCAATACTTTTCACTCTCTTACAATCTAGTTAATACCCCAGATTTATGTCTCTCAATATATAGACTTTTCCAAACTTTTTCAGCATCTGTCTTCACTATCTTATAACACTGAAAATTTTCAAATTCTGACTTTCTCAAATCATAACTAATTCACTATTTATTTATCATTGTTTCAAATTCCTAAAATTTTGAGGATTTTACATTTCTCTCCCACTTAAAAAATTTTGTCCTCGAAAATTGATAATACTCCGGTAACTGCAGATACTATTGTCTTATAATTTCTTCACTCACCCACATCGCTCCTTCAGATATAAGATCTATCTGAATTTTCAATTTCTTCTGGAACTATTGCGTGAAATAAATTATACTGATACTTTTCTACATTTATACATGAAAAACATCATAAAAGTTTTTCCAATATTGATTACTAAAATCAGTCAATAACTATTGATTCCCATTCATGTCAAGAATCCCATGTAATGCAACAAGCTTCCGACTCAATAATACAATCTCTAGACCTGTCTTTTAATTTTTGAATCGCTGATTCAAACTGACTATCAAATTTGAAGAAAATTTTGCAGGGCAGTTCTGAAATTTCAACCAAGTTTTCACCATATTCTGATATGCGGATCATGCCAAGTATCACATCAAAACTGTAAGATTAACATCTATAATCTGTAACTTCTCAAAAATCATTACTCATATGTTTCACTTTCTTCTCCCTTTACCCAGGAGAACTAATATTTAATTCATCCTTCTCCACACATTCTACTAATAATTCTCTTTTTTTTTTTTTCCCCACTAATGGGCAAAACCGAAATCAAATAACACAAACATTAAAATATTAGTTAAAGAAACATTACCAGTTATCACATCAGGATTATCATCTTTTCCTCCTCGAGTTCAAATGGCATAAGCTCGTGGTATCATTTGAGATTCGGATCAATTTGCTACTTCCTTTCCATATCTCTGACTACTAACAGTGCCACTTACTGTTTCTGACCGATTGCCCCTTGCTGAACTTGAGTAGTTTTCATAGGTTGTTCAACTAGTGGTTACTTTTTTTCCTGAGTTCATGTCTTTTTGTCTATTCATTCCTTCTATTCTTTGTGCTCTTTCAACCAAAGATGATAAATCTTGTAAATTCAAACTCACATGTACATAAAGATATTCATTCAGTCCCCACTCGAATCTTCTACACATCAGATTCCGTAATCACTAGCTCTCGAGCATATTTACTCAATCTCACAAATTCTTTTTCGTATTCAGACATGGTGATTTTTTTTTTTGCTGCAAATCAATGAATTCTCACTTCTTACTTTCCAAATATAGTTGACCCACAAACTTCTTTTTAAATTCTGATAAGAAGAAATTTCATGTAATTCTTTCAACCGAATTCACACTCTTTACAGTGGTCCACCATTGATATGTTTCATCTTTTAATAACGACGCAACACATCTCGTCTTCATCTGAGCATTGCATTTCTTCAAATACTCTGACTATTTTTTAATCAATATCCAACCATAGTATGATCATCTTATTTCTTACCTCTAAATTCTTCAGCTTTATATTTTCTAATTTTCTCAAGAGGAGATCGTTAATTTGTAATAGAAAATTGTTGTTGGGGCTATGATTCTGGCACAAGAGAGACAGGAGGTGGAGGAGGACTGGAGGGACATTGATTATGATAAACTGCTGAAGAACTGGATTAATGTCTAAAAGAAAGCTTATTGTGTTTGGACCTTTAACATGTACTAATTCTGATTCATTTCGTGTTTTCCTATCAGACTCTTGCCTTTGTTCAGACCTTGATCTTACAAGTTCTTCCAGATAATTTTGGGCCGTAGACAGTGGTACACGTTCTCCTCGGTTAAGATTAGAAGCCCTACTTTCTATTTCTTCATTTGAAGCATCTCTAGAATTTCGGGACATTTTCTATCCATATCACACAATTTAGCTTTATCAATAAAAAAAAAAAAAAAAATCACATCTCATCACATCAGTAAACAAACGACATGTACTTCTAGATTTATTTTTGACCTTAGGATTAGAAAACTAAATTCTGATACTAATAAATGTAACACCCCTATATCCCACCCGACCACCTGAGTCAAATATAGAAATGTCACATTTGATGCCAGAGTAACCTTAGCCTTATACTATTCAATTGAACCTTTTACAGAGAATGTTCTAATATTATTAACGTGTTATTTTCATATTACTATTATATTGAATAAAATTGGATAAAATTTTTGTTTAAACATCTTATTTGTGCAAAATAGTGTTGAAGTACTGATATTGCCTCATAGGTATCGATACCTTGTTTCAAGTATCGATACCCCTGTATTGGTATTGATACTGTTTTAAACTTCGATGTTTTAGAATATCTAAAGGAAAATTTGTCAAAATTTCCATCAATTTCACTTTGTAAATTCCCTATTCAATAGACAATTTAAACCAAACCATTTCATATATAAATTATAATCATGCATTCTCTATACTCAATTTCTTATGAACTAGCTCATAAACGTATAAATTATCTCTTATAATCTAAGCAATATCAAGTTTTATGACTAGATCACTTAACATTTCATTCATTAACATAACACTCATTTAGTTACATGCCACTTATCTAAGACAATAGAGAAGAATTACTCTTTTCGACTCCGGTGATGTGATGAGATGCTATAAATTTTTGGTATCCTTTGCTTCTACTCTTCTTCCTACTTGTATAAAACAAGTGTTAAGTTATTGCTAGCTTAGTAAGTACAACCAGAGTTTAATTACCATTTTTTTTTCAATATAGAAACTTAATTTATTTTATGATCATTTTCATAAATTTATTTAGAACATGTACTCATAATTAACTTAAAACTTACCTTTCAATTATCACATCTTTTCATCTATTGCTATTATTTATCAAGACTCAATTTAGTCCTATTTCAATGCATTTAATTTCCTTGTTTCTTCATTTAACAAATATAGTATTAAACATTTAACAAAGGCCTAGTGTCACGGGTCAAAGTTCAAAGCTCGTGACCATCGTATCAAATGCATCCAATGGAGGTCTATTGCTTAGATGGGGATCATTTGGCCCACGAGAATCGCCCGATTCAAGAACTGCTGAAGAAGCTCACGATTGAAGTTGGTTGGTCTGATAGCTTAAGATATGGCAACTTAGGTCGATATGGTAACTAATCTTTAAAGATAGGGAGAATCATATCTTGTAAAGATTAGATAGGATTTGATTAGGCATAAATCATGTAAATCCTTTAAATTGGGGATATGGTTAATCTCGTCTGTCGATGTAAATGTATCGTGTCCGTTTTGTAGAGGAGCTCAACTATAAATAGAGCCTCTCCTCATTTGTACTCACTCCTCAAATCCATTGTACTTGAGAATTCTTAAAAGTAATAGAGTTCGAGAGCATTTACTCAAACACTTTATGCAGCGCTTCTTTCGTTGTTCTTTTGGTTTGCTTCTTTTGGCATAAGTTTGCTTCCGCTCTTTTGTTGGTGCCTTGGAGGAGTTCTTAACGAATCCTCATTCGAAAGTTAAAAGGTCGACTTAGTAGTTTGGACGAGGAAATCGCCTAAGGCCGCACGGATTGCTGGTGAAATCTCTAGCCCCGTGACAGTTGGTATCCGAGCTAGGTTCGAACCAAGTTGGTATCCGAGCTAGGTTCGAACCAAGTTGGTATCCGAGCTAGGTTCGAACCAAGTTGGTATCCGAGCTATTGGTTCGAAGGCACTGTTGGGATGTCGAAAGAAGGGTTCGAACAAAGATTGGCGAGAAAGTCTTTGAGGGAGATGTTGTCTACAGTTGAGGAACGTGTGGATAAACTCGAGGAATCCATGGAGGGCGTAAAAGAGGCAATCGATGGGATCGAGGGTCACATAGGCGCCTGGGAGGATCAATCCAGAGACTATGTGAAGATGTCTCTTAATTCGACCATGGATAAGGTAAACGAGTTGTTTAGTTCACATAAAGATAAACTGTTAGACAGGAATGATGCTCTTGAGGCCATGATGATGGCTTTGAAGGAGGAAACAATGGCCACGACGCTAGCTTGGAGCACAAGAATTGAAGAACTCGAGGGAGAGTTGGCCTTGTGTCAAGCAGCGGTGGGGACAAAGGTGTTGCCGTCAATTCAACTAGTCGAAGATGTTTCGTATGGGAGGAACATTAAGTCGACCGGACAGAATACGACGGGAGCCCCTTCGAAAAAGTTAGTGGAGCGGGAGTCTGATATGAGACTTGTTGAGTCAACTGTGGAAACACCACCTTTGGGGAAGGTGGAATGTGTATCGGAATTCGTGGAAAAAGAAGCATTGCTTGCTTTTCAAGAGGGATTGAAGCCGTGGGTCAGACAGAAGGTGGAACAAAGACGTGTCCAAAAGCTGTCGGAAGCCATGATGGTGGTGATTAAGCTTGGTCTAGGGAAAGACAAGCTTGGATCTTCCGAGTCCGAGGAAAGGGGCGTACGTGAAGGGAATCACAAGGAAGACATTGTTGATGGCAATGGCAACGGCAACAATTGTGGTAATGGGAAACCACGAGTTGGGAAGGAAAAACCCAAGAAGAAAAGGGACAAGCTGGAGTGCTTCTTTTGCGATGGTCCACACATGTTGAAGAAGTGTCCGATGAAATCCGCGCTTAAGAAGAAGCCGGGGGAAAAGGCCTTGGGACTTGGTTCGAACACAAGAAGTGTAGAAGCCAAGAAGGTCGAGAGCGAGAAGAAGCCAGTTGAGTGCTTCTTGTGTAATGGTCCGCATAGATTGCGGAAGTGTCCGAAGAAATCCGTGCTTGAGAAGAAGCCGGTGGGAAAGGCCTTGGGACTTGGTTCGAGAGCAAGGAGTGTCGAAGCCAAGGAGGCCAAAAGCGAGAAGAAGCCAGTCGAGTGCTTCTTTTGTCATGGTCCGCATATGTTGCGGAAGTGTCCGAGAAAGTCTGTCATCGAAGGGAACGATGGAGCAGACATGAAGCCCAAGAAGCTTGGTTCGAGCAAGGGAAAAGCCAAAGCCAAGAGGGCGAAGAGGGGCAAGAGGAAGCAAGTAAAGTGCTTCTTGTGCCGTGGTCCGCATGAGTTGCGGAACTGTCCAAAGCAAGCCGAAGTCAAAGGAAAGGCAACGTTCGAGCATGGTGAGTCGTCAGAGGGGCTTCCACCCAAGGAAGAGGTGAGTTTGTCATCGAACTTAGAAGAAGGAGTTGCGATGAAAACAGTGAAGCTGGAACCAATGAGGCTCAAGTCAAGTGAAGCGTCGGAGTTGGCCGAGTCATCGACAAGGCTTCCACCCATGGAAAAAATGGATGGTGCATCGGACTTCAAGGAAAAAGAAGTGATGCATGTGGGACAGTTGACCAGAGTAAATGCGACGAGCAAGATTGCTCGAGAGAAGAGGCGACGGAAGCCGAGGCAAAAGTCCCGAAGGAAGGGAGAAGCTAAGGCGTCAAGACGAGATTGTGACGAACCGAGTCAGAGCCATTCGGGAGTCGCAACGAGGACGTTGCGAGAATGGGTGGGGGAGAATGTCACGGGTCAAAGTTCAAAGCCCGTGACCATCGCACCAAATGCATCCAATGGAGGTCTATTGCTTAGATGGGGATCATTTGGCCCACGAGAACTGGCCCGATTCGAGGAACTGTTGAAGAAGCCTGTCAGATTGAAGCCTGGTTGGCCCGATAGCGAAGATATGGCAACTTAGGCTGATATGGTAACTAATCTTTAAAGATAGGGAGAATCATATCTTGTAAAGATTAGATAGGATTTGATTAGGCATAAATCATGTAAATCCCTTAAATTGGGGGATATGGTTAATCTCGTCCGTCGATGTAAATGTATCGTGTCCGTCGGTTGTGAGGGAGCTCAACTATAAATAGAGAGCCTCTCCCTCATTTGTACTCACTCCTGAAATCCATTGTACTTGAGAATTCTTAAAAGTAATAGAGTTCTGAGAGCATTTACTCAAACACTTTGCGAGCGTTCTTTCTGTTGTTCTTTTGGTTTGCTTCTTTTGGCATAAGTTTGCTTCCGCTCTTTTGTTGGTGCCTTGGAGGAGTTCTTAACGAATCCTCATTCGAGTTAAAGGCTGACTTAGGCGAGTTTGGACGAGGAAATCGCCTAAGGCCGCACGGATTGCTGGTGAAATCTCTAGCCCCGTGACACTAGTACATTAAACATAACACATAGGATATATGAATCAGTACAGGACAACATCAAAGTGCGTAATGAGACAATATTGAAGTGCGTAATAGAGAGTGCGCTAAATTTCCTTAATGGCATGTCATCTATATCTCATTAGTTATTATCTTGTCTACTTGAGAAATTGTATCATAATCCATTTCATTTTCTTATTTCAAAACAGAATTCAAATATTTTGAACTTATTTCAATTTAATCCTTGATATAACAATTCAATTAACAAAAAAAATCATATATCAATAATATATCACATATATCCTAATACCTTATAAAAATTCCACAATTCACCAATAATTCTTACGATGTCTTTCACATGTCACTTTTACATATTTTGCAAATTAATCCTTTTCTTTCTTAGAGTTTATTAAATATTATCATAACCTTACCGCATCCTTCCATATTTTACTCATTAACATATTTCACTTCAGATACTCATTTATTTATAATAATTGTAATTCTATCAACTTTTATATCTTTTACACTTTAGTCCTTTTACTTACTTTTTTTCTTACTTTTCTTTTATTTTCTATTATGTAATACTTAGTAAATAAAATCAATTTATCATTTCCTTATACTTAATCATTATCAAATCTTATTCTTTATTTATAAAACATCATATTAAGACTTATATCTATCTAATTTAACTTAACAATTTACCACATATTTAAAAAAGTGAAACTCTAGTTGTACTTACAACTCAAAGCTAGGAATCAAGTTTTCTTCTTCTTCTTACTTTGGTTCCTCCTTTGCTTTAACTCTCCACTTGTTTCTCACTTTCCTTCACTTTTTCTTCATTTATCGTATCAAAACATACAATATTTACACAATAAAATCATACTCACATATCATAATCTATGTTTTCAATCAAAACTAATATGTATTTCATGAAAAGTCAACATTTCTTACCTTAATCTCTTGTATTAAATACTAATCTCTTATTTTCTCTCTTCCAAGGCATTTATGGATGCATTTTTATGAAATTTGAGTAGTTACTACACTTTTCTGTTAATTTCACTCACTAACCATAAAACAAATTAGAGGAGTTTAACTTAAATGTGAGGACCAATTTGTAAGAAAATGAAAAGTTGAAGATGGTGGCTATAGGAAGTGGTGTGGATGGCATATATAAAGATGAAAGGTTTTTTCATCTTTTTCTACACTTTTCTACTTAATCCATTAAAATATCTATTAATTTAATAATTTACATTTTTACCCTCCTATAACACCCTGCACCTAAGACCGATATTGTGTCTGAATACGAGACATTACTATGCTTGAACTCACTGAAACATGTACTTACGGGCTAGAAAATTTTGTTCCAACTTAAAAACTTCACTTTCTTAGTCAACACATATAACGAGGGCCTACGAGACCTTTAATTCATGTCGAAAACTTTCAAATTAAAATTAAATAACTCATTTCAAGTGGTTCACACGCCTGTAACTTGGGAACACGCCAGGTACCCTTAAGCACGCCCATGCCCTCAAACCGTAGAACTCATCGACTATTTTCACACGGCTTAGACACGCCCATGTCTACCAATCGTGGGAGGCTACTGACTAATTTCACACGGCCATGACACATTCGTGGGCTTAGGCCGTGTGCTATTCTTGATATACTGACTAAATTAACATGATCTGGGCACACGTCCATGTCCAAACCGTGTGTCTTACACGGCATACACACACGGCCGTGGGATTTGCCCGTGGCCTATTATGATTAATAATACTAAGGTGCAGAGTTAACACGATTTTGACACACGCCCGTGTGTCCAACCGTGTGGGCACTTACAGGCTATTTACCAAGCCTTTAACCACCTTGAAATGAAGATCATATCCATACACAATTCAACTATGCAATAACAACCCAATTTTAAGAATAATACTACATGCTTTATTGATCTCAACAAACATATATGCTTAGTCAAATTTGGCCAATCACTTAGCCATATACAAAAGAATAAAAACTTGATAGCCTTTACAAAGGCCCTTCTTAAAACATGTCCACAAAATGAATGTTTCATATACATGCCGTACTTAGTAAAGTAACTTGGCTATACTAAAATAAGTGTTGATAGTGTGTTGCAGCTCGACTTTAATGATCCACGAGTTAGCTTATGATCGCATAGAAAGAAAGAATCATAACGTAAGCATATAGCTTAGTAAGTTTGCATGTAACAACTCATAGCATCATCATTACTTAATGAAAACCATTTCACATAAACAATGGTATCCCAATTTCAACTAAAGAGCTTACTTACTCATGTAAATTTTACATGTCTCATGACACTTACTATTATCATACTTGTAAGGTAACCATGATACTGTGATCACTTGATCACATTGATCAGTATACTATAATAACAATAATCATGATATCTACTTTCTCATTCACAACATGAATAGTACTCAACTTCATCTAACTTCATCTTGATACTAACTTTACTTTCTTAGCTTTCTTGCTATCTTCTTTTAGCTTACTCATTTGCCCGATGAATTTTTGTGAATAACCGAGGATATTAAATCTCTTCCCACATAATATGATGCTAAAGCCATATCCTAGACATGGTCTTACATGGATTATCTCATCTTGGTTTCACGGCCATGTCTTGACATGGACTTATATGAAGTATTGCTCTTGATAACATACTCAATGCCAAGCTTGTCTTGGACTTACATGATAACTTGCTTGCTAACTTGATCAATTCCATGCTTGCCTTTAACTTACATGATAACTTGCTTGCTAACGTGATCAATGCCAAGCTTGTCTTGGACTTACATGATAACTTGCTTGCTAACTTGATCAATGCCAAGCTTGCCTTGGACTTACATGATAACTTGCTTGCTAACTTGATCAATGCCAAGCTTGCCTTGGACTTACATGATAACATGTGTGGTAGATCGATTATCTCAGGGAAATTCATCTTCAATCGGGACTTGCTTGTACATATTATCGTGATTTCTTGCTTGAACATAATATGATCATTTCATACAATTATTGTACATTATACTAAGCAAATTAATGATAAAAATCATAAAACTTAGAAATCATACAAACTTACCTCAATATACAAAATGTATGTAGATGTGCAATTTAGTCATCGACTTTGTTCTTGCTTCAGTTTCGATCCGGGCTTCGTTTTTCTTGATCTATAATCATAAATAGATCATTTAAAAATCATATTGACTAAATTGACTCATAACTCATATTTGGGCAAAATTACTATTTTGCCCCTATACTTTCTAATATTTGCACTTTTGCCCTAATTCTCGTAAAATAATTTTCATGCAACTTTCTTAAACTTCATGCTCAACTGAATCATTTTCTCTTTTATAACAATCATCAATTCTCACTATTTCTAGTAGGTATGACCAATTTTATAACTATTATAAAATAGTCCCTACTACCATTTTTCATGAAATTCATTAAGGAAAAGATGTTTATCTAACATCAAACTCTCTTAAACTTCCATAAAACATCATTTAACAAGCATGTCATTCAAGGGTAGATTTTTGAACATGCATCTTAGCTCATTTTATAGCTAAAATTAGCTAATTCATAAAACGAGAACTTCAAAAATTCGAAGAATATTAAAAACGGGGCTAAGATGAACTTACTATGAGCTTGAAAAAAATGAAGAACCCTAGCTATGGTGTCTCCAAATTTTCTAAGAAGAATAAGGAAGAAGATGAGTGAATTTTTCTCATCTTTATCCTATTTTAATCACTAATTAGGCCAAATGACCAAAATACCCTTCCTCTTAAAAATTTCCATAATAATCTCTTAAGGCTAATTTTGCCCAAAAATTAAATTTTGGGCAAATTGCTACTTAAGGACTCACATTTAATAATCTAGCTATTTCATGCAAAAAGCTTCTAGAAACTCATATATTGCAACTTTTTCAATTTAGTCCTTTTTGGACCAATTGACCTTAACTTAATAAAATTGCTTTACAAAACTTTCATACTAACATGCAAACATGGCATAAACCTGAAAAACTCATAATTTCGCCTCGGGTTTGTGGCCTCGCACCACTATCCCGACTAGGCCTTAAATCGGGCTATTACACCTCCAATCTTATTTGACACATTTTCATATTTAATAAATACACTCTCAATAATTATCTTATTCACTTAATTATCATTGTGCCCTACCAATTATGTTTTGAGACAATTTAGTCCTTAATCATTACACTTTTCATAATTATCTAACCCAAATATTTACCATTTTGTCTTTTAACTTTTTTTATAATAACATGTATGATTCATTCTTTCTTTTGGTAAATTTTCACCTCTAGTCCCTCTTCATTTTTCCTTCAATTCAATTTAATCATTTTAACTTTAAATTTTCTCATTTTGGCCCTAATACTTTTCAATTTCTTACAATCTAGTCAATACCCTGAATTTTTTTCTCTCAATATATAGACTTTTCCAAAGTTCTTCAAGATTTGTCTTTACTATCTTTTAACATTGAAAATTCCCAATTTTTAAATTTCTCTGTAACCTCCTCAATTTGGCTTAGACGTTAGACCTGAATTTGTGTTGAAAATGGTATGAAAATTTGGATTGACTTAAATGGTGTTTTGAAGAGATTGTTTAGATAATATATGTGAAGTACTTATGAATATACTTTAAACAGGTCATAAGATTGATAATTTTGATATGTTTTAGATGTATTTGAATGTGTTTTAGATCAGTTGAACGATTGGTTTTTAAGATACTTGGTGTTCAAGTTTGCAGGGAAAGAAAAACTTGGTGTAAAAAGTTCATTTTGAGTCCACACGGCCCAGCACACGAGCTTGTGACTGGATTGTGTGAGACACGCGGCTAACACACGGGCATGTGAATTGGCCGTGTGTGTAACAGCCCAATTTTGACCCTAATCGGAATAGTGGTTTCAGGACCACAAATTCGAGTCTGAAAAATATTTTAAAAATTATTTTTAGTGTTTATTATGTGTGAATTTGCTTGTGTTAAATTTTCGTGTTTTAATTTTATCATTTGAGTGTCTAATTTAATAAGGAACATGCATTACACGTGCAAAATCGAGAAAATACCGCATTTAATATTCTACCATAGTAGGTATTCAAGAATCATCCATGAAATTTTAATGAATTTGAAAGAAATTGTATTGAGAGGGAATTTGTATGGAACTCATAACGCCTTTATTTGTGCCAAGGGTCCTGATATGTAATCGCCAAGACATCATCTTACCACCTTCGTGGAAATCGTTGATAATACACAAGATGTAGCCACTTAATCAACCAATTGATTTGTGTATTGGATTACAAATCGAGAGAAATAGAGGATACTAGATAAAAGGCCAAAGAACTCTCACGACGGAAGTTATCCTATAGATGTCGTATTCATGCCTGCTCAAATGCGAATCATAGTATTCATTGTTATGGGAATGATAATGAAAAATAGGAGATACTTTTTCTAGAAATATGGACAAATGGAAGTTTAACTCCAAAGAAGCACTTCATGAAGCCTCTCGCAATTTGATTGATTTATTTATTCCTTTTCTACATGCGAAGAAGAAAACTTACATTTAGAAAACAATCAACACAATGTTACTTTACCTTTTTTTCCGTTTCATGATAGATTAGTTAAACTAACAAAAAGAAAAAAGAAATAGCATTGAAATATATTTTATTGACCAATCAGAATTGTCTAATTGTTGTTATCTTTTAATATGGAGGATTTATGTTGCAATTAGGCCATTTTAATATATAGTGGACTGCAACATGTTATTATTATATGTTTTAATATGTTAATTTTATAAATTAAAATTAATAATAATATAAACTAATGTTGTAATATAATAAAGAAAACATAAAATGAAAGCCATTTTATATAATCTTTTTAACCTTTGACCGAAACAAGAAAAATAAAAAGAAAGCTATATTCAGCCATTGAAGAAGCTTGATTCAAGGTTAGTTATTGTTCGGTTTTTGATAATTTTTACGTTTTTGAGATCGTTGCTATGAGATGTACAAAACCCATGTTTGAATTTTGAAATTGATGATGATTTTGTGTTATGCCATTGATGGTAGTTTATGATTTTAATGTTTGATGATAGAATATGGAAGATATGTTTTAGATTAACATGTTTTGTCTTTGAATTTTTGACGAATTTGAGTAATTTGGATTAAATTACAAAAATAAAATTTTGAGAAAATAAAATGTGAAATAAATGAAATGTATGGACTTGTATGAACATAGGTAATATTCGGCCAAGCATGGGTAATGTGAAATTTTGTGTATTTTGTGTTTTGTGCAATAGGGACTAAATTGTAAAAAAGTGTGAAATGTCAAGGGCAAAATGGTAATTTACCCATTTATGTGTTTTTAGACTAAATTGAATGGAATGGTGTTTAAATAAGCTTAATTTGAATAGTTTAGATCAAGAACCAAAGAAATCGAATTTGGATCGGGGAAAAACGAAAGTAGTCGATTAGTCGATTGTACTGACTGTCGACGTCCGAGGTAAGTCAATAAGCATTTAAATGTTGTTATATTTATGAAAATATATTGCTATGTGATAACTTGAATTATTTGATTAAAATTATGCCTTAGCCAGATGTGAAATTGCGAATTGACTATGTTCTGAGTTTGATTCGGTCGAGATCCGATGTCCGAAAGCCCTGCATTTAACCTTAGGAATAGTTAGGATACATATGTCATGACATAGGATATTCGATTTGTGTTATCGTAAGACCACGCCCGGAAGTCGGCATCGACTTGTGTTTACGGTAAGACCATATTTGGGACATTGACATCGTATTTGATTCGTAAGACCCTTGCCGGGACAATGGCATCGATATGTGATTACATGTAAGACCACGCCCTGGACGTTGGCATTGTACGAGCTTCCTACTATCCGCGATCCTTTTAATTTCGAACGGTTCAACGGCAATGATAAGTTAAGATCGAGTGTAAATCAAGATATAAACGCTCATGTAACACCCCTAACTCAGATTCCGTCACTCGATTAGGGTTATGAGGCATTACTCGACTAAACCAAAATCAGCACACTCATATAAATCGTAATATTATTTGTAAGGCATAAATGATCCCTACTTTCAAGTTTAAACGTATACTTAAAAATTATTAAACATTAGCAAACAAAAATCAATTTAACAAAACAATCAATCATTCAATTTGTTTTAACACATTCATTGTATACTTAAACATTTACAAAAGAATCACGATTCTATATTGCCAATTACGCATAAAAATAGTTTTTACCAAATAGTACAATTTATTATTCATTGGTTAATAAATTATAATGGCTGAATATACACCATATCTATATTCATTTCACCAACAAAGTACCAAACATCTTGAACTAAATAAACTCATGCCAAAACATTCAAAACCAAACATTTTATATATATATATAGCCTAAAACGTATAATGTCAAATCTCAATAAAAATTCTACATATTATATTCGAATTTTACATGGAAACCAATAAGATATATCTACCTAAAATTAAGTCAATACCATTGCCGTACTTTTACATCAAATATACCACAATTTGATCATTATTAAATCATATCCAATAGGCACGTAGATAAAGCATACATAGCCATCTTATAACTTAACATGTATGTGTATGTATATAAATAAACTTAAGTTCACCTTCCAATCAAATATACTATATGTCTCACTCAAAACCATATTTATGCACACAATTTTTGCATGTATGACATACCAAGGAATTAATTTACAAGTCAAACATATAACAAGATCGAATATCCCCAAACATTAATACCTTGATCAAACATTTCCAACTCAAATCCAATACACCATATACTTTATTCAAACCAACCTAAAATACCTTAATATCATATATAACATAATATGAAAGAACTTCCAAGCTAAATTTATAATATGTCCGTACATACACAAATAATAACACCGTAATCAAACATAACTAACCACACTTAAGCATAAAAGTATAGCCATTTTCGCATGGCATTTATACAAATACACACCATTCAAAAATAAACCAAAAGAGACATAGTCTATACTTGCCACAAGTTTCAAAAGAGTTATAACTTATATGATACCAAAGTTTAGTGATAGTGCGGTTGACTTCGACGAAGATCCCCGAGCGCGAACTAGCTTTCAAAATTTATAAAATAGTCAAATAAACATATACAGTAAGCTATCATAGCTTAGTAAGTTTTAAGCATTGGTAAAATTTACAATTAATTATTATACAACTTAAATCAATCTAACTTGAACATCAACGAACTCGTAAACGCATTACATATAGCATGTTACCAATCAACAATTATCAAATTCGATAGGTCTCAAAACCGAATACTAACATACCATTTAACCATTCGAACAAGCTCAATGATTAATGATCACATCTCAATACTATAATTTCATATACAAGAACAACTTACCTCTTTATACTAATTTACTCAATTATCATGCATCATTTACCTATTTACCACTTCCTAGATATCTCCATTCATTGGTTTTTGTCTTTGTAAGATCCAGAACCACTTACACACAAGGTAATTCATGTAACGATCGCATAACTTAGTGCCGTTATTTGAGGAAGAGCACATATAGTGCCATTTAATAGTAATGTATCGCATACTTAGTGTAAGTTATTTATTTTTTTCCGCACACATAGTGCCATTTGACCGATTTCGCACACACAGTGCTCGGTATTTAAGCTCGCACACATAGTGCCCCTTAACTAAACTTTTTCTTCCTACATATTAACACATGAGATTTCATTTTCACTCATATCTATCTACAAATATATGCACATCTTAAAACAGCTCATTCATCCTTCTCACTACCATCACATTCGGCAATCTTCAATATACATCTATATACATATTCACCTATTCGAATATAATCACCTCTCCTATCATTTTCACACATAAATTTCTCTTAGCACATATATAATCATCCAACTCATATGATTCGTAATTATATCTATATATAAATAATACCAACTTTACAATCGGCCAATACATATTAAATTTAAAATCACAACAATAGCTGGAAATAAACATACTCATTACCTTTTACATATGCACATTTATATAGACTAAAATTTAATTCTATCCAATTGCTTAAAACTTACCTCGAAAATTGCCTGATTAAGCTTAGGCTATTCGCTTAACTTTGATTTTCCCGATCCGATCCCGGTTCTTTTCTTTCTTAATCTAAATAATTTCAAAAATGAGCTCATTCAAATAGAATTTCATTCATTTTAGCCCAAAACACATAGTTGAAAAATTTACCAATTTATCCCTAACATTTTGCACTTTTACAATTTAATCCGATTTTCACAAAACACAAAATATGCTAAATTTACATATTTTAAGCTAGGGCCGAATGTTCACTAAGCTTATACAAGTCCCCATATTTCATAAATTCTACAATCTAGCCCCTCTATTTACTATTTTTGAAATTTAGTCCTAAATACTCAATTTAATCAAAATTTCCAACACAAAATTTAATAATCTAACACATATATTTTATTTAAAATCATCAACCATCACAAAACATAAGCATTCATCAGTGGCCGAATATTAAACATGCATCAAACTTAGAAATTCTAACATGGATCGGATAGTATTCGAAGCAACGATCTCAAAAACATAAAAACTATCAAAAACCAAACTCAATTACTAACTTTAATTTAACATGCAAGTGCCGAATGTTTTGAGAGCTTAAACTTCCTTCTTTTCTCTTTTGTTTCGGTTGAAGAAAGATGAACATGCATGTGTTCTCTTTCTTTTTATGTTTTATTTTTTATATGATTATAATATGATTATAATATATTATAACATAACATATAATTTAACATATAATTTATTATGAAAAATTGTATGTTGCCGTCCACTATCCCATTAAAAATGGACAATTTTCAACATAAGTCCTCCCTTATATAAAGAAACATTAATTTAACCACTCAATCAAGCAATAAGGCTACTTTTACCACTTATGCGATTTAGTCATTTTCTTTAAATTGAACACACAAACAGACAAATTAACCCACAATATTTTAACACATGCTCAAACATATATCATAGATATCAAATATAATATAAAAATATTTTTCTAACTCAGATTCATGGTCCCGAAACCACCATTTTGATTAGGGCCAAAATCGGGCTGCTACAACTCTCCCCCCTTATGGGATTTTTGTCCCCGAAAATCTTACCGATGAATAAATGTGGGTAGCGTTCTTTCATTGAATCTTCGAGTTCCCAGGTTGCTTCCTCAACCCCGTGTTTATGCCACAAAATTTTAACCAATGAGATTTTATTATTTCTTAACTCTTTCACTTCACGAGCTAAGATGCGAATCGGTTCTTCCTCATCAGTCAAATCAGGCTGAATTTCAACCTCTGACGAGCTAATCACATGAGAAGGGTTGGATTTGTATCGTCGAAGCATCGATACATGAAAAACATTGTGAATTTTATCTAGCTCAGATGGCAACATAAGTCTATACGCAACCAGCCTGATATGTTCAGTAATCTCGTACGGCCCAATAAATCTCGGACTCAGCTTTCCTTTACGATCAAATCTCAGTATCATTTTCCACGGCGATACTTTTAAAAATACTCAATCACCCACCTGAAACTCTATATCTTTACGTTTCAAGTCTGCATATGATTTTTGACGATCTGACGCAGCTTTCACACTTTCTCGGATCACTTTTACTTTTTGTTCAGTTTCCCTGATTAAATCAACCCCGTGTATCTTGCTTTCACTCATCTCGGTCCAATATAAAGGTGTACGACATTTATGACCATACAATGCTTCGTAAGGTGCCATTTTAATACTCGATTGAAAGCTGTTATTGTACGCAAATTCAATCAAAGGCAAGTATCGTTCCCACGTACCCTCAAACTCAAGAACGCAACATCTCAACATGTCCTCGAGTATTTGAATAACACGTTCGGATTGTCCATCCGACTAAGGGTGAAATGCAGTATTGAAGTGCAATTTAGTACCTAATGCATCCTGTATTTTCTTCCAAAACCGCGATGTAAACATCGGATCTCTATCTGAAATAATAGAAATAGGTACTCCGTGCAATCGTACGATCTGAGATATGTACAACTCAGCTAACTTATCAAGTGAGAAATCCGTACGTACCAGAATAAAATGGGCTAATTTCGTCAATCTATCAACAATAACCCAGATTGAATCTTTCTTGCTCGGTGTCAACGACAACCCAGATACGAAATCCATCGTGACTCGATCCCATTTCCACTTAGGTATCATAATCGGCTGAAGCAGTCCCGTTGGTACCTGATGCTTGAATTTCACTTGTTGACATATTAAACACTTCAACACATAGTCTGAAGTATCTCGTTTCATACCTTGCCACCAGTAATGCTGTCTTAGGTCGTTATACATCTTCGTACTACCCGGATGAATCAACAATTTACTATTATGAGCTTCATCACAAATAATTCGAATCAACTCAGGATACTTAGGCACACATATCCGATTCTTAAACCGTAGACACCCCTCAAGATCTAACTAAAAATCTAAATCAGCACTCGAGCCACATTGACTCCTTTTTGCTATTAAGTCATTATCAACCTCTTGAGCTTCGCGGATCTGTTGTAGGAACAGTGGTCTCGCTTTCAATTCTGCAATAATCACACCATCATCAGTCATAGCTATATTCGCATTCATTGCACGTAAAGTAAATAGTGATTTTCAGCTAATTGCATCAGCAACCACATTAGCCTTCCCCGGGTGATAATTTATCACAAGCTCATAGTCCTTTAATAGTTCCAACCATCGTCGCTGTCTCAAATTCAGATCTTTCTGAGTCATTAAATACTTTAGACTCTTGTGATCCGAATAGACATGGCATTTTTTACCGAATAGGTAATGGTGCCATATTTTCAAAGCAAAAACTATAGCAGCCAACTCGAGATTGTGAGTCAGATAGTTCTTTTTGTGCGGCTTTAATTGTCTCGAGGCGTAGGCTACAACTTAACCCTTCTGCATCAAAACACTGCCCAAACCATTTAAAGATGCATCGCTAAAGATAATGAACTCTTTACCCGACTCTAGCTGAACAAGCACTGGAGCTTCCGTTAGCAAAGTTTTTAACTGATCAAAACTCTTATGACATCTTTCTGACCACTCAAATTTAACGTCTTTCTGTAATAACTTTGTCATCGGGGTTGCAATAATAGAAAACCCTTTCATGAAGCATCTATAGTACCCGGCAAGCCCTAGAAAACTCTGAACTTCAGAAACATCCCGCGGAGGTTTCCAATCAAGTATAGCCGAAACTTTACTCGGGTCAACCCGAATGCCTGATGCTGAAAAAACATGCCCCAGGAAGCTAACTTAATTCAACCAAAACTCACATTTGCTAAATTTAGCGTACAACTGCTTATCACGCAAAATTTGTAACACAAGTCTCAAATGCTCAGCATGCTCGGTTTCGTCACACGAATAGATCAAAATGTCATCTATGAATACAACCACAAATCGATATAAATACGGTCTGAATACCCAATTCATCAGATCCATGAAAACAGCAGGGGCACTAGTGAGTCCAAATGGCATCACTAAAAACTCGTAATGGCCATATCTCGTCCGAAAAGCAGTCTTAGGCACATCTGAGTCTCTAATTCGCAACTGATAATATCCTGATCTAAGATCGATCTTCGAGAATACCAAAGCTCCCTTTATCTGATCAAACAAATAATCAATACGAGGCAATGGATATTTATTCTTTACAGTCACTTTATTGAGTTGTCGGTAGTCGATGTACATTCTCAAAGTTTCGTCCTTTTTCACAAATAGGACTGGCGCACCCTAGGGAGAGAAACTTGGTCAAGCAAAACCTCTATCTGTCAAATCTTGCAACTGAGCTTTCAACTCTTTTAATTAGGTCGGTGCCATTCTATATGGAGCTATTGAAATCAGAGTCGTCCCTGGCACTAGCTCAATACCAAACTCTACCTCTCGAACAGGTGGCAATCCTGAAAATTCCTCTAGGAATACATTTGGATACTCACAAACAACTGGTATAGATACAATTTTCTTTTCGGTTACTTTACTGTCAATCACATACGCAAGATAAGCTTCGCAACCCTTTCTCAAATACTGTTGAGCCAACATCGAAGATATCACAGCTGGTAGCCCATTCAAATCCGTAAATTCAATTCAAATTATCTCGTTATTTTGACACCTCAAATCAATAGTCATTCATTTGTAATTCACTACTGTATCGTGTATGATTAACCAATCTATACCGAGGATAATATCGAACTCGTCAAATGGTAGCAACATCAGATCGACCGGGAAACATGAGTCTCGAATCATGAAAGGGCAATTCTTGCACATTCTGTCAACTAGCACACATCGACCCAGGGGATTTGAAACCCAAAGCACAAACTCAATAGACTCAACAGGTAGAGTCTTACTAGATACTAATGTTTCACACACATACGAATGAGTTGAACCAGGGTCAATCAGAGCAATTACACTAGTATCAAAGAGAGTGAATATATCGATGATAACATCTAGGGATGAAGCCTCCTCTCTAGCATGAATGGCATAAGCTCTAGCTGGCGCATGAGCCTCTGATCGAATAGCCGCATTTGAATTCCCTCTCTGAGTGCCGCTCTTACCTCCTACATTATGAGATGGTCTACCTCTAGCTGCAGTGCTGCTCGGTCTCGTACTCTGAGAAATATCCTTTTCAACTGTCTCCGGGCAATCTCGAACAAAATGATCCTACGAACCATATTTGTAGCAAGTGCGATTATTAGATTTGCCCTAACATTCACCAAAATGCCGCCTACCGCATTGTTGACACTTGGGCTTATTCTGTCTGGTATTGCCAACACTAGCAATCGATGTAGCCTGTGAACTCACTGGTGGTCGTTCTCGTATAGAGATCCCTGTGTTAGCTTTGGATCGTCTACTATTATTCTTGAACTTCTTTGTTGATGATTGAGAAAATTTACCCGCTAATCTCTTTCGAAAATCTCTTGCTTTAAACTCCACTTTTTATTTTTCTTTCCCCAGCTCTTCGGCTTTACAAGCTCGCTCGACAAGTACTACGAACTTATTTATTTCAAGTATGCCAACCAGTAGTTTTATATCTTCATTTAGCCCTTCTTCAAATCTTCGGCACATAGCAGCCTCAGATGAAACACACTCACGAGCATAGCGGCTAAGTCTCACAAACCTGCACTCGTACTCAGATACGGTCATATGACCCTGTTTAAGCTCAAGAAATTCCTTGCGTTTTGAATCTATGAATCATTGACTAATGTATTTCTTACGAAATTCTGTCTAAAAGAAGTCCCAGGTAACTCGTTCCTGTTGAACAACCGATACAAGAGTATTCCACCAATAATAGGTAGAATCCCGTAATAAAGATATGGCACACTTCAGGCACTCATCAGGTCTGCATGATAGCTCATCGAAGACACGAATGGTATTATCGAGCCAAAATTCAGCTCACTCAGCATCATCATCATTTTCTACTCTAAACTCTTGAGCCCCGTGTTTTCTAATTCAGTCAACCGGAGGCTTGCTTATTCTCTTAGGATTAACGATCGGGGGTACCACCGGTACTATAGGGGAAGTGTTCAGATTCAGGGGTTGTTGAACAGCCGGATCAGCTCAGATATACTGATTGAACCAATCATTCATCATGCTATATAAGGCTTGTTTAGCCCCCTCATTAGGATTACTCGCAGCTGGTTGAGATTCATCCGGTGCGGTCCCTTGCGCAGGAGTAGGTGCCACGCTCTCGACATCATCAGCTATAGCTCGCTCAGGATCTGGATCCATTTACTATACGAAAGAAAGAAACACAATTTCGCTGTCAAAAGTCATCACACTATCACATTATAAACTATGGCATGTATAGCTAGACCTACACGCACTACGTTAGTCCGAGAACAGACTAAACCGTAGCTTTGATACCAATAAAATGTAACACCTCTAACTCGTATCCGTCGTCGAATTAGGGTTATGAGGCATTACTCACCTGAACCAAAATCAGCACACTCATATAAATCATAATATTACTTGTAAGGCATATATGATCCCTACTTTCAAGTTTAAACGTATACTTAACAATTATTAAACATTAGCAAACAAAAATCAATTTAACAAAACAATCTATCATTCAATTTGTTATATCCGAATGTACCATGAATAAAACAAAATACACATTCATTGTATACTTAAACATTTACAAAAGAATCACGATTCTATATTGCCAATTACGCATAAAATAGTTTTTACCAAATAGTACAATTTATTATTCATTGGTTAATAAATTATAATGGCTGAATATACACCATATCTATATTCATTTCACCAACAAATTACCAAACATCTTGAACTAAATAAACTCATGCCAAAGTATTCAAAACCAATCATTTTATATATATATAGCCTAAAACGAAAATGTCAAATCTCAATAAAAATTCACACATATTATATTCGAATATTACATGAAAACCAATAAGATATATCTATCTAAAATTAAGTCAATACCATTGTCGTACCTTTACATCAAATATACCACAATTTGATCATTATTATAGGCACGTAGATAAAGCATACATAGCCATCTTATAACTTAACATGTATGTGCATGTATATAAATAAACTTAAGTTCACCTTCTAATCAAATATACTATATGTCTCACTCAAAACCATATTTATGCACACGATTTTCGCATGTATAACATACCAAGGAATGAATTTACAAGTCAAACATATAACAAGACTGAATATCCCCAAACATTAATACCTTGATCAAACATTTCCAACTCAAATCCAATACACTATATACTTTATTCAAACCAACCTCAAATACCTTAATATCATATATAACATAATATGAAAGAACTTCCAAGCTAAATTTATAATATGTCCATACATACACAAATAATAACACCGTAATCAAACATAACTAACCACACTTAAGCATAAAAGTTTAGCCATTTTCGCATGGCATTTGTACAAATATAAACCATTCAAAAATAAACCAAAAGAGACATAGTCTATACATGCCACAAGTTTCAAAAGAGTTATAACTTATACGATACCGAAGTTTAGTGATAGTGCGATTGACTTTGACGAAGATCCCTGAGCGTGAACTAGCTTTCAAAATCTACAAAATAGTCAAATAAACATATACAGTAAGCTATCATTGTAACATCCTAAAATTTGGAATTTTATGTATTGCATTATTTCTAGCGTTATGCTAGTTAAATTATTAATTGTATATGTTTAGGGGGTCTTGAGGAAGCTCGGGGTTTATTTGGTCTTAGTAAAAATTTTGTGTTTTGGCTTATTAAAGAGGGAAAGTTAGTGGCATCAAGGTTTATGGAATTAAATGAGTAAATTGCTAGCACAAGTGAGCAATTAGTGAAGAGGTTATGGCATTAAGTGAAAGACTTTGAGGGAGGAGGTTTAAATCCCGTAGTATGCAAATTTTGACTATTATTTTTGCATGCTCTCATTAAGTGTCGGCCAAGACGTATATATGGCAAGGTGTACTTCTTTATTTTTGGTAATTTGGCTAAGGAAATAAGGAAAAGTTGAGGTTGGGGAAAGGAATCAAAAGAAAAAGGCAAGTATGGGGGACATGTTGGCATAAAAAGGGGAGAATGTTATGGAAAGTGTGGTTTGCCAAATGTTTGATCAATATTGTAATGGATGTGGACGGTTTTGGGGGTAGATAGGTAGCCGAATTCTACTTTTGGAATTTGGTAAAAAGTTTTGTTGTTTTTGGCCAAAATCTTATTTGCAACTTTTGTGTCTTTTCTCCCAATTTGCTATTCTCCTTGCCGAAATCTCCTAGCACAATTGTGCATCTTTCTACTCTTTTGTTTGGTCAAATATTCATCTTTTGTTCATCTCCCTTGAATAGCCGAATTTGTGCTTTACCTTTTGGTAAAAACCAAAGTGATTGTTTTGGCCAACTTTTCTCTTTGACAAAATGTGTCATCTTCTCCAAATTCTTCCTGTTCATGCCAAAACTTCAAGTTGCTAATGAGCAATTTTTCTTCCTTTCTTCTTGTTGCCGAATGTACCTAAGCCATTGAGATAAAATTTGTTCACTCTTTATCCTTTGGAAAAATCGAAACCTCAAAAACATACTTGTTCTGTAACATCCCAAACCCGGTCTATGCATTAAGACCAAATTTTACATGTCACACAAAATGAACATACACCTGGACTTTTAAAGATTTAAAGAAAACGGATTTTTAAAAAAACATTTTAACATGGAGTTATTGAAAACTAAGTTTGATTACTAAATCTAATAATTTGTGTCATAAAAATTTATAAATTGAAACTTAGGAAAAATTGATTTAATATTTTGAGAAAATTTAAATAGTTCGAAAGTAATTTGAAAACAAAAATTTAAAAATATTGTTACAAAAATTACCGAGTTAAAACTATTTAAGAATGAAACCCTTTTCATATGTTTATTTAAGAAAACATTTATTTCTATTTAAAAAATAATCCCACTTAAGTATTTAAAGCATATTATAAAATCCATCCACAAGTAAAACATCCATAAAAATTTAACTAGAGGCCTTATTACAAAATAGAAAAAATAATAAAAAGTACTTAAAAAGAAATCCAAAATTTAAATAACCCATAATTCGTAGTGTGGCCTCCACTGAGTTGTCCCCAGCCCAAGCCTCCATCACTGATCATTACCTGAGGAGGGTAAAGAAAACGGGGTGAGTTACTTAGAACTTAGTGTGTAACTCACTTACCATTGTCACTGGGCCAAAAATTCAATTAAGCATTTATTGGGCCAAAGCCCATTTACAATCATAACATAATATCATATATAACATGCATGTGTTAAGCAATTTCCCAACCAAACCTAGTTTTCCATCCGCTACACACCACCCGTACCAACCAACACAGACCTGTGGGGAGCTTTAGTCACCCACCCCGCCAACACACCAAACTGGGCATTATGCCATATTTCAAACTGGGCATTAAGCCATATATCAATTTGTGGACAAGCCACCAGAATTTTGTAGCAAAGCTACCAGAACTTCTCTTCGTCAAATATCCTAACCCATGCAAATCATGTATATAATATGCACATTCAATTACTACAATCCATTCATATAATTATTACAAACATATGGCCCATTATAAAAAATTTCACAATCTGGCCCATATCACATTTTGGCCCTTATAACTCATATCACACTTGGCCCATATATCAAATATCACATTTGGCCCATATATCAAATATCACATTTGGCCCATATATCAGATATCACATTTGGCCCATATATCAGATATCACATTTGGCCCATATATCAAATATCACATTTGGCCCATATATCAAATATCACATTTGGCCCATATAGTCACTTTTATCTATTTGGCCCATTGAGGGCAATTTCGTAAAATTCACAGTCTTAATACCAATTTCATAGTCTTTACCGATAAATTGATAAATATGCTAGTTTACCCGATTTTACTATCTTGTGATTTAATCAAGTGATTAATACGATACGGTTATTTAACCCATGAGATACATAGTGTGAGATTACACACCTGATTACGGTAAGCACTACACTTTCCTGATCATCAACACCCTCGGAATCTCGAATAACTACTATTTGCCAGTTCTCTCTGGATAACGGTTCACAACCCAGTGGAAAATCCCGGATCGTCGATGCTTCACGATTACGAATAACCTTGAATAATTGATTTTCACCGGATGAAGGTCCACAACCCGGTGGAAAATCCCGAATCGTCGAAACGGCCCTTCATTTGAATCTAGAGGGGATCGCGAATCCGCTTCTTTTCCTATCCCTAATCACCACTCCTTTTGAGTCGATCTTGTTTGCCTCCATTGACAAATGAATATTAGTCCAAACTAATATTTCGTAATTAAAAACGATTGGTCTTATGAGCGAAGTCGGCTTACCACAAAATCCTTACGATCAAAGGATGAAAATCGAGTAATAGAGTCCCTATGATAAAATCGGTTAATAAACCCTATCTTTAACGAAATAAAAAGTAATATGGAATCCTAGAAAGAAATCCTTACCTTAAAGTTTTTGGACCGATTCCTAGCGATAACACGATGATTTTGAACACTCCAAGTTTTGGCCTTTCACTACGTTTCTATGGCAAAGAAAAAGATTTTGAATAAGGTATGGTATGATGATGGTCTCGATCCAAAAAGGCCATCCCATACCAAAATATAGATTCGACACAATGGAAAGGGTAAAATAAAAATACCAAAATATTGTAACTAGCCACTTACCGATCGATCACGTGTGAGTAGATAAAAATGGTTGAGAAAGAAATATGTGTGAAGTAGGAGATTTGGCTATGGTGAAAAATTGGACAGGATGATGCTTAATGATATTCGGCCATGGTGAATATTAAGGAGGGAATGATGTTGAGAGTTTTTGCAAGAAGAAAAAGAAGAAGAAAAGAGGGTGTCTATATTTCGGTTCTTCAAGAATGGGAGATGAACAAAGAAGAAGGTTTGAGGCTAGAGTGCATTTGGCAAAGAAGAAAAGGAGAGAAAAGACAAATGGCCCTTCAAGGTTATGTGGTTTCGGCACAAAGAGGAAATGGTTTGGAGAGAATGAGCAAATAAGACCGAAATGGTCAAAAATAAAATGGCCAAAAGAAAGCAAAAGTTTACCTATTGTTCATGATACATTCTGGCTAGGAGAAGAAATTGAGAGAAAATTTTGATGAGAAACACCAAAATGCCAAAATGAAAAGTGACCAACTAGCACCTAAACCTACCAAAAGCCAACCAAAAATTTGGCCACCCCCTAGCCCCTAAAAGCGTCCAAGTGCATGGCCAAAAGGTCAAAGTTTGGCCACTCAAAACTTTCCAAAACATCTTCCTTGTTTTAAGCCTTGTGTTCCCCCTACATGCCTTTTTCATATGATTCCCTTCCTTAAGTTTAAAACTTGCCTTTTCTCTTAGCCACCATACCATAAAAATAAAAGTCCAACTTACCATATGTACTAGGCTTGACCGACACTATGAGAAAGGAAAGCAAAAAATAAAATTCTCACATGCACATCAAAGGATTCGAACTCCTTCCCTCTAGGACCAGTTATGGCGCCATCTCCTCTTTACTACTAGCTCACTTATTCTAACTTTCACCACTTAATTACCATGAGATTTAAGGTCCCTTGTTCCACTTCATTAAAGTACTAATTACCAAAAATTATTCCAAAACTAAATAAATCCTGAGCCTTCTCGAGACTATTTAAACACACACATTGGATTATTTAACTAGCTAAGCACCAAAAAATGCAACATATAAAAACTCAAATTTTAGGATGTTACAATTCTACCCCCTTAAAGAAAATTTTGTCCTCGAAATTTACCTGGTTAAAAGAGGTGAGGATATTGCTGCTGAATTGTGTCCTCAGGCTCCCACGTAGCTTCCTCCGCTTCGTGATTACGCCAAAGAACCTTTACTAACGGTACTGACTTCTTTCTCAGCACTTTAACATCTCGATCTAAAATTTTCACTGGTTCTTCAATGAACGACAAGTCAGGCCTTAATTCAACTTCCTCTGCCGGTACTATGTGAGACGGATCCGATCGATAATGCCTTAACATAGAGACATGGAAAACACTATGAATCTGACTCAACTCTGGAGGTAATTCAAGCTAATAAGCCACTGGTTCTACACGCTTCAACACACAGTACGACCCGATGAACTGATGTAACATCCCGAAATTGGGCCTAGTAGGATTGGGCCCAATGGGCCTTGGGCGTAGGAATGTTTAAAAATTTGAGAACAAGAGAATGACATTATTGCAAATTGGACTTTTTAGCTAAGTGATTTTTGAAGGATACAAGGTTTCTATGAAGTCTCAGGTTTAACGGGCCTTAGGAAAAAAATTTGGTATTTTAGCACTTTAAGGAGAGATGGTAAGTAGCTTCAATGCTTATTGAAATAAATGAATAAATAGTTAGCATAAATGAGCTATTGGTAAAGAGGTTATGGCATCAAGTGAAGTACCTTGAGGGAAGAGGTTTAAATCCTTTTGTGTGCAATTTTGACTTTTATTTTTGTACTTTTTCCTTAAGTGTCGGCCAAGGAGTAAATATGGCAAGTTTGACTTCATTATTTTTGGTAAAATGGCTATAAGAATAAGGCAAGGTTAAAGTTTGGGAAAGGAATCAAGAGAAATAGGAATGAAAGGGGGACAAGAGGCTAATATCGGGGGAGGTGTTTTGGAAAGTATGGGTGGCCAAACTCTTATCCTAGGGGGGATGCATGTGGACGGTTTTGAGGTAGATAGGTGGCTGAAAATTTTACCTTGGCATTTGGTAAGGTCATGGTTTTGTTTTGGCCAAAAATCCTATTGCAACCTTTGTGTCATCTTCTCTCCTTTTGCTACTTTCTTTGCCGAAATTTTGTAGCACAATAGTGCATTTTCTCTTCTCTTCATTTGGTTACATATTCATCTTATGTCTAATCTCCTTGATAGCCGAGTATCATTGTTCATTCTCCTCCATAACCGAAACCTTTCCATCGTTCTTTCTTTCTCATTCCTTAAGCAATCGGGATATAGAGGGAGGCCGAATACCACAACATCGCCTAATCATCTCTAGTCATAGGACGGTCGTGAGAAACGGGATTATAATCGATTAAGGTAAGGAAGATCTTTCATAGTCCATTCGATATCTCCATTTGGTTATTGAGTTAATCAGATTGAAGGTAGGCTAATTGATATTGTTGGTAGGATCGATTCTTGGTGCATCGAGGGAGATCACAGTCGTGGTAAGTGGAGTTACCCTAATAAAGTGTTTCTAGTTTCGATTATCGAAGTTGAGACTAACCTTCTATCAACTATCAATATAGGTGCCGATATCGGTGAAAGCACAACTCGTAATCAAGGTGTGTAATCCCGCATCTTCCGAATATATGTTTGAAATGGTGAGTAAGTCTCACATCTCTTTGAAAGTTTACATGAAATATTCGTGATTCGTAGAAATACCGAAGAAAACCGATAACCGACATCCGTGATCACCTTGACGCATGATGCTCGTAGTGGTAATCATGTTTTGTAATAAAATAGATTCGATCGTAAATAAAGGATGACATATATTTGAAAAATCACAAAAAATTGGATAAAAGGAATTACAAAGTGAGTAAGATATCAAATTAAAGCCATCGTGTCTACTTTAATATGGAAGAAACTAAGGAAAAGGAATATTATATTCTTAGATATGTTAATTTTAGTGAGACCGGTTCGAATGACTTTGGGGTATTCTGTCTTTGTCTTGGAAAAATCGTATAAAATTGTAAAAAGTGAATTATGGGACATAATTTATATGTGGATTCCTTAGTTAGCCTATTATTAATAGAGACAAGTGGGAGCAGATATGAAAAGCATAAAGTGAGATATTTGGATTTTGGGTAAGAGAGGTCTAATCATTGGATAGTGAAAGAAGGAAAACTTTAAGAAATAAACTGTATAAAATGGTTAAGGTAAAATTCGGAAAAATTGTAGTAAGAATAAATATGAGTCTAGTTTCAAGGAGAATTTATGGATTTAGATTTGAGATTCCTAACATGAGTTATAGTCAATTAAGTCAGATGACGCAGATGGACGATTTCAAACTTTATGCCCCAAATTAGTAGTTAAGTTTAGGTTACTTAAATTACCATAATACCCTTAGAGGTAAATTACTGAAATACCCCTGGGTTGAAAGATAACCGAATTACCCTCGACGGTAAAATTATGAAAATGCCCTTATGGGCTGAATTATGAAAATGCCCTTATGGGACGAATTACGAAATTGCCCTCAATGGACTAAATCGATAAAAGTGATATATGGGCCAATTGTGATATTTGTTATATGGGCCAAATGTGATATTAGCTATATAGGCCAAATGTGATATTTGCTATATGGGCTAAATGTTATATTTGATATATCGGCCAAATGTGATATTTGCAATATGGGCCAAATGTGACATTTGCTATATGGGCCAAAATGTGATATGGGCCAGATTGTTTAAATTTTTATAATGGGCCGTATGTTTGTAATAATTATATGAATGAATTATTGTAAATGAATATGCATACATGATTTGTATGGCTTGGGATATTTAACGAAGAGAAGTTCTGGTAGCTTTGCTACAAAATTCTTATGGCTATATGTCCGGTTGATATATGGCCTCGTGCCCGCTTGATATATGGCCTCGTGCCCGCTTGATATATGGCCTCGCGTCAGCTTTGATATATGGCCTCGCATCTAATTTGATATATGGCCTCGTGCCCAGTTTGATATATGGCCTCGTGCCCAGTTTGATATGTGACTTTGTGCCCAGTTTAATATGGCTTAATTGCCCAGTTGGTGTGTTGGCGGGGTGTGTGACTAAAGCTCCCCACAGGTGTGTTGGTTGGTACGGGTGGTGTGTAGCGTATGGAAATTTAGGTTTGGTTTGGGAATTGCATATCACATGCATATTATATACATGTTATTATGTGATGATTGTAAATGGGCTTTGGCCCAATAAATGCTTAATTGAATTTTTGGCCCAGTGACAAAGGTAAGCGGGTTACACACTGAGTTCTTGTAACTCACCCCCTTTCTTTCTTAACCCTTGTAGGTAATGCTCAAAGGATTTGAGAACTTGGGGCCATGGATGACTCGATGGAGGCCATATTTTAAATTGGTGTTTGAACTTTATTAAATTACATATTCCGTTTTATTACTTTTGCTATTATGGGTTTTATTTGTAATAAGGCCTCTGGAGTATTTTATTATGTGCTTTATGTTTGATTTACTTATATTTTGCTTAAATTACTTTAAAATGGGATTTTTCTAGAAATTTAATTATAAGTTTTCCAAAATCGATTAACATATGAATTTCAAATAAACTTTTTACAAATATTTTTAACAATCAAATTTTCTCTCGATCTATTAACGATATTTTCGTGGTTACGCTTTATAAGATCATTACTTCAAAGTTAGTAGTATTTTATCAAATGTTTCAAATCAAATTTTTTTATTGATTTTAACCAATCAACACCTACTTTTGTACGAATAAAAAGGATGTAACATGTTTTTCTCATTTGACATGTTTTCTTTATACGTTATCGAAAAACTTTTTAGTGTGACACGCCGGATTTGGACCTAACTTTTAGGCCGGGTTTGGGGTGTTTCATTTTATGGTATCAGATCCTAGTTGCAAAACTCGGTCGTGGTTTGGGTTCAAAAGCGTTGTCCAAAGTTGTTTAGAATTTTGATTTATAAATATATGTTCTAAAGGAAGTATGGCACCAGGTATCCGGCACCAAGTCAAGTAAGTATTTGTTTTCATTTTATGATTATTATGTTACGAAAATTCTACAAAGTAGAATACTCTAGAACTGTTAGTCTTAAGAGTTGAAACTATAAAGACTGAGACTCTAGGATGCGAATTTGACTCTCGAAAATAACTTTTCTACTCGTACTCCATAAAACATCGTTTAATAAACATCGAATAGCATATTGATTCATAAAACTCTTAATCAAAATTATATCGACTTAGTGAACATGAGCACTAGAAGACGCGGACGTGGTAGACGTGGACGTGGTAGAGGCCGAGGTGCTAGGGCTAGATCTTTGGCACCAAGGCATGTGCTCGAAAGAGAGGCGCAGACATCGTTAGTGGCTGAGACGGGATCTCATGATCGAGTTGGGGTTGATGAGTTGACTCAGATAGTTAAGAAGGTATTGAAGGAGGTTAAGGGAATCAGTGAAGCACTTCGAGTTGGGTCTGTGGACTGTAAGAAGAAAGGAGATCGTAGTTCTTTTGGATCGCAGTCTTGTTCCGTAAAGCGAGTCAAGGCACGTCCAAATTTTTCAGCTTGCGATTATTGCAAAAGGCGTCATCCGGGTGAGTGCTGGAGGAGGTCAGGAGCATGTTTGAGATGCGGGTCTAAGGAGCATAAGGCTCGTGATTGTTCCATCACTATCAAGTCAGGTATGTTTTGGTTGGACGTGATGTTTGAATGTAGAAAATTTTATGAATGAGTGATAAATACCTGTTTGCTTCTGGGGTTTAAATATTTGATGATATGAAGGGTTTCCAAGGTTAGAGATAGAAAGCGAATTAGTGTTATTAAGATCAGAGTGCGCAGCGAAAGCTTAGTGATGTGATTTGAGCGATACTTTTAGTAGTTGATTGGAAATTTCGAGGACAAAATTTCTTTAAGGAGGGTAGAATTGTAACATCCCAAAATTGGGCCTAGTAGGATTGGGCCCAATGGGCCTTGGGCGTATGAATGTTTAAAATTTTGAGAACAAGAGAATGGCATTATTGCAAATTAGACTTTTTAGCTAAGTGAATTTGGAAGGATACAAGGTTTCTATGAAGTCTCGGGTTTAATTGGGCCTTAGGAAAAAATTTGGTATTTTAGCACTTTAAGGAGAGATGGTAAGTTGCTTCAATGCTTATTGAAATAAATGAATAAATGGTTAGTGTAACAGCCCAAACCCGGCCCAAACGTTAGGACCGAATATGGGTCGTTACGGAGAAAACTTTTGAAACCCATTTTCGAAATCCAACTAAATTTTGTTGAAAAAACTTCTTGTTTTGGTTATTTTGCTAAGATCATACCTAGTGTTTATTTTAAAAAAAATAATTAAGTCAAGTTATGAAACCAATTTCAGATGTGCCCGAGGGCACGGTAAAACATTTTCGTGTTAATTTAGAAAACGCGTGATTTAAATTTATAATAAAGATAAAATATCCCACATATAAGGAATAATTAAAGTAAAGTATAATGAGGCCTTATTACATCCAAAATAAAACAATCCAATAATGTAATTTAAAATAACAAGAATCAAAGTCCATTAAAGCTTAAATCCACCGCATGGCCTCCTCAAGTCCCTCCGGCTCCATGTCCGCGATCTAAGCATCACCTGAAAAATTAATGGAGAAGGTGAGTCACCAAGACTCAGTATGTAACCCTTCCCGTTTAAAAACATTTTTTCATACACAACATATAATAATTAATAAGCGAATAATGTATACCCAACCTAGCCAACCATACGCCACTCGCTCACCCCTGTTGTGGTACCAAACCATTGGTGGTGCCAAACCACTGGTGACATATAGTCACAACGTGTTACCAAAACACTGGTGTCCGTAGACACAAATCAGGTGATGGGGCCAACCCATCGTGTGATACCAAATCACTGGCAGACGATCCCATATCTCAAGTGGGGCCAACCCACGGTGGTGTTAACCACGAGGATAAGTCGCTATTGAGGTACCAAACCTCCGGAGGTACCAAACCTCCGGTGACATATAGTCACGGTGTGCTACCAAAACCTTGGTGCCCGTCGGCACAATATCACCGCCCCTCCACTCATCAATCCCACAACAGATAAACATACATATATTTCATGCCATCACATTCTTAAATCTCATGTGTCAACACATCATGCTTACCAAAAGCATTAATAATAATAAATCACATTACAGGTACTTACCTGAATCACCACTTATACCGATTTGGTATTCATTCCAATGCTACATTCATAAAAGATGAGCATTCACAAGGTTAAGCATATTTAATATATTATATAGTGTGTATGTACACACTGTTACTACGATAGTCTCAAATCCGAAGATAACCAATCGGCCACCTTATATCTCTTTGTTCCTATATTCGCCATAATAGAGTTAGTGATATGGGCCATTCGCCAAACCAATTGATTTGAGAGGATTCCTTGTGAACCCTAACGTTACCTTTACGCTTTAGGATACTTGACCACAATACCCGATTCAGAATCGCTTCATCAATTACCACCCATTAGTAAACAAGCCATTAGCCTTGACTTTTAAATATTTGCAAACTAAAACTTATGAGAACCGATTCTTACCAACACTTACCACTTGATTGGTCACGAATGGAACTTAGTTGACGACCTCCAAAATTCCGAACACCTAGACAGATTAGGTTAGTACCTTGTAAAAATCGACAAGGATAGGAAGAAGGAAGCATAGGCATTGACCAACTCTACTTACCATACACTTGATTGAACACCTAGCGAAATCTCGATGTGCCTATGCCTCTTACACCATTCGCCAAGGTGAGCAAAATAGGAGAAGAGAAAATCAGCCCTTCAAAGGGAGTGATTCGCCAAGTAGAGCTTTTGGAAAAGGGATTTCGGCACCTTGATGGGAGTTAGATTCGGCTATTTAGAGGTAGGACAATAGGGGTTTTATGAAGAAAAGAAATAGAGGGGCTTTGGAGATGTGGAGGATTCGGCCAAGGTTTTGGAGAGGTTGTAAAAGAAAGAAAAATATAAGATGAGTGGTTTGAGAGTTTCGGCAGTTGCAAAGATGGAGAAAAGAGCAAAACAAATGCTAAGCTGATGCTATTTATAAGCATTCGGCAACTCCCCCCTCTTTCAATAGTCCTTGCCGTCCACTCCTCCTCAATAAGGAGTCCAAGATGCCTCAAACTTCCTTGAATCACTCTAGACCACCCATTCAAACTAACATGATTTAATTTGAATTTAATTCCTAATAATCTTTATTAATCCTCAATATTCATCTATTATCCTTAAAATAAAATCCCCTATTATCCTTCTTTTAACTTATTTATTTATCATCAATAAATAAATAATAAGAGTTTAAAGAGAGGAGAAACTCTCCCCATGTGCCGTCAAAATGAAGTGCAAAAAGAGGGACTTCCGCGACTCGAACACAAGCTCTCCCTTGCTCCTTGGTGGCGTCACATGTAGCTCTTAAGTGGGCTTGCTTTGCCACTTGGTCTAAGCTCATTTTATGTCCAAATTATCCCCATTTATTCTTATAACACCCTCTTGCCAAGGCTCCTTCCTTAAAAGTTTAAAACTAAAATTTCCCACCAAATCGAGCCAACACAAAGCCTTAAATTAATCATTATTATTCCATAAATAATGACATAGCGATTCTTACATAAGAAAATAACTAAATTCCAAATAACCCCACTTTTGGGATGTTACTGATTCTACCCCTTAAAATAAATTTCGTCCCGAAATTACATAACTAAAACAGATGAGGGTATTGCCGCCGTATCACATCCTCAGGTTCCCACGTAGCTTCCTCAGCACCATGATTCCGCCATAGCACTTTCACTAAGGGCACTGACTTCCTACGTAGAACCTTTATATCTCTATCCAAGATCTGAACAGGTTCTTCCTCAAAAGATAAGTCTGCGTTAACCTCGATTTCTGTCACAGGTACCACATGTGATGGATCTGACCGATACCGTCTTAACATTGATACGTGAAAGACGTCATGTATCTGACTTAACTCTGCGGCGGTCAAGGCGATAAGCTACCGGTCCTATCCGCTTCAACATCAGATATGGGCCAATGAATCTTGGGCTCGACTTCCCTTTCGCCCAAATCTTAGTACCTTCTTCCAAGGCGACACCTTTAGAATACCTTGTCTCCTACAAAGATACTCCATTTCCTTGCGTTTGAGATCGGCATAAGACTTCGCCTATCCGATGCCTCCTTGAGACGAGACCGAATCACTTTGACTTTGTCTTGATCTCGCTACCAATTCGGGCCCAACACTTGTCGTTCACCCAACTCCAGTCCAACACGCGGGGTTCGGCATTTTCACCATACAAGGCTTCAGTATGGTGCCATCTGAATACTAAGCTTGGTAGTTTGTTGTTGTAGGCGAACTCAGCTAGAGGTAAGAATTCCTCCCAACTACCTCGAATTCCAAGACACAACCCTCAAACATATCTTCTAAGATCTGTATGACCCTTTTCATTTGCCCGTCCGTCGAGGATGGAAAGTATCTTGAAATCCAACCGCGTACTCCAATGCTTGATGTAACGCTTTCCAAAACCTCAAGTGAACCTTGGGTCCCTATCCGAGATAAGCGACACTGCGGTACACCATGCAATCGACTATCTCGCCACATACAACTTTGCAAGCTTCGGGTGAGTAATCCATTCTCACCGGTATGAAGTGGTGATTTAATCAGACGGTCTACGATTACCCAAAGCGCATCTTTCTTCTTTGGGCGTAAGGGTAGACCACCGCGAAATCCATAGTGATCCGCTCCACTTCCATTGAGGGATCTTTACCGGTTGAAGTAACCCGATGGTAAGCGGTGTTCACTTAACTCACGACACGTCAAACACTTCCCTACGAATTCCGTTATCTCACGCTTCAACCCGCCACGTAGCTGTTTAGTAGATCTCCATACATCTTGCTTCCTCCGGATGCATAGCGTAGAGGGCTGCTATGAGCATCTGGAGAATTTTCCGCCTCAACTCCATATCCTTTGGCATCTGGGGCCGTCCTTGAAAACATAACACACCATCACCGGTCAAACTATACCCTTCTAAACCACCATCCACGAACTTGCATTCTCTTCGCATTTAAGCCTTCATCTACTAACTGTTTTGTTCTTAATCTCCTCGACCCATGTTGGCTTAACTTGAAGTTACGCCAAAAGGCTTCCATCGTCATATAGGCTCAATCGAGGCGAACATTGCTCTTAACTCCGCCACGACCTTCCGGCTCAACGCCGACCACCACGTTAGCCTTACCCGGATGATATTCGATGGAGCGATCGTAGTCCTTTAATGACTCAATCCATCGGCATTGTCTCGATTGAGATCCTACGGGTGGAAGATACCTCAAACTTTTGTGGTCCGTGTAAATTACCGACTTCTCCCCATAAAGATAATGTCTCCATACTTTTAGGGCGTAAGACGGCATTGCGGCTAACTCGTGTCATGAGTTGGATAGTTAACCTCATGCGGCCTTTAATGACGGACGATAGGCTACTACCTTCCCATCTCAGATCAGACACACCCCAAACCGGTGTGAGATGCATCACAAGATGATCGTGAATAATTTCCCGCTCGGGTTGCACTAAACGGAGCTTAGTCAAAATTTTCCTTAGCTTATCAAAGCTTTCTGCCGCTTTCTCGACCATACAAACGGAACACCTTTCCTTAGCAACTTAGTTAATCTACTGCGATCGAGAGAACCCTTCCACAAATCTTGGTAATACCGCTAACCCTGTAAAACTCCAGTATCTCTCGCCACCGACTTAGGTGGTTTCCACTCAATACCGCTTCAATCTTATGGAATCCACTCTAATCCTTCCACCGACACTACGTGACCTAAGAAAGCCACCTCCTCACCAAAATTCGCACTTCTTGAATTTGGCATACAAACTATTTTCCTCAACACTTGTAGGACTATCCAGTAAATGCTTGTCGTGCTCCTCCTCCGTCTTAGAGTATACCAATATGTCGTCAATGAACACTACGACGAATTGGTCCAAGTATTGTTGAAAAACTCGTTCATTAAATCCATGAACGCCGCGGTGCATTGGTCAACCCGAATGGCATAACTAGGAACTCGTAATGCCCATACCGAAGTTCGAAAAGCCGTCTTGTGAACATCGCCCCTTCACCTTAAGTTGATGGTAACCGACCTAAGGTCTATCTTTGAAAACACCGACGCCCTTCAACTGGTCAAACAAGTCATCGATTCGGGCAATGGGTACTTGTTTTGATCGTTAACTTGTTTAGCGGCGGAATCGATGCACATTCGCATAGAACCGTCCTTCTTCTTGACAAACAACACAAGCGCTCCCCACGGAGATATACTAGGTCGAATAAACCCCTTATCCAAGAGCTCCTGAATCTGAGCCTTCAGCTCCACCAATTCCTTTGGTGCCATCCGGTAAGGTGCTATAGACACAAGTGCCGCTCCGTTAGGGTAGCAGTCTATATCAATTCGACTTCCGATCTGGAGGCGGACCCGGAAGTTCTTCTGGGAACACATCAGCAAATTCCCCAACCGTTCGGACCTTTCCAACTACTGACTCCTTAGCTTCCAAAGCACAAATTCGCACCAAATACGCCTTACAACCCTTCTTGACCATCTTTTCCGCCTTCAAGGCAGAAACCACATTGGATAGGTAATTCCTTCTATCACCTATCATAACCACTTCACCATTCTCAGTCTTAAGAACCATGCGCTTAGCGCATAATCCAAATTACCGATACTTAGCCACCAATCCATTCCAAGGATCAAATCGAACTCCCGAATGGTAGTTCCATCGATCGACCACGAATCGACCCTTGGAGTTCTAGGGTGCGTCCCTAAAAAGTTTGTCTACCACTACTGAGTGACCTAAAGGACTCACTCACCGTCATCTCCCTAGCGGCAGCCTCTGAGTCTAGGTTCAAAGTCTCTACCACCCCATCAAGCACGTATGAGTGTGTAGACCCCACATCAATTAATGCATAATAAGGAGACCAAAATCGAAACGCATCGGTTATGACATCCAGGTGCGTCACCCTCCTCGCGACGCCTTGCCGCATAGACTAAGCCAGGCTGCCTAGCCTCTGTGTTGCCTGAACCTCTGCCCTGAGTTCCTCGACCTCGGTTAGGACCATTGCTTCCTCTGCCATTACCACGACCCCTCTGCGGTCCCACATTTCGGTCCTGAGTACGGTTCTGCCCCTCTGGCTGATTCCGAGCTCGCTTTCGGGGACAATCTCTGACCCGATGTTCTAAAGACCCACACTCAAAACATCCTCTATCGCGGTCGAACATCCTCCCCAATGGGACTTCCCACAATGATTGCTTTGGCCGAGCCTCGATTATTAGCTACGGGCCTTCTTTGCTGATTTGGCCCACTGCCTAGCCTTCTTCTCGATCATTACCTTCGGATCCAAAGTGACCCAAATCCTCTCTTCGATTATTTCTACTATAATTACGCCTCACGACCTCCTTGATCCCTCGGCTACTTTAGCCTTTTCCACAAGAGATGAAAACTCACGAACTGCTGCATGGGCAATTAGTAACCTCAAGTCATCTGAGTCCGTCCTCAAAGCGGACCATGGCGCTCGTGTTCGATGGCTACAATTCCTCCGCATACCTACTCACCTTAAAAACTCCGCCTCATACTCGCCACGGACTTAGTTCCTTGCACTAAACCCGAAAAGTCTTCCTCTGGCGTCGGTGTAGCTGGTGCCCACATATTTCTTCCAAAGCGGTTTTGAAGTAGTCCCACGTAAGATCATCATGTGGCTCCATCCCGAATCGTCACCACCACTGCACGCTTCATCCTTTAGAAGCGACATTGCCTTTCACTTTTCCTCCTCGGTCGGTCAAGTTCATCCATTACCCTTTCAGAGATTCCAACCAATACTGCTACACTGGTGCCACTCACGACACACCGGAACACCTCGGCTCCGTTGGACGAATCCGCCGGGAGCAGATTTCGAGCTCCTAAATTTCCACCATTGACCACCAATTCGAGGACTCGCAACACTGCCATGACGCATCGCCTCTCCCGTCGATCTCGCTCCTCACTCAAAAGTGGAGGTGGTGGTGGCGGTGGTACATCGTTTTGTAACCTTGTCCCGACTGACGGGTTCGAGACAAATCATCCTACCCCTACCGCGTCCACGGCGTCCACGCCCTCTAGAACTCATTCTATCTCTGCGCTTTTAATCGATTAAGAGAAATTTTATCGTTAGCATTTGTTCCACTTTATTACTCGCAAGAAATTTTATGGATAAAGTTTATCGTGAGATTCTTTCGTGCAAACAGTGGTTTCATCTTCATCCTAGTTCACACAAAGAAGTTCTTGCATCCATTCCCTAATGCTTTCCATACCTATTCACTCTTTGGACATTTACGCCCATTTCTAACCCGAGGTATTTTCGTCATTTTCCTCTGAGGGTATTTTCGTAAAGAAATTTTAAAACTTTAGTAGAGTAGGTTGTTTTGAAACTCCCAAAACTGGAGGTTTTTGAAAAAGTTGTAAAATTTTAAAGCTACATCATCACTTTGAAGCGAGGGTATTTTGGTAATTTTGTTAAATCGGGGGTAATTTCGTAATTTTTGTAAAACAAGGGTGTTTTAACCATTATAAAACTCAGGGTCCCGTTTAAGAATTTTCCTTCTTAAAGCGGTGATGTTGCAAAAATTTTTGTACTCGAGGCATTTTGGTAATTTTGTAAGTTGAGGGCGTTTTCGTAATTTTTCCAAACCAAATATTTTGCTGATGATTTTCAAGGCTAAGTTGTTGAATATTTATAGAATAGTTAAAATTTTTGGACAAAATCATTGATTTGATATTTTATGAACAGAGGTATTTTAGTAATTTTACCCTAAGGGCATTTTTGTAATTTTCCGAAATCAAGTTTTTCAAGGAAAGCGTTGTAAAATGATGTTTTTCGATTTGAAAGAGTTATTACGAAATTTTGAAAACATTAGGGTTCTTGTTGTTTCGTTCCTTTCAAAACATGGCTAATTCCCTTTCGGGTTTTAGTCATTAGGTTTAGCCTATGACCGAACCTTCTTGGTCGAGTGAACCCAAGCTACGCACTGAGTGAGTTTTAGTGTGTGGAGAGGAGGTGAGTCGCATCTGATTTGCTTAAATACCAAGCTCCACAGAACCTTTCTAGACATGCGTCTGAGAGGTTACCACACCACCGAGCCCTTTGAGTTAGGGTGAACCCAGAGCTACGCGCACTGTAGGATACTGCGAAGAGGTGGTGAGTCACTTGATTTGCTTAAATACCTGTGCTCTTAGGTTCCAATCCTAGACATGCGCATCTGGGGTTACCACACCCTAGCTCATTGACTAAGTCATAGATTGGTTTAGTTCTTTAAATCTTATGTTTAGCTTGTGTGTTTGAGTAATCTAATCCTAGGGTTCAAATTCCTATAAGTCTACCTACGTTCCATGCTTCCTACCCTTCTACAGAATATAATCCACAAAGAAGTCTAGAGGTACTTACAGGCGGATCGGTCTTGGGAGACTTGGGCCATCGCTTTAAAACCAAAAAAAACAATTAATAAGGCCTATTAAAACATTTTGGGCCTTGGGCCCCACAAATGAAGTTTTGAACTGGGCTCTGATACCAATTTGTAACAGCCCAAACCCGGCCCAAACGTTAGGACCGAATATGGGTCGTTACGGAGAAAACTTTTGAAACCCATTTTCGAAATCCAACTAAATTTTGTTGAAAAACTTCTTGTTTTGGTTATTTTGCTAAGATCATACCTAGTGTTTATTTTAAAAAAATAATTAAGTCAAGTTATGAAACCAATTTGAGATGTGCTAGAGGCGCAGTAAAACATTTTCGTGTTAATTTAGAAAAACGCGTGATTTAAATTTATAATAAAGATAAAATATCCCACATATAAGGAATAATTAAAGTAAAGTATAATGAGGCCTTATTACATCCAAAATAAAACAATCCAATAACAGAATTTAAAATAACAAGAATCAAAGTCCATTAAAGCTTAAATCCTTTGCATGGCCTCCTCAAGTCCCTCGGCTCCATGTCCGCGATCTAAGCATCACGAAAAATTAATGGAGAAGGTGAGTCACCAAGACTCGAGATGTAACCCTTCCCCGTTTTAAAACATTTTTTCATACACAACATATAATAATTAATAAGCGTAATAATGTATACCCAACCTAGCCAACCATACGCCCTTTGTCTACCCGTTGTGGTACCAAACCACCGGTGGTGCCAAACCACTGGTGACATATAGTCTGGCAATGTTACCAAAACACCGTGTCCGTAGACACAAATCGGTGATGGGGCCAACCCATCGTGTGATACCAAATCAACGCGGACGATCCCATATCTCAAGTGGGGCCAACCACGGTGGTGTTAACTACGAGGGATAAGTCGCTATTGAGGTACCAAACCTCTGGAGGTACCAAACCTCTGGTGACATATAGCCGATTGTGCTACCAAAGCCTTGGTGCCCGTCGGCACAATATCACTGCCCCCTCCACTCATCAATCCCACAACAGATAAACATACATATATTTCATGCCATCACATTCTTAAATCTCATGTGTCAACACATCATGCTTACCAAAAGCATTAATAATAATAAATCACATTACAGGTACTTACCTGAATCACCACTTATACCGATTTGGTATTCATTCCAATGCTACATTCATAAAAGATGAGCATTCACAAGGTTAAGCATATTTAATATATTATATAGTGTGTATGTACACACCTGTTACCACGATAGTCTCAAATCCCGAAGATAACCAATCGGCCACCTTATATCTCTTTGTTCCTATATTCGGCCATAATAGAGTTAGTGATATGGGCCATTCGGCCAAACCAATTGATTTGAGAGGGATTCCTTGTGAACCCGAACGTTACCTTTACGCTTTAGGATACTTGACCACAATACCCGATTCCCGAATCTGCTTCATCAATTACCACCGATTAGTAAACAAGCCATTAGCCTTCGGCTTTTAAATATTTGCAAACTAAAACTTATGAGAACCGATTCTTACCAACACTTACCACTTGATTGGTCACGAATGGAACTTAGTTGACGACCTCCAAAATTCCGAACACCTAGGCAGATTCGGTTAGTACCTTGTAAAAATCGACAAGGATAGGAAGAAGGAAGCATAGGCATTGACCAACTCTACTTACCATACACTTGATTGAACACCTAGCGAAATCGATGTGCCTATGCCTCTTACACCATTCTGCCAAGGTGAGCAAAATAGGAGAAGAGAAAATCAGCCCTTCAAAGGGAGTGATTGACCAAGTAGAGCTTTTGGAAAAGGGATTTGGCACCTTGATGGGAGTTAGATTGGCTATTTAGAGGTAGGACAATAGGGTTTTATGAAGAAAAGAAATAGAGGGCTTTGGAGATGTGGAGGATTCGCCAAGGTTTTGGAGAGGTTGTAAAAGAAAGAAAAATATAAGATGAGTGGTTTGAGAGTTTGGCGGTTGCAAAGATGGAGAAAAGAGCAAAACAAATGCTAAGTCGATGCTATTTATAAGCATTCGCAACTCTCCCCTCTTTCAATAGTCCTTGCCGTCCTCCTCCTCAATAAGGAGTCCAAGATGCCTCAAACTTCCTTGAATCACTCTAGACCACCCATTCAAACTAACATGATTTAATTTGAATTTAATTCCTAATAATCTTTATTAATCCTCAATATTCATCTATTATCCTTAAAATAAAATCCTATTATCCTTCTTTTAACTTATTTATTTATCATCAATAAATAAATAATAAGAGTTTAAAGAGAGGAGAAACTCTCCCCATGTGCCGTCAAAATGAAGTGCAAAAGAGGGACTTCATGACTCGAACACAAGCTCTCCCTTGCTCCTTGGTGGCGTCACATGTAGCTCTTAAGTGGGCTTGCTTTGCCACTTGGTCTAAGCTCATTTTATGTCCAAATTATCCCCATTTATTCTTATAACACCCTCTTGCCAAGGCTCCCTTCCTTAAAAGTTTAAAACTAAAATTTCCCACCAAATCGAGCCAACACAAAGCCTTAAATTAATCATTATTATTCCATAAATAATGACATAGCAGTTCTTACATAAGAAAATAACTAAATTCCAAATAACCCCACTTTTGGGATGTTACAGTTAGCATAAATGAGCTATTGGTAAATAGGTTATGGCATCAAGTGAAGTACCTTGAGGGAAGAGGTTCAAATCCCTTTGTGTGCAATTTTGACTTTTATTTTTGCACTATTTCCTTAAGTGTCGGCCAATGAGTAAATATGACAAGTTTGACTTCATTATTTTTGGTAAGGTGGCTATAAGAATAAGGCAAGGTTGAAGTTTGGGAAAGGAATCAAAAGAAATAGGAATGAAAGGGGGACAAGAGGCTAATATCGGGGGAGGTGTTTTGGAAAGTATGGGTGGCCAAACTCTTATCCTAGGGGGGATGCATGTGGACGGTTTTGAGGTAGATAGGTGGCTGAAAATTTTACCTTGGCATTTGGTAAGGTCTTGGTTTTGTTTTGGCCAAAAATCCTATTGCAACCTTTGTGTCATCTTCTCTCCTTTTGCTACTTTCTTTGCGAAATTTTCTAGCACAATAGTGCATTTTCTCTCTCGTTGAATTGGTCACATATTCATCTTTTGTCTAATCTCCTTGATATAGAATATCATTGTTCATTCTCCTCCATAACCAAACCTTTCCATCGTTCTTTCTTTCTCATTCCTTAAGAAATCGTGATATAGAGGAGGCCAATACCACAACATCGCCTAATCATCTCAGTCATAGGACGATCGTGAGAAATGGGATTATAATCGATTAAGGTAAGGAAGATCTTTCATAGTCCATTCGATATCTCCATTTGGTTATTGAGTTAATCGGATTGAAGGTAGGCTAATTGATATTGTTGGTAGGATCGATTCTTGGTGCATCAAGGGAGATCACAATCGTGGTAAGTGGAGTTAGCCTAATAAAGTGTTTCTAGTTACGATTATCGAAGTTGAGACTAACCTTCTATCAACTATCAATATAGGTGTTGATATCGGTAGAAAGCACAACTTGTAATCAAGGTGTGTAATCCGTACCCTTCCGAATATATGTTTGAAATGGTAAGTAAGTCTCAGATCTCTTTGAAATTTTACATGAAATATTCTGTGATTCGGTAGAAATACCGAAGAAAACCAATAACCGCATCCGTGATCACTCGGACGTGCGTATGCTCACAGTGGTAATCATGTTTTGTAATAAAAACAGATTCAGTCAGAAATAGTGACGTGTATTTGAAAAATCACGAAAAATTGGATAAAAGGAATTACAAAGTGAGTAATATATCAGATTAAAGGTTACTGTGTCTAATTTAATATGGAAGAAACGGAGAAGGAAAAGGAATATTATATTTCGAGATATGTTAATTTTAGTGAGACCGGTTCGAATGACTTGGGGTATACATTACATCTTGGAAAAATTGTATAAAATTGTAAAAGTTAATTATGGGACATAATTTATATGTATAATTTATATGTATGGATTCTTTCGTGAGCCTATTATTAATAGAGACAAGTGGGAGCAGTATATGAAAACTGTACAGTGAGATATTTGGATTTTGGGTAAGAGAGGTCAGAATAGTTGGACAGTGAAACAAGGGTAACTTTAAGAAATAAACTGTACTAAATGGTTAAGGTAAAAATTCTAGAAAAATTGTAGTAAGAAGAAATATGAGTCTAGTTTCAAGGAAAATTTACGGATTTAGATTTCGAGATTCCTAACATGAGTTATAGTCAATTTAGTCTGTATGACGCAGATGGACAGTTTCAAACTTTTATGCCCCAAATTAGTAGTTAAGCCTAGGTTACGAAATTACCATAATACCCTTAGAGGGTAAATTAGCGAAATACCCTTGGGTTGCGAGATTACCGAATTACCCTCGATGGGTAAAATTACAAAAATGCCCTTATAGGCTGAATTACAAAAATGCCTTTATGGGCCGAATTACGAAATTGCCCTCAATGGACTAAATCAATAAAAGTGATATATGGGCCAATTGTGATATTTGTTAGATGGGCCAAATGTGATATTTGATATATGGGCCAAATGTGATATTAGTTATATGGGCCAAATGTGATATTTGCTATATGGGCCAAATGTGACATTTGCTATATGGGCCAAAATGTGATATGGGCCGGATTGTTTAAATTTTTATAATGGGCCGTATGTTTGTAATAATTATATGAATGAATTATTGTAAATGAATATGCATACATGATTTGCATGGGTTGGGATATTTAACGAAGAGAAGTTCTAGTAGCTTTGCTACAAAATTCTTATGGCTATATGCCCAGTTGATATATGGCCTCGTGCCCAGTTTGATATATGGCCTCGTGTCTAGTTTGAGATATGGCATCGTGCCCAGCTTGATATATGGCCTCGTGCCCAGATTGATATATGGCCTCGTGCCCAGTTTGATATATGGCCTCGTGCCCAGTTTGATATATGGCCTCGTACCCAGTTTGATATATGGCCTCGTGCCCAGTTTGATATATGGCTCGTGCCCAGTTTGATATATGGCTTCGTGCCCAGTTTGATATATGGCTTCATGCCTAGTTTGATATATGGCCTCGTGCCCAGTTTGATATATGGCCTGGTGCCCAATTTGATATATGGCCTGGTGCCCAGTTTGATATATGGCCTCGTGCCTAGTTTGATATATGGCCTCGTGCCCAGTTTGATATATGGCTTTGTGCCCAGTTTAATGGCTTAATTGCCCAGTTTAATATGGCTTAATTGCCCAGTTGGTGTGTTGGCGGGGTGGGTGACTAAAGCTCCCCACAGGTGTGTTGGTTGGTACGAGTGGTGTGTAGCGGATGGAAATTTAGGTTTTGTTTGGGAATTGCATATCACATGCATATTATATACATGTTATTATGTGATGATTGTAAATGGGCTTTGGCCCAAGAAATGCTTAATTGAATTTTTGGCCCAGTGACAACGGTAAGTGGGTTACACACTGAGTTCTTGTGACTCACCCCCTTTCTTTCTTAACCCTTGTAGGTAATGCTCAGTGACGAGGACTTGGGGCCATAGATGACTCGATGGAGGCCATATTTCAGAAATTGGTGTTTTGAACTTTATTAAATTACATATTCCATTTTATTACTTTTGCTAATATGGGTTTTATTTGTAATAAGGCCTCTGGAGTATTTTATTATTTGCTTTATGTTTGATTTACTTATATTTTGCTTAAATTACTTTAAAATGGGATTTTCTAGAAACTTAATTATAAGTTTTCCAGAATTGATTAACATATGAATTTCAAATAAACTTTTTACAAATATTTTTAACACAAAAATTTTCTCTCGATCTATCAACGATATTTTCAAAAGTCACAGTTTTATAAGATCATTACTTCAAAGTTAGTAGTATTTTATCAAATGTTTCAAATCAAATTTGTTTTTCTTGATTTTAACCAATCAACACCTACTTTTGTACGAATAAAAAGGATTTAACATGTTTTTCTCATTTGACATGTTTTCTTTATACGTTATCGAAAAACTTTTTAGTGTGACACGTCGGATTCGGGCCTAACTTCTAGGCCGGGTTTGGGGTGTTACAACTGAGGGCTCAACTTGCCCTTCCTTCCAAATCAAGATCTTCTTTCGAGGTGAGACCTTTAGAAAGACTTGATCTCCTACCGAAAACTCAATATCCTTACGCTTCAGATCCGCATAAGATTTCTGTCTATTCGATGCTTCCTTTAACCGTGCCCGAATTACCTTTACCTTTTCTTCCGTCTCTGATATCAATTTAAGACCCAATAACTGTCGTTCTCCCAATTCAGTCCAACAAGTAGGAGTACGGCACCTACGACCATACAATGCTTCATAGGGTGCCATTTGGATACTGGATTGATAACTATTATTATACGCAAACTCTGCCAACGGTAGAGAATCCTCCCAACTCCCTCTGAAGTCAATCACATAGCCCCTTAACATGTCTTCCAAGATCTGGATTACTCTCTTCGACTGACCATCCATCTGAGGATGAAATGCTATACTAAAATTCAACTTGGTTCCCAAAGCTTCATGTAAAGCCTTCCAAAACCGTGATGTAAACCTAGGGTCCCTGTCCGATATAATAGACACTGGTACCCCATGCAACCTCATGATCTTTGCTACATACAACTTGGCCAACTTCTGCAATGAGTAATCCGTTCGAACAGGTAGAAAATGGGTAGTTTTAGTCAACCGATCCACTATTACCCAAACAGAATCTTTCTTAGTAGGCGATAAAGGTAACCCACTAACAAAGTCCATCGTTATCTGTTCCCATTTCCATAATGGAATCTTTACCGGTTGCAACAATCCCGATGGTAATTGGTGTTCCACCTTCACTTGTTGACAAGTCAAGCACTTACTCACATATTCAGTAACTTCCCATTTCAATCCTGGCCACCAATACTGCTCACGGAGGTCTCGATACATTTTATTTCCCCCGAGGTGCATAGCATAAGGGCTATTATGCGCCTCTCGCAGGATCATTTGTCTCAATTCTGAATATTTGGGCATACAAATTCTTCCGCGAAAACACAGTACTCCATCCTTGTCAAATCCAAAATCCCCTATTACACCACTTTCAACTTATTGAAGTAAGGGACCCAACTTTTCATCTGATAACTGTTTCTCCTTGATTTGTTCTAACCACATAGGCTTCACCTGAAGTTCCGCTAGTAGACTGCCATCTTCATACAAACTGAGATGAGCAAACATTGCTCTTAACTCTGATATTACCTTACGACTCAACGCGTCCGCCACCACGTTAGCTTTTCCAGGGTGATACTCGATTGAGAAGTCATAATCCTTCAACAGCTCTACCCACCTCTGTTGTCTTAAATTCAACTCCTTTTGGGTAAGGAGGTGCTTAAGACTCTTATGGTCTGTATAAATAATCGACTTCTCACCGTAGAGATAGTGCCTCCAGATCCTCAAAGCAAAAACCACCGCAGCCAACTCCAAATCATGGGTAGGGTAGTTGACTTCGTGCGGCCTTAGCTGACGAGATGCATAACCCACCACTTTTCCACCTTGCATCAACACACAACCTAAACCCGTGTGTGACGCATCACAGTAAACAATAAACTCTTTTCTAGCCTCAAGTTGAATTAGTACTGGCGCTTCCGTCAAAATCTTCTTCAATTTCTCAAAACTTTCTTGTTATTTCTCTGCCCACACAAACGATACTCCCTTTCGCAACAGTTTAGTTAGGGGTGCAGTAATCAACAAAACCCCTCAACAAAACATCTATAATAACTAGCCAATCCTAGGAAACTCTGAATCTCAGCCACTGACTTCGGTGGTTTCCAATCCAACACAGCCTCTACCTTCCGAGGATCAACTCTGATTCCTTCGGCCGACACAACATGTCCCAAGAAAGTCACTTCCTTCAGCCAAAATTCACACTTACTGAATTTGGCATAAAGTTGTTGTTCTCGCAGCATTTGCAATACTATGCGCAGATGTGAGTTATGCTCTTCTTCATTTCTCGAGTATACTAAGATATCATCTATAAGCACCACCACGAACCGGTCTAGGTAGGGTTGAAAGACTCGGTTCATCATGTCCATAAATGCAGCTGGTGCATTGGTCAATCCAAACGGTATCACCAAGAACTCATAATGTCCATAACGAGTTCGAAATGTCGTCTTATGAATATCCGTCTCCTTAACCTTGAGTTGATGATAACCCGATCTCAAATCTATCTTGGAGAAAACTGAAGCTCCTCTCAACTGATCAAATAGGTCATCGATTCTCAGCAATGGATACCTATTCTTGACCGTCAATTTATTCAACTGACTATAATCAATGCACATACGCATTGACCCATCATTCTTCTTGACGAACAAGACCGATGCTCCCCACGGAGACACGCTCGGTCGAATAAATCCCCGATCCAAAAATTCTTGAATTTGAGCTTTAATATTTGCTAACTCCTTCGGCGCCATTCTATAAGGAGCAATGGACACTAGAGCTGTTCCGGGCAAAAGCTCAATGCCAAACTCTACTTCCGATCTGGAGGTAGACCCGGATGTTCCTCGGGAAAGACATCTAAAAATTCTTTCACCATTCTAACACTTTCCACCAATAATTCCGTGGCATCCAAAGCATTAATGAAGGCTAGGAATGCTCCATACCCTTTTCGCACTTATCTTTCTGCCTTTAAAGCAGATACCACATTTGCTAAATAGTTTCTCCGTTCACCTATCATTACTACTTCCTTATCTTCCAAAGTCCTTATCGACATCCGCTTTGCAGCACAATCCAAGTACGCACGGTTCTTTACCAACCAATCCATGCCCAAAATAAGATTGAACTCACTGAAAGGCAGTTCCATCAAATTTGCCAAAAATATTTCTCTTTAAATTTTTAAAGGCACGTCTCTATACAATTTATTCACTACCACCGACTGTCTTAAAGACTAATTACCATCATCTCTCTATCAGTAATCTTAGATCTAATATTTAGATTTCCAGATATAGCACTAGCAACATACGAATGGGTAGATCCAATATCAATCAAAGCGAGAATGTGTACATCGAGATGAAAAACGTCTTTGGTTATCACATCGAGGCATCACCATCTTCTCGGCGTCTAACCGCATAAACTAACCCTGGCTGTCTCGCCTTCGCGTTACCCCTAAAGCCATTGCCTCTACCTGGTGCACTTTGACCTCGAACTGCACCATTACCACCTCAACCGGGTCCACGGCCCCTCGATGGCTGCTGAGCACCTCTAGCTGGTTGTGCATTAGAGTTACGAGCTTCTTGAGTCAGAGTAGTCGGTCGAGGACAATTCTTAAGCTGATGATCCTTAGAACCACATTTGAAGCATCCACCGGTTCTCTTCAAAGATTCACCAGTGTCGTCTCCACGGTCAAGACATGGTTGAATCGATTGGTAGCCATAAGTGCTCTAGCTTGAAGCGGTTCATCATTCCTGGGCCTCTTCTGAAACCTTTTAGTAGGACCCGAATACCTAAAGTCCCTCTTGTTCCTGCCTCTATCTCTTTCTTGATTTTGCCTCTCCAATTTCTTAGCCTCTTCAGCTATTTTGGCTTTCTCCACAAGCGTGACAAAAGTCCTTTCTTGTTGTGGGGCAATCAGTACCCACAACTCATCATTCAATCCGTCTTTAAAACGCACACAGCGTTCATGGTCAGTTGGCACTATAGTCCGAGCATAACGACTCAAACATAGAAATTCTGCTTCATAAGTCGCCACCATCTTATTTCCTTGAACCGGTTAAGAATTCCTTCCTTGGGCATCCACATAGCTTGCCCCAACATACTTTCCTTGGAATGCGCTTTGAAGAAATCCCAAATGTCGTTTAGCTTTGAGTGCCTTCGAACAGTGAGCCACCATTGATCGCCTCATCCTCAACAAGGACACACTCCTCTTAGTTACGCTTTCGGCAATACACTCCGTGTCGTCCATAATCCGCTCCATGACCTCGAGCCAATACTCTGCAACATTTGGGGCTACTCCCGAGATACCCTTAAAAGTCTCAGCACCATTTGATCTAAGTCGCTCCGATATTGATCCACAAGCTAGTGGTCTTGATCTAACCCCAGCAACCCTTTCCAAAACTCGTAACATTACCTGAGACAGAGTAATGTCTTCTCTCATACGGTCATGTGATCCATTTTCTGACACAGGTGATGCCGGTGCGTCCATTTCCGGCATATGCCCCGATGCCTTAGACACAACTCTAGCACCTCGGCCTCTACCATAGCCATGTCTACCACGTCCACGTCCTCTAGCGCTCATATTGACTATTTCGTTTCAATCTGGTTACAAGTTTTATGAATTAGTATTCTATTTTAGTGTTTTATTAATGATATTTTATGAGATATAAGAGGTAGAGTTGTTTTCGTAAAAGCATCCTATAGCCTCAATCTCTAGAGTTTCAACATCTAAAACTAAAAGTTTTAGAGTGTTCCTATAGTCATATCACAATAATAATCATTAAATTTCAGTACACTTACTTGACATGGTGTCGGATACTAGTGGTGCCATACTACCTTTGAAACATACGTTCTATAACTCAAAACAGTTTTGAAAAAATGTTTTAGAACCCAAACCACAATCAAGTTTTGAACCAGTCTCTGATACCATAAAATGTAACACCCCAAACCCGGTCTATGCGTTAAGACCAAATTTGACATGTCACACAAAATGAACATACACCTAATCTTTTAAAGATTTAAAGAAAACGGATTTAAAAAAAACATTTTAACGTGGAGTTATTGAAAACTAAGTTTGATTACTAAATCTAATAATTTGGGTCGTAAAAGTTTATAAATTGAAACTTAGGAAAAATTGATTTAATATTTTGAGAAAATTTAAAGAGTTCGAAAGTAATTTGAAAATAAAATTTAAAAATATTGTTACAGAAAAATTACCGAGTTAAAAATATTTAAGAATGAAACCTTTTTCGTACGTTTATTTAAGAAAAACATTTATTTCTATTTTAAAAAAATAATCCCACTTAAGTATTTAAAGCATATTATAAAGTCCATCCACAAGTAAAACATCCATAAAAATTTAACCAGAGGCCTTATTACAAAATAGCAAAAATAATAAAAAGTACTTAAAAAGAAATCTGAAATTTAAATAACCCATAATTCGTAGTATGGCATCCACTGAGTTGTCCTCGGCCCAAGCCTCCATCACTGATCATTACCTGAGGAGGGTAAAGAAAACGGGGTGAGTTACTTAGAACTCAGTGTGTAACTTGCTTACCATTGTCACAGGGCCAAAAATTCAATTAAACATTTATTGGGCCAAAGCCCATTTAAAATCATAACATAATATCATATATAACATGCATGTGTTAAGCAATTTCCCAACCAAACCTAGTTTCCCATCCGCTACACACCACCCGTACCAACCAACACACCTGTGGGGAGCTTTAGTCACCCACATCGCCAACACACCAAACTGGGCATTAAGCAATATATCAAATGGGCATTAAGCCATATTTCAAACTGGGCATTAAGCCATATATCAATTTGTGGACAAGCCACCAGAATTTTGTAGCAAAGCTACCAGAACTTCTCTTCGTCAAATATCCCAACCCATGCAAATCATGTATATAATATGCACATTGTATTACTATAATCCATTCATATAATTATTACAAACATACGGCCCATTATAAAAATTTTCACAATCTGGCCCATATCACATTTTGGCCCTTATAACTCATATCACACTTGGCCTATATATCAAATATCACATTTGGCCCATATATCAAATATCACATTTGGCCCATATATCGATATCACATTTGGCCCATATATCAAATATCATATTTGGCCCTTATATCAAATATCACATTTGGCCCATATAGTCACTTTTATCTATTTGGCCCATTGAGGCAATTTCGTAAAATTCACGGTCTTAATACCGATTTCATAGTCTTTACTAGATAAATTGATAAATATGCTAGTTTACCCGATTTCACTATCTTGTGATTTAATCAAGTGATTAATACGATATAGTTATTTAACCCATGAGATATAGTGTGAAATTACACACCTGATTATGGTAAGCACTACACTTTCCTGATCGTCAACACCCTCAGAATCTCGAATAACTACTATTTGCTGGTTCTCTCCGGATGACGGTTCACAACCCAGTGGAAAATCCCGAATTGTCGATGCTTCACGATTACGAACAACCTTGAATAATTGATTTTCACCGGATGAAGGTCCACAACTCGATGGAAAATCTCGGATCGCCGAAACAGCCCTTCGTTTGAATGAAGAGGGGATCGCGAATCCGCTCCTTTTCCTATCACTAATCACCACTCCTTTTGAGTCGATCTTGTTTGCCTCCATTGATAAATGAATATTAGACCAAACTAATATTTTCGTAATTAAAAATGATTGGTCTTATGAGCGAAGTCGGCTTACCACAAAATCCTTACGATCACAGGATGAAAATCGAGTAATAGAGTCCCTATGGTAAAATCGGTTAATAAACCCTATCTTTAACGAAATAAAAAGTAATATGGAATCCTTGAAAGAAATCCTTACCTTAAAGTTTTTGGACCAATTCCTAGCGATAACACGGTGATTTTGAACACTCCAAGTTTCGGCCTTCCACTATGTTTCTATGCAAAAGAAAAAGATTTTGAATAAGGTATGGTATGATGATGGTTTATATCCAAAAAGACCATCCCATACCAAAATATAGATTCGGCACAATGGAAAGGGTAAAATAAAAATACCAAAATATTGTAACTAGCCACTTACCGATCGATCACGTGTGAGTAGATAAAAATGGTTGAGAAAGAAATATGTGTGAAGTAGGAGATTCGGCTATGGTGAAAAATTGGGGAGGATGATGCTTAATGATATTCGGCCATGGTGAATATTAAGGAGGGAATGATGTTGAGAGTTTTTGCAAGAAGAAAAAGAAGAAGAAAAAAGGGTGTCTATATTTTGATTCTTCAAGAATGGGAGATGAACAAAGAAGAAGGTTTGAGACTAGAGTGCATTCGGAAAAGAAGAAAAGGAGAGAAAAGAAAATTGGCCCTTTAAGGTTATGTGGTTTCGACACAAAGAGGAAATGGTTTGGAGAGCAAATAAGACCGAAGTGGTCAAAAATGAAATGGCCAAAAAGAAAGCAAAAGTTTACCTATTGTTCATGATACATTCGGCTAGGGAGAAGAAATTGGAGAGGAAATTTTGATGAGAAACACCAAAATGCCAAAATGAAAAGTGACCAACTAGCACCTAAACCTACCAAAAGCCAACCAAAAATTCGGCCACCCCCTAGCCCCTAAAACCATCCAAGTGCATGGCCAAAGGTCAAAGTTTGGCCACTCCAAACTTTCCAAAATATCTTCCTTGTTTTAAGCCTTGTGTTCCCCATACATGCCTTTTTCATATGATTCCCTTCCTTAAGTTTTAAACTTTCCTTTTCTCTTAGCCACCATACTATAAAAATAAAAGTCCAACTTACCTTATGTACTAGGCTTGAAAGACACTATGAGAAAGGAAAGCAAAAAAATAAAATTCTCACATGCACATCAAAGGATTCGAACTCCTTCCCTCTAGGAATAGTTATGGCACCATCTCCTCTTTACTACTAGCTCACTTATGCTAACTTTTACCACTTAATTACCTTAAGATTTAAGGTCACTTGTTCCACTTCATTAAAGTACTAATTACCAAAAATTATTCCAAAACCAAATAAATCCCGAACCTTCTCGAGACTATTAAAACACACACATTGGATTATTTAACTAGCTAAGCACCAAAATAATGCAACATATAAAAACTCAAATTTTAGGATGTTACATGTTTATCTTTCTATTCCTTTTTACAAAATTTACCAACCCTTTCTTTTTCTTCTCAAATCCATACCCTCCATAGCCGAATATCATTGTTCAATTTCCTCTATAATCGAAACCTTTTCATTATTCTTTCTTCCTTTTCATTATTGTTTCTTTCTCATTCGAGTTATCACTCACTCCTTGGTCAATTATGGTATAGTGGAAGGCCGAATATCACAACATTGCTTAATCATATCTAGTCATATGACGATCGTGAGAAACGGGATTAACATTGTTCAAAGTAAGGAAGTTCTTTCATAGTCCATTCGATAACTCCATTGGTTATTGTATTAATTGGATTGAATGATTGGCTAATCGACTATATGTTTTAGGGACTTAATCATTCGATCTATCATCTTGAGATCATACGAATTTTGTGGTAAGCCGATCTTACTCCTTAAATCAATCGTTCATATCAACATAATATTAGTTTTGACTAATATTTGATTTCAATGGAGACAAGCAATATCGAATCGAAAGGAGTAGTGATTGGAGATCGAAAAAGGAGCAGACTTACGATCCCTACTCCTAAATTTAAACGAAGGACGGTATCGGCGGTTTGGGATTTTCCACTGGGTTGTGGACCGTCATTCGAAAAAGATCGTCAAATCGTGGTTGTTTGCGATTCTGAGGGTAAACACTTTAGATCGTTATTTTAGAATTTGATCATTAAAATTTTGTATGTCAATTAATCGAGTGATTATGGTATCTTAGGTGTCGAAGATCAAGAAAGCCTTATACTTACCGTAATCAGGTGTGTAATCTCACATCGTTTTTCGTGGGTAAAAGTTTGATATCATATTGGAAATAGACGCTATGTTTTAAATCGTAAAATCGTGTAAATTGGGAAAAACTTGCTTAGATTTCATTATTTGATTAAGTTGGCAAAAATTGACATTAGCACTGTGAAAATTACGAAAATACCCCTAAAGGGTAAAAATTTCATATATGCCTTAATGGGCCGATTTGATATATGCCTTAATGGACCTATTTGATATATGCCGTAATGGGCCGATTTGATATATGCCTTAATGGGCCGATTTGATATATGCCGTAATGGGCCGATTTAATATATGTCGTTGTAACATCCTAGATTAGGGGTTATGCGTTCGTGCGTAATTCATGAGATAGTGGGATCAGTGGGTGCGTTAGATGTGTTCTGAAGAGTTTCAAGAACCCTAAGATGAAAGGAAATGAAAGGAAATGTAAGGAAATGTAAGGAAATGTAAGGAAAAGTAAGGAAATGTAAGGAAATGTAAGGAAATGAAAGGAAATGTAGGGAAATGTAAGGAAATATAAGGAAAATGTAAGGAAATGAAAGGAAATGAAAGGAAATGAAAGGAAATGAAAGGAAATGTATGGAAATGTATGGAAATGTATGGAAATGTAAGGAAATGTATGGAAATGTATGGAAATGTATGGAAATGTAAGGAGATGTATGGAAATGTAAGGAAATGCTTTAGAAATGTTAAGTTTTGGAAACTAAACTAAAATAGGAAAGTGACCATTTTGGAAACCAAGTAAATTAGGAAAGTGAACATTTTGGAAACCTAAACTAAAAGAGGAAAGTAAACATTTTAGAAACTAAGCTAAAATAGGAAAGTAAACATTTTGGAAACCTAGGAAATGTCAAGTTTACTGAGTGCATGAAAATTTTGGAAACTTAAAATGACCCCGAAATGTCAATTTTAAAGTTCAAAGGGAACTTAGGGCAGGTGACCCTAAAATATAAAGTACGTGAAATTAGACACACAAGCGGGCTTGGAAAAGTGGCTGAAGATGCCACTTAGGGCCTTTGGAAATGGCGCCACATACAAGGGTGTTGGTAGGAGTTCGAGTCACATGGGAAGCAAATAAAATAAGTTTTATTTTTGCTTCTAGAAGCCCAAGAGGTGGACGGCACAAGGCTTGCAAAGAGGAGTTTCACTCTCTTTAAAACTCGGCTAATTAGAAGATCATAAGGACTCTTAAGGAAGAGTTTAATTCTCTTTAAAATTCGGCTAAATAGGTGGATAAATGAAGAATTATTCTTTAATTAGAAAAATAAGGAAGAGTGGTGGCCAAGTTAAGGATTCTTGGCCTAGTAATTTCGGCTATAAAAGGATGAGACTAGGGCCATTCATTATTCATTCTCCTCTCTTTTCCTCTGCAGAATATTCTTCTTGAGCATCCATTCTTTTCTTCTTTTCTTTTAGCCTCCTAGCCGATTTCTTCTAAGCCTATTATTCTCTCTTTTTCATCTTTGAAACCGAATACATAAGGGAATCATAGCCGATTGTTCATCAAGTCTCTAAGAATCTCGAAGGTTGAAGTGAAGGTGCAATCGATTCCTTCAAATAAGGGTAAGATCCAAGTTTGGTTTCCATTCTTTTTTATTTTAGACTTATCGAAATCTAGGGCTAATCCCATTAATGTTCATGGTTGCCGAAACTTTGAAGAGATCTTTCGGGATTTACTAAGTGTAGGCTACAAGGAAGGAGAAGTTCTTTTCCCGAAGGTACACCATAGGCCGCGTGTTCCCTAGTTATTCGGTGAGTTTCGGGATTTAAAATCCACAAGGTAAGTGTCTATAGCATTCGGCTAAGGCCTATTTTGATAATTAGATCTAATTCTTGTTTGTTTAAAAAGCCGAAACTAACCCCTGATGAGATTTAGTGCTTGGTGAATACAAGGAGGAGCATAGCATAGATTTGGGATTTGATTAGTATTGAAATCGGCAACAAGGTAAGTTTCAAGAATACTAATCCTACTAGGATTTGGATTTATGGTCAAATGGTTTTTTATTAAAGTAGTAAGTGATTAATCAAATGTAGGAATTGAGATCTAAAGCAATAGATCGGGTTTTCGGATTTCAAGGAATTGATAAGTAAATCGGTGTGTACCTACACTAAATCTTGATAGATTCTGGCTTTAATTCATTATATGTGTTAATATGAAAGTGTAAGAATATGGCTAAGGTATCGTGTGTACTCCACACTAATCTTAATAGATTTATGGTTTAAATATGTTATATATGTTAATGTGAAAGTGAAAGAAAGTGGCCAAAGTACCATATTGTGGTACAAAGTACTCAGGTACGTTTTCCTACTCCTACTAGGATTTCAAAAAGATGTTATATTTAACATGTGAAAAGTGATGTGAAAGTGAAATAAAATATGATATGCATGATATTTATAATTTGGGGCATTCGGGTCAATTGAAGAAGGGGAAGTGAATGTGATGACTTCGGTCTCACTAAGTGAAAGTGATGACTTCGGTCTCACTAAGTGAATGTGATGACTTCGGTCTCACTAAGTGAAAGTGGTGACTTCGGTCACATCAAGTGGTAACCGGTTACATTAAAGTGGTGGCTACGCCACAATATTATCGATGGGCGATGAGCACGTCATTGCAATGACGCCTTCGATGGAGTGTAGCGGATGGAGGGTTGACTTAGTAGTCCCCAAGGTGTGCGAGTTGGTGCGGGTGGAGTGTAGCGGATGGCATATAGGTTTGGGTTTGGGTTTGCATCATTATCTTGAATTTTATATGAATATGATATGTATGGTGTGCCTATTTCTATTATGTTTTAGTGTTGGTTACACATTGAGTCTATCGACTCACCCGTTGTGGGAATATGTTTGAGTATAAAGACATGGCCCTAAGTCTCAGACTGCAGATCCACCTGTAAGTACCCCTAACTCTATGAGTGATTACATGATTTATGAACTGTATAAGGGTAGAAAAGGCATGGAACGTAGAATAGCATGATAGGAACTTGAACCCTAGGATTAGAGTACTCAAACACAAACATATAAGACTTAAGGCACTAAACCAACCTATGGCTAAGTCAATTAAGCTAGGGTGTGGCAACCATGGTAATGCATGTGTAGGAGTGGATCTCAAGAGCTTGGTATTTAAGCAGTCCTAGTGACTCACCTCCTCTTCACAGAATCCTACAGTGCGTAGCTTGGTTCACCCTAACCTGGAGGACTTAGTGGGTGTGGCAACCCTGACGCATGTCTAGGAATGGTTTCGGTGGGAGCTTGGTACTTAAGCGGTCTGCGTGACTCACCTCCTCTCCACTCGAATCCGCCTGTAACATCCGAAATTAGGCCTAGTAGGATTGAGCCCAATGGGCCTTAGGCTTAGTAGCGTTTAAAATTTTTTGGAGAATAGGAGATCGGCTTAAGTGCAAGTTGGACCTTTTAGATAAGTGATTTTGGAAGGTTAGGGGCTTCATGAAGTCCCGGATCAAATATTAGCTTTGGGAAAATTTTGGTTTTAGGTGAAAAAAAACCTTGGAGGTTGGCGGGTAGGCCTTAAGAATAAAATGTGGAGGAAAATGACACAAGTGGTGTGTGTGGTGTAGTGGCAAAGTGACGCCACAAGGAAGGAAGGAGGTCCAAGGTTCTAGTTGTAGCGTTTGCATTCCTTTTGATTATTTTATTAAATGAATTTAGACCTTGGCCATAGGGTTATATTTAATTGCTGTGAGGTTTGAGGCACAAGGAGCTAGTTGGTAAAGTGGCTAGCAGCGTGGATTATGTTATAAGGGAGCCTGGTTCGAATCTCATGAGAAGCAAGGAGTATTTATTTTATGAGTGGACGGTAAGAGTTTCAGATTGAATTTAAACTCTCTGATGAAGGATCCCACATCGAAAAGATACAAGGAATGAAGGTGAAGAGCTAGCTATATAAAGAGCATGCCGGAGAAGGGTTAACATACCTTGGTGGGCGTTGGGCACAGGAGTGGTCGCGGTGCAGTTTAGCACCGAGTCCTGTCGGTGTGTAACTCTCTCTACTCTAGTTGTAGCGGCAAATGCAGAAGTGCTTCCACGGCAATAGTAGTTACACGAAGCGTGCGGCCTTGCGTGTGGGGCTTCAACGCGATAGTTGAGGCCATCAGTAGTATTCTTGTGGGTTGAAATTTGCTTGGGCTGCGATGGTAGAAGTGGGCCCAATGGGCCCATAGGCCCAATTGGAATAAATTGTATGATGATATAGTATATAGTGAACTAGACTAGGTGGAACTTATATCGTGGATAGATTTGTGTTAGGTGGGCCACACGAGCGTGTGGGCAGAATGGCCGAAATGGGTTTTAGGCCCAACATCCAAGAAAGACAAAGAAAATGGTAGTTGAGTCGCTCAAGGCGACATCTGCACCTTTAGAAAGGCCATTTCGGTACAAAATTACGAAAATACCCTTGGTGGGTAAATTACGAAAATCTGTTGGTGGGTAAATTACAAAAATACCCTTGGTGGGTAAATTACAAAATACCCTAGGTGGGTAAATTACAAAAAAACCCTTGGTTGGTAAATTACAAAAATACCCTTGGTGGGTAAATTACGAAAATACCCTTGGTGGGTAAATTACAAAATACCCTAGGTAGGTAAATTACAAAATACCCTTGGTTGGTAAATTACAAAATACCCTAGGTAGGTAAATTACAAAAAACCCTTGGTTGGTAAATTACAAAATACCCTTGGTGGGTAAATTACGAAAATACCCTTGGTGGGTAAATTACAAAAATACCCTTGGTGGGTAAATTACAAAAATACCCTTGGTAGGTAAAATTACGGTTATACCCTTAGAGGTTGATTAGCATGATTATGTTGTTTTATTTTTATCGATTATGATGGTAATTCATGTTATACTTATATTTGATATATGTCTAGCATACATGACATCGCATACACAATTATTATGTCATATTGCACGGGTATGATGAGAGGAGGGAAGATTGATATCGTGACTTGGTCACCAGTGATTTGGTATCACATTCGTGTCTTGGACACGGAGGTTTGGCACCTCATAGCGACTCGTCCCCGTGGTTAATACCACCGTGGGTTGGCCCCACTTTTGAGATATGGGATCGCCGCCGGTGATTTCAGTATCACACGTGGGTTGGCCCCACAACACGATGATTAGTGACTTGGTCACGGTGGTTTGGCACCACCGGTGGTTTGGCACCACCGGTGATTTGGTATCACATTCGTGTCTTCGGGACACGGAGGTTTGGCACCTCATAGCGACTCGTCCTCGTGGTTAACACCACCGTGGGTTGGCCCCACTTTTGAGATATGGGATCGTTGCGGTGATTTGGTATCACACGTGGGTTGGCCCCACAGATGGATTATTCGTGACTTTGGTCACCGGTGATTTGGTATCACATTTATATCGTGACTTCGGTCACCGGTGGTTTAGCACCACCAAGTGGTTTGGTACCACAGGGTAGAAAAGGAGTTATGGATGGCTAGGTTGGGTGCATTATACATATATGTTGCTTTGTTATAATTTGTGTAAGTAAGTGGTATTTACGGGAGAGGGAATATGCACTGAGTCTTGGTGACTCACCTTCTCCCTTATCTTTTCAGGTGATTTGTGAGTTTGTGGATGAGGAGCCGGATGAACTCGAGGAGGCCATGCAATAAAATTTGGTTTTACATGAATTTCTAATTGGGTACTTTATTTTAATTTGGTTTTCATATTTTTATGGATTTGTAATAAGGCCTGTTTAATTATGTTTTGGATTATTTTTACGTTTTGAATATGTTTAAAATATGGCTTTTAAATTACTTGGTTAATTTAATAATTGAGCCCAAAGTTTTCTAAACTAAAACTCGCAATGGTTTTAAAAATCTTACCATCGGGTAACATGAATAGTTCAATAGTAAAATTACAAGTTAAATGTTTTCAACAGTTAAGTGATTTCCAAAATTCAAGTTTCTATACTCAATTGCAAACGGATTTTCCAAAATGATATTTCAATTTTCTTAAAAGATATAAATGTTTTCTATCCTATGATTTATCAACTAAGTTTTAAAGTTTTATGTAATTTCAAGTAAATTTCAATTTTAACTTATTTTCGACAAATAAAGAATTACAAAGAGTTTTTCACAAAATTTAATTGTTAATTCGATTCTTTCAAAAATTATTTTCCTTAGTGACATACCAGATTCGATCGTGGCGTATTGACCGGGTTGGGGTGTTACCTTTGCTGATCTTGTAGCTTTGGTTCACCTACGACCAAGAAGGCTCATCATAGGCTAAACCCAATAACTAAAACCGAAAGGAACTAGCCATTTTTAAACACTTAATATTAAAATTCTTAAATCACTTTCTTTCTCTTATCCTTAATTCACGAAAACTATTCTCATACACAATTATTTTGAAAAATTTTGATCTATAAAATTACAAAAGTACCCCTAGTGGTAAAGTTACGAAAATACCCTCGGTTTATAAAATGTCCAACCACTCAACAGCTTTTGCCAAATTTTATTATTTTTCCAAAAACCCTAATTTGCAAACTATCAAAAATACCGTGATTTTTGGAAAATTACAAAATTGCCCCTAACTTACCAAAATTTCCAAAATGACCCTGATTTCCAAAATTTTTGCAACTTCATCGTCTTTGGAAAATAAATTTCTCAAAAGAACCCTCGAGTTTTGCAACTTCGAAATATCATCGATTTATTAAAATTTTACAATTTACCGGTTTGTTGAAAAATTACCAAAATACCCCAAGGTCTAAAATTTCAAATACCCTCGGATCTTAAAAAAAAATTCCAAAATACCCAGGAACTTAAAAATACCAAAGATACTTTCGACAAAATCATCAAGAAACCTTATTTTGACAAATTACGAAAATACCCACAGTAGGATAAATTACGAAAATACCCCGGGGTAGTGGAAAACAACAACAAATGAAAACTACAACATTTCTCGAATGAACTAAGGTTCATATTTGTTTGATGGATGTATGAATGAATGAAAAGACTGTATGCATGTATGAATACGAAAGAACCACTCCTAAACTCCTTTTCATAAAAGCATTCGCGGTTAAGCAATTGGAACAAAGTACTAATGCATAAAACTCTTTAATCGATTAAATCATGACGCTAGAAATGAGTTCTCGGAACGTGAACTAAAAAATTAAATAAATAAATAATGTGTCTAGAAAGTATGATGGCTCTATTAAGATCGAGTCATGACATAAGCGTAAGCCATGAGAGTTAAGATGTACGATTTTTCGTTAGTAAGTAATTTCGAGGACGTTATTTTAAGGGGGTAGAACTGTAACATCCTAGATTAGGGGTTATGCGTTCGTGCGTAATTCATGAGATAGTGGGATCAGTGGGTGTGTTGGATGTGTTCTGAAGAGTTTCAAGAACCCTAAGATGTAAGGAAATATAAGGAAATGTAAGGAAATGTAAGGAAATGTAAGGAAATGTAGGAAAATGTAAGGAAATATAAGGAAATGTAAGGAAATGAAAGGAAATGAAAGGAAATGAAAGGAAATGAAAGGAAATGTATGGAAATGTAGGGAAATGTATGGAAATGTATGGAAATGTATGGAGATGTAAGGAAATGAATGGAAATGTAAGGAAATGTATGGAAATGTATGGAAATGTATGGAAATGTAAGGAAATGTATGGAACGATTAGTTAAAAGAGGAAAGTAAACATTTTGGAAACTAAGCCAAAATAGGAAAGTAAACATTTTGGAAACCTAGGAAATGTCAAGTTTACAGAGCCGAGCGAAAATTTTTGGAAACTTAAAATGACCCCAAAATGTCGAATTTTAAAGTTCAAAGGGAACTTAGGGCAGTGACCCTAAAATATAAAGTATGTGAAATTTGACCCATTAACGGACTTGGAAAAGTGGCTCAAGATGCCACTTAAGGCCTCAGGAAATGGCCCACATGCAAGGGTGTTGGGCTTGAGTTCGAGTCACATAAGAATCAAATAAAATAAGTTTTATTTTGCTTCTAGAAGCCCAAGAGGTGGACGACACAAGGCTTGCAAAAGAGGAAGTTTCACTCTCTTTAAAACTCGGCTAATTAGAAGATCATAAGGACTCCTAAGGGAAAAGTTTGATTCTCTTTAAAATTTGGCTAAATAGGTGGATAAATGAAGAATTATTCTTTAATTAGGAAAATAAGGAAGAGTAGTGGCCAAGTTAAGGATTCTTGGCCTAGTAATTTCGACTATAAAAGGATGAGACTAGGGCCATTCATTATTCATTCTCCTCTCTCTTTTCCTCTCCGAATATTCTTCTTGAGCCTCCATTCTTTTCTTCTTTTCTTTTAGCCTCCTAGCCGATTTCTTCTAAGCCTATTATTCCTCTCTTCTTTCATCTTTGAAACCGAATACATAAGGGAATCATAGCCGATTGTTCATCAAGTCTCTAAGCCAGAATCTCGAAGGTTGAAGTGAAGTTGTAATCGATTCCGTCAAATAAGGGTAAGATCCAAGTTTGGTTTCCATTCTTTTTATTTTAGACTTATCAAAATCTAGGGCTAATCCCATTAATGTTCATGGTTGCGAAACTTTGAAGAGATCTTTGGGATTTACTAAGTGTAGGCTACAAGGAAGGAGAAGTTCTTTTCAGAAGGTACACCATAGGCAGCGTGTTCCCTAGTTATTCAAATGAGTTTTAGATTTAAAATCCATAAGGTAAGTGTCTATAGCTTTGCTAAGGCCTATTTTGATAATTAGATCTAATTCTTGTTTGTTTAAAAAGCCGAAACTAACCCCTGATGAGATTTAGTGCTTGGCCGAATACAAGGAGGAGCATAGCATAGATTTCGGGATTTGATTAGTATTGAAATCAGCAACAAGGTAAGTTTTAAGAATACTAATCCTACTAGGATTTGGATTTATGGTCAAATGGTTTTTTATTAAAGTAGTAAGTGATTAATCAAATGTAGGAATTGAGATCTAAAGCAATAGATCGGGTTTTCGGGATTTCAAGGAATTGATAAGCAAATCAGGTGTGTACCCTACACTAAATCTTAATAGATTTATGGCTTAAACTTGATATATGTGTTAATATGAAAGTGTAAGAATATGGCTAAGGTACCGTGTGTACACCACACTAATCCTAATAGATTTATGGCTTAAATATGATATATATGTTAATATGAAAGTGTAAGAATGTGGCTAAAGTACCATATTATGGTACAAAGTACTCAGGTACGTTTTCCTACTCCTACTAGGATTTCAAAATATGTTATATTTAACATGTGAAAAGTGATGTGAAAGTGAAATTAAATATGATATGCATGATATGTATAATTTGGGGCATTCGGGTTAATTGAGAAAGGGGAAGTGAATGTGATGACTTGGTCTCACTAAGTGAATGTGATGACTTGGTCTCACTAAGTGAAACGTGGCGACTTGGTCTCACTAAGTGAAACGTGATGACTTGGTCTCATTAAGTGAATGTGGTAACCGGTTACATTATCTAAAAGTGGTGGCTATGCCACAATATTATAAGTGGGCGATGAGCACGTCATTCGCAATGAACGCTTTGATGGTGTGTAGCGGATGGAGGTTGACTTAGTAGTCCCCACGATGTGCGAGGATGGTACGGTGGTGTGTAGCGGATGGCTATATAGGTTTGGGTTCGGGTTTGCATCATTATCTTGAATTTTATATGAATATGATATGTATGGTGTGCCTATTTCTATTATGTTTTGGTGTTGGTTACACATTGAGTCTATCGACTCACCCGTTAGGGAACATGTTACGGTGATGAGCAATAATGGACCGGACGGCAGAACTTGTGGTGGCCATGTTAAACTTGAAGTTTAATTTTATTTGAATCTTTATTTTATTTTAAGTCTTGTACAATTTTATTTTGGGTTTCATTTTATGTAATAAGGCCATCGTGACATTTTATTTACGCTTTAATTACTATGTTATGAATTTAGGGCTTTACAAAGAATAAGCCCATTTAATTTAAAATAAGTTTAAATATTTTGTCACCGAAACAAATGGGTTTTTGTTATAAGATAAATTTGTTTTCAACTCGACCCCAACCCACAACAAACTATCTTTCAAAACACAGCTTTTCAAAGTATTGAATGAATTTTGAACCAGGTTACTTGAGGAACATACCGATTCGGTCCATTCTCGTGAAATTTGGGTGTGGGGTGTTTGATTTAGTATCGAGCCCGATTTTAAACTCTCGGCACGTGGCCTAAGGCCCAAAACGTTTTCAAAACAAGCCCAAATGAGTTTTATGAAAATATTTCTAAAAGTAGACAGGTTTGATGGCATGGCACCTAAGTCTCCGACCCGCAGTCCACCAGGTAAGTACCTCTATCTATCTGTGTGATTATGTGAATTATAGAAGGGTAGAAAAGGATGGAACGTAGAATAGCATGATAGGAACTTGAACTCTAGGATTAGTCTACTTAAACACAAATACATAAGACTTAATACACTAAACAAACCTATGGCTAAGTCAATCAAGTTAGGGTGTGGCAACCATGGTACGCATGTCTAGGAGTGGATCCTGAAGAGCTTGGTATTTAAGCAGTCCTAGTGACTCACCTCCTCTTCATAGGAATCCTACCTGGTGCGTAGCTTCGGTTCACCCTAACCCAGAGGACTTAGTGGGTGTGGCAACCCCTGACGCATGTCAGGAATGGTTTGAGTGGGAGCTTGGTACTTAAGCGATCTGCGTGACTCACCTCCTCTCCACACGAATCTCGCTGGTGCATAGCTTTGGTTCATACGACCAAGGAGGCTCGGTCATAGGCTAAACCCAATAACTAAAACCCGAAAGGGAACTAGCCATTTTTCTAGAACGCTAATATAAAAAAAAATTCTCAAAATCATATGTTCTCTCTTTAACTCACGAAAATTATTTCTTTTTACACAAATTTTCGAAAAATTTTTCGATTTACAAAAATACCCTTAGTGGTAAAATTACAAAAATGCCCTTGGTTTATAAAATGCCCAACTACTCAACAGTTTTGCCAAAAATTTCATTATTTTATAAAAGTCCAAAAACCCTAATTTGCAAACTATCAAAAATACCTTGATTTTTGGAAAATTACAAAATTGCCCCTAACTTACCAAAATCTCCAAAATGACCCTGATTTCCAAAATTTTTTGCAACTTCATCGTTTTGGAAAATAAATTTCTCAAAAGAACCCTCAAAGTTTTGCAACTTGAAATATCCACGATTTATTAAAATTTTAAAATTTACCGGTTTGTGGATAAATTACCAAAATACCCCAAGGTCCAAAATTTAAAATACCCTCAATTTCAAAAATTTTCCAAAATACCTAGAGAATTTAAAAATACCAAAATACTTTGTGATAAAATCACCAAGGAACCTTATTTTGACAAATTACGAAAATACCCCTGTAGGATAAATTACGAAAATACCCCTGGGTAGTGGAAAAACAACAATAAAAGAAAACTACAACGTTTCTCTGAATGAACTAAGGTTCATAATTGATTGATGGATGAATGAATGAATGTGAAGACTGTGTGCGTGTATGAATACGAAAAAAAACCACTTCTAAAATTCTTGTCATAAAACTTCTTCGCGGGTAATCAAGTGAAACAAGGACTAATTCATAAAACTTTTTAACTAAATTGCGACGTTAGAATTGAGTTCCAAGGGACGTGAACTTAGAGAATGTGCCTAGAAAGTATGATAGTTCTTTAAGATCGAGTGCAAACAATAGCGTAGTGTGGTGAGTTAGTATGCGGATGAATGATAGTAAGTAATTTCGAGGACGAAATTATTTTTAAGGGGTAGAAGCGTAACATCCTAGATTAGGGGTTATGCGTTAAATGCGTAATTCATGAGATAGTGGGATCGATGGGTGTGTTGGATGTGTTACAAGAGTTTCAAGAACCCTAAGATGAAAGGAAATGAAAGGAAATGTAAGGAAATGTAAGGAAATGTAAGGAAATGTAAGGAAATGAAAGGAAATGTAGGAAATGTAAGGAAATATAAGGAAAATGTAAGGAAATGAAAGGAAATGAAAGGAAATGAAAGGAAATGAAAGGAAATGTATGGAAATGTATGGAAATGTAAGGAAATGTATGGAAATGTATGGAAATGTATGGAAATGTAAGGAGATGTATGGAAATGTAAGGAAATGCTTTAGAAATGTTAAGTTTTGGAAACTAAACTAAAATAGGAAAGTGACCATTTTGGAAACCGAAGTAAATTAGGAAAGTGAACATTTTGGAAACCTAAACTAAAAGAGGAAAGTAAACATTTTAGAAACTAAGCTAAAATAGGAAAGTAAACATTTTGGAAACCTAGGAAATGTCAAGTTTACAGAGCCGAGCGAAAATTTTTGGAAACTTAAAAATGACCCCAAATGTCGAATTTTAAAGTTCAAAGGGAACTTAGGGCAGTGACCCTAAAATATAAAGTACGTGAAATTAGACACACAACGGGCTTGGAAAAGTGGCTGAAGATGCCACTTAGGGCCTTTGGAAATGGCGCCACATACAAGGGTGTTGGTAGGAGTTCGAGTCACATGGGAAGCAAATAAAATAAGTTTTATTTTTGCTTCTAGAAGCCCAAGAGGTGGACGGCACAAGGCTTGCAAAAGAGGAGTTTCACTCTCTTTAAAACTCGGCTAATTAGAAGATCATAAGGACTCTTAAGGGAAGAGTTTAATTCTCTTTAAAATTCGGCTAAATAGGTGGATAAATGAAGAATTATTCTTTAATTAGGAAAATAAGGAAGAGTGGTGGCCAAGTTAAGGATTCTTGGCCTAGTAATTTCGGCTATAAAAGGATGAGACTAGGGCCATTCATTATTCATTCTCCCTCTCTCTTTTCCTCTACCGAATATTCTTCTTGAGCATCCATTCTTTTTCTTCTTTTCTTTTAGCCTCCTAGCCGATTCCTTCTAAGCCTATTATTCCTCTCTTCTTTCATCTTTGAAACCGAATACATAAGGGAATCATAGCCAATTGTTCATCAAGTCTCTAAGCCGAATCTCTGAAGGTTGAAGTGAAGGTGCAATCGATTCCTTCAAATAAGGGTAAGATCCAAGTTTGGTTTCCATTCTTTTTTATTTTAGACTTATCGAAATCTAGGGCTAATCCCATTAATGTTCATGGTTGCCGAAACTTTGAAGAGATCTTTTGGGATTTACTAAGTGTAGGCTACAAGGAAGGAGAAGTTCTTTTCCCGAAGGTACACCATAGGCCGCGTGTTCCCTAGTTATTCGGTGAGTTTCGGGATTTAAAATCCACAAGGTAAGTGTCTATAGCATTCGGCTAAGGCCTATTTTGATAATTAGATCTAATTCTTGTTTGTTTAAAAGCGAAACTAACCCCGATGAGATTTAGTGCTTGGCCGAATACAAGGAGGAGCATAGCATAGATTTGAGATTTGATTAGTATTGAAATCGGCAACAAGGTAAGTTTCAAGAATACTAATCCTACTAGGATTTGGATTTATGGTCAAATGGTTTTTTTTATTAAAGTAGTAAGTGATTAATCAAATGTAGGAATTGAGATCTAAAACAATAGATCGGGTTTTCTGGATTTCAAGGGATTGATAAGCAAATCAGGTGTGTACCCTACACTAAATCTTGATAGATTTATGGCTTTAATTCATTATATGTGTTAATATGAAAGTGTAAGAATATGGCTAAGGTATCGTGTGTACTCCACACTAATCTTAATAGATTTATGGTTTAAATATGTTATATATGTTAATGTGAAAGTGAAAGAAAGTGGCCAAAGTACCATATTGTGGTACAAAGTACTCAGGTACGTTTTCCTACTCCTACTAGGATTTCAAAAAGATGTTATATTTAACATGTGAAAAGTGATGTGAAAGTGAAATAAAATATGATATGCATGATATTTATAATTTGGGGCATTCGGTCAATTAAAGAAGGGAAGTGAATGTGATGACTTGGTCTCACTAAGTGAAAGTGATGACTTGGTCTCACTAAGTGAATGTGATGACTTGGTCTCACTAAGTGAAAGTGGTGACTTGGTCACATCAAGTGGTAACCGGTTACATTAAAGTGGTGGCTATGCCACAATATTATCGATGGGCGATGAGCACGTCATTGCGATGGCGCCTTCGATGGAGTGTAGCGGATGGAGGGTTGACTTAGTAGTCCCCAAGGTGTACTGAGTTGAATGCGGGTGGAGTGTAGCGGATGGCATATAGGTTTGGTTTTGGGTTTGCATCATTATCTTGAATTTTATATGAATATGATATGTATGGTGTGCCTATTTCTATTATGTTTTAGTGTTGGTTACACATTGAGTCTATCGACTCACCCCGTTGTGGGAATATGTTTCAGGTGATGAGCAGTAATGGACCGGGATGGCAGAACTTGTGGTGGCCATGTTCGACTTGAAGTTCAATTTAATTTGAATATTTATTTTATTTTAAAGTATTGTACAATTTATTATTTTGGGTTTCGTTTTATGTAATAAGGCCACCGTGACGAATTTTTATTTCTGCTATAATTACTATGTTATGAATTTAGGGCTTTATAAAGAGTAAGCCCACTTAATATGAAATAAGTTTAAATATTTTGTCACTTGAAACAAATGGGATTTTGTTATAAAAATAAATTTGTTTTCAACTCAAGCCCAACCCACAACAAACTATCTTCCAAAACTCATAGTTTTCAAAACATTCGAATGAATTTGAACCGGGTTACTTCGAGGAACATACCAGATCCAGTCCATTCTCGTGGGCCGGGTTTGGGGTGTTTCAGCCGTAATGGGCCGATTTGATAAGTAATGCATTGGGCTGAATTTTTGTAATCTCTAAATTAATTAATTGTAAATATCATAAATGCTATGTATGATACATTGATATGATTTTGCATGGGATGGGATAATATGATGAAGAGAAGTTTCGGTGGCACTGCCACAAAAATGTTTGTTAATTTGATTCACTATGATTCTGGCCAAATCATAAAATGGCAATATGCCTGCGATTTGTGTGTTTGGCAGGGTGGGTTGACATGATCCCCACAGGTGTGATGGGATGGTACGGGTGGTGTGTAGCGGATGGATTTCTAGGATGGGTTGGGTTGCAGAAATTGCTTATTATAATGTAAATGTATATGTTCTGTTTTGTAAACAGGCTTTGCCCAAGATTATGCTTCATGGGCTCAAGCCCAAGTTTTTGCTAAATGGGTTCAAGCCCAGTGATTGATGGTAAGGGGATTATACATTGAGTTCTAGTAACTCACCCCATTTCCCTTATTCCTTTCAGGTAATACTCAGTGACGTGGGCTTGGGTCATGGATGACTTGGTAGAGGCCATACTTCTGAAATGGTTTATTACGACTTAAGACTTTTTTATCGTTTATTTTATTACTTTACTATTTTGGATTAAATGTTGTAATAAGGCCTCTGAATTATTTTATTTTGTTTTATGTTTGACGTAGTTATGGTTTTATTCAAATCATTTTTTTCAAGTAGGATCATTTTCTAAAATCCTAAATAACGATTTTTCTAAAATGGATTCACATACGGATTTTAAGATAACTTCTATAAATATTTTAACTTGAAAATTTTCTCTCAAATTTTTATCAATGTTTCAAAAGTCACAGTTTATAAAATCATTAATCCAAACTTATTTGTTTATCAATCTATCATCAAGATTTGTAATATTATATTAAAATTTCAATTATAAACTGTTTTACTTGATTTCAACAAAATAATACCTATTTACATATTAGATCTTAAAATATTGTTTTCTCATGTGACATGTCAGATCTGGCCTTAACGCATGGGCCGGGTTTGGGGTGTTACAATCATAGCTTAGTAAGTTTTAAGCATTGGTAAAATTTACAATTAATTATTATACAAATTAAATCAATCTAACTTGAATATCAACGCACTCATAAACGCATTACATATAGCATGTTACCAATCAACAATTATCAAATTCAGTAGGTCTCAAAACTGAATACTAACATACCATTTAACCATTCGAACAAGCTCAAAGATTAATGATCACATCTCAATACTATAATTTTATATACAAGAACAACTTACCTCTTTATACTAAGTTACTCAATTATCATGCATCATTTACCTATTTACCAGTTCTCAGATATCTCCATTCATTGGTTTTTATCTTTGTAAGATCCGTAAATCCACGCACACAGTGCAATTCATGAAACGTATCGCAAACTTAGTGCCGTTTGTAACACCCTAAAATTCGAGTATCGATTTTAATGCATGTTTTTGGTGCTTAGATTATGAAGGAAAATTTTCTTACTTCTTTTCGTGTTTATTATAGTTCTAAAGAAGAGTTTAGAATTATTCAGGAAAGGAATAAATTTTTAATTTTGAGAAATTAATGAAGTGGATTAAGTGACATTGATACTTAAGTAAAAATAAGTGTCAAAGTGTAGCATAAGATGAGTAATGGTAAGGTGGTGTTGGCGCATGAGTTGTGGCATGAGGGGAGTGGTTCGAATCCCTTGGTTAGCATCTAGGAAATTTTATTTTTTGCTTTAATCTATGCATGTGTCGGCAAGGGGATAAGGATGGATGAGTTGTATTGTTTTATTTTTGGTAAGTAGACTAAAGGAAAAAGGTAATTTTTAACTTATGGTATGGAATCAAGAAACTTTGGAAAGATATGGGGACATGAGGCAAGTATCAAGGAAAAGGTTTTGGAAACAAATTCATGGCCATTTGACCATGAATTTGGACTGACAATATGGCTAAGGGGAGGTTGGCGATTATGCTAGTAGCTTGGCTAGGGTAGGGATTTTGTTTTGGTCATTCCTATCATCTTGTGCAAGTTTTGCATTTTCTCTCTACCTTTCTCCTTTGGTCGAATTTGAGCTTTTGGTAAGCCTAAATTCTTTTGACCATTTGGTCATTTTTGCTATCACTTTAGTATTCTTTTGTGTGCCTTTTCTTAGTGCCGAAATTACCAACACCAAAGATCATTCTTTTTCTTCCTTTCTTCATTGTCGAATGTACCTTGCCCCTAAACACATCTCTTACTTTCTCTTTTCTCCTCTTTGAAAACCGAATCACCATCATCATCATCTTTTCCTCTCACCCTTTATTTTCTTTTCAATCATACCTTCTCCATTATATTCTCTCATGGCCGATTGTTAATGTGCCTTTGCCGAACCATTTTCTCTTTTCTTTGGTTTCTCATAGCCGAATCTCTCTCTACTCATAAACATCCTTCTCAATCGTTCTTCTCAACCGTGGACATTAGGTAAGAGTTATTTTTAGTTTATTTTAGTTGATGATGGTTTTGGCCGAATCTTGAGGATGATAAGAAGGATCTCTTAGATCGAATTTATCGTTCAATCTATTAATGTTTTCTTTCATTATCTTTGTAGTACAATAGAGGAAGATCGGAACTCAAGTGTTCGTGTGTATCTTAGAACATTGGAATCAATTTAAGGTGTTGAGGAACGTTTTGGTCGACTCTCTTATTGAGGAGCAAGAATCTTTGTGGTAAGGAAATCTCGCCTTTAAAATCTTTAGTATTATTTCGATATATTATTATTAGGATTGACGATCTTTTGATATTAAAGACATTCAAAATAGGGAAGAAAAGGCGGTGTTTAGTCTTCGTAAGAAGGCGGATCCACTATTTCCCTAAGTATAAACGAAGGCGATTTCGAATCGAGGATTTTCCACCGGTTACGGACCATCAACCGAGGGAAATCAATTATTTGAAGTAGTTCGTACTTCCGAGCCTTTGTACGTTAGTGGGTTCTCAGTGAATAACGAATCGATAAACGAGGAGAAACCGAAAATTGAAGTGATTCAAAATCAAGAGGGTAAGGATTTGGATCGAATATCAATAGCATATTTTTATACATGATAGTGTCCTAATAGATCGTATTATGTTTAGGTGTTGAAGAGCGGGAAGGTTTAGTACTCACGATATCAAGGTGTGTAACTTCACACTTTTCTCGGGTTTGGACGTCATTCGTGGTATTGAGTAAAATCGTAAAACGACTAGATCAAGATAAAACGTAATAAGCGGTATTTGATGAAATTACATGAAAATGGTTAATATGGTGAAAATTACGAAAAAGCCCTCGATGAGTTAGATGGTAAAATATAAATTTTCATGTCTTCGTAAAATGGGCCAATAAGTTTGATAATTAGTAGATGGTAGAAAAATATTGCTTGTTAGTAAAATGGGCCGAAAGCCCTGATAAATAATAAATGGGCCGAAATCTCTGCTAGATAAAAAATTAGGCCGAAATCTCTGTTAGATCGAAAATTGGGCCGAAATCTCTGATAGATCGTAAATGGGCCGTAATCTCTGTTAAATTGTTAAACGGGCTGAAATCCCTGCTAGATCGATAAATGGGCCGAACTCTTGCTAGATCGTAAATTTGGGCCTAAGATGTTAAATTGCTAAATGGGCCAAATGTTATTTTGTAATTTTTGGGCCTTAATAAAAATTGGAAATATTGACTCTTGTTAATGGGCCTTTTTAATAAAATCATGGTATGATTATAGACTACTTTGCATACATATTGCATGGGTTGGGAAAATGATGAAGAGAAGAAAAGCTGTTGCCAAAATCTAGTTCGGTGGCTCGCCACAAAAATATTAAATGGCTATTTGCCTCTAGTTCGGTGGCTCGCCACAAAAATATTAAATGGCTATTTGCCTCTAGTTGGTGGCTCGCCACAAAAATAATAATTGGCTCAATGCCTCTAGTTCGGTGACTTTGTCACAATCTAGTTCGGTGGCTCGCCACAAATATAAAATGGCTTAATGCCTACGATTGGTGTGATGGCGGGGTGGGTTGACTTGATCCCACAGGTGTGATGGTTGGTGCGGGGTGTGTAGCGGATGGAAATTAGGTTTGGGAGGAAAATTCATTTTGCATGCATATCATTATTTATGTTGTTAATTACGCTAATGGGCTTAAGCCCAAATCCATAACTTGATAATCGGCCCGATGCACAAAGTAAGTGAGTTATACACCGAGTTCTAAGTAACTCACTCCTCAAATTTTTCATCTCGGGTAATGGAAATTGACGTGGACTTGGGCCGAGGATGACTTCGTGGAGGCCATCTTGCAAAACATGGGTTTATTAAACTTCAAACTTTTTAATAAGTATTTTTTATAAATTACTATTTTGGGTTGATGTAATAAGGGCCTCTATTAATATTTCATGGATTTTTATGTGTGGTTGGTTTAAACTATATTTTGGACATTTTAATATGGGTGATGATTATATGATGTTTTTCTTAAAATAATTTGGGTTTTAAATATATGAAATTCCTTTATAAATTTTTTTAAGTATTTTGAACTCTTATAAAATTTACTTAAGGATTTTGATAATACAATATTAAGGATGTTTTCAACTAATATTTTCTAATATACATCAAATTTAAAATACTCTTTTGATTTTTATTAAACCTTGTAATTAAAAATTATTTTGAAGATTTCAACTCACTGTAATTATTAAGATAGTTCGATCCATGTAACAAACTAAATCTAGTCTTATCGCATAGACCGGGTTTGGGGTGTTACACCGTTACTTAAGGAAGAGCACACATAGTGCCATTTAATAGTAATGTATCGCACACTTAGTGCCATTACTTATTTTTTTTCCGCACACATTGTGCCATTCGACTGATTTCGCACACACAGTGGTCAGTATTTAAGCTCGCACACATAGTGCCCCTTAACTGAACTTTTTCTTTATACATATAAACACATGAGATTTCATTTTCACTCATATCTATCTACAAATATATGCACATGTTAAAACAACTCATTAATCCTTCTCACTACCATCACATTCGACTATCTTCAATATACATCTATATACATATTCACCTATTCGAATATAATCACCTCTCCTATAATTTTCACACATAAATTTCTCTTAGCACATATATAATTATCCAACTCATATGATTCAGACTTATATCTATATATAAATAATACCAACTTTACAATCGACCAATACATATTAAATTCAAAATCACATTCGGCAATTGGAAATAAACATACTCATTACCTTTTTACATATGCACATTTATATAGACTAAAATTTAATTCTATCCAATTGCTTAAAAACTTACCTCGAAAATTGTCGGATTAAGCTTTCCAGCTATTCGTTTAACTTTGTTTTTCCCCGTTTTGATCCCGGTTCTTTTCTTTCTTGATCTAAATAATTTCAAAAATGAGCTCATTCAAATAGAATTTCATTTATTTTAGCCCAAAACACATAGTTGAACAATTTACCAATTTAACCCTAACATTTTGCACTTTTACAATTTAATCCAATTTTCACAAAAAACAAAATATGCTAAATTTACATATTTTAAGCTAGGGCTGAATGTTCACTAAGCTTATACAAGTCCCCATATTTCATAAATTCTACAATCTAGCCCCTTAATTTACTATTTTTGAAATTTAGTCCTAAATACTCAATTTAATGAAAATTTCCAACACAAAATTTAATAATCTAACACGTATATTTTATTTAAAATCATCAACCATCACAAAACATAAGCATTCATCAATGGCCAAATATTAAACATGCATCAAAATTAGAAATTCTAACATGGGTCGGATAGTATTCGAAGCAATGATCTCAAAAACGTAAAAATTGTCAAAAACTAAACTCAATTACTAACCTTAATTTAACATGCAAGTGCCGAATGTTTTGAGAGCTTAAACTTCCTTCTTTTCTCTTTTGTTTCGGTTGAAGAAAGATGAACATGCATGTGTTCTCTTTCTTTTTATGTTTTTTTTTTTGATATATGATTATAATATTATTATAATAAATTATAACATAACATATAATTTAAACATATAATTTCATTATGAAGATTGCATGTTGTCGTCCACTATCCCATTAAAAATGGACAATTTTCAACATAAGTCCTCCCTTATATAAAGACACATTAATTTAACCACTCAATCAAGCAATAAGGCTACTTCTACCACTTATGTGATTTAGTCCTTTTCTTTAAATTGAACACACAAACGGACAAATTAACCCACGATATTTTAACACATGCTCAAGCATATATCATAGATATCAAATATAATATAAAAATAATTTTCTAACTCGGATTCGTGGACTTGAAACTACCGTTCCGATTAGGGCCAAAATCGGGCTGTTACTGCTCAGGTATGTATTGATACTAAGATATGAAATTAAGGTAAGCAGTGTACTCAAAATGATATTATAAAGTTAAATGTAATATGATTTAAGTGATGGTATATTTGATTATGTGAGTATTTAACCTATTGATGTATATGTATTGTGGAAAGAAATGGTATATTATACTAATGATTAAGAGTGTATTCGCCAAAGTAGAAATTATGCATAACTTATATGTTTTGGTATATGAATTTATATTGAAAGGGCATATGATTGATAATAGCTTATTTTAGTTTGCATAGATAAATTTTGGATATGATTAAATGTTGATTTGCTGAAAACTTACTAAGCTTAAATAGCTTACTCTGTGTGTGTTTTGTTTATCTCTTTTTTATAGATTTTGTAACACCCTAAACCTGGCCTAGAAGTTAGGCCCGAATCAGGTGTGTCACATTGAAGTATTTTTGCGAAAACCTTGTTTTTGTTGAAAACCCTTCTTAAAGAATTTTGATTAAAAACCCAGTTCATAGTTGTCTTCCAAAACGATGTGTATTAGGAAATCTGTCTTTTCAATTGTAAGTTAACAATTATTTAAAAATACAACTTTTTACCAGTGGAAGCTTAATTTTGAATAAAACACTTGTTTTCAGAAAAATTTGATATAAATCCTAAAAGGAATAAAGTAAAACATTCAATATAAAGTTAAGCAGAGGGGAAGCCTTATTACAATCCAACTTAAAATGATCAAAGTACTTAAAACTATAAATAAAATCAAGTAAAATGAAACGTCTTGCTAGCTGGCCACCTCCAAGTCCCTCCATCCGTCGAATTGTCTACTGGGATTTCCTGAAAAAATAAAAGAGAGGGTGAGTTTGAAATTTAGTGTGTACAACCCTCAGCAAACAAATAGCATACAAGTAATCAATTGGGCCTAAGCCCTTTTCATAATGATAACATAGCAACATCATACATGCAATGCTGTGCAACCCTCCCCAAATAATCCATCCGCTACACATCATCTCCGTCCCCCATACACATCATATGGGGATGTCTACATCAACCCACCCATCTGATACACATCAATGGTAGCCCGATTGTGGTACTACATGCATTGCAGCAAAGCTGCTAATGGGCTTAAAAGCCATCGGTGGATCTACGATCGTCAAGCAACCATGCAATCCTCATATACTTCTTCCGTTCCATAATTCCCACCCATATGCAACCTAGGTAGTATATCATATGAATGCAGCATGTAACATCCACAAATCCTTAGTTTAACACATAGGGGTATTTTAGCCATTTTCGCCCTTAGGGCATTTCAATCATTTTTAAGTATTATGGATTTAGTACTTACCTGGGTTCGTTAACAAATCCCCGTCGGCCAAAGTGAACAGGTACTATGCACCAGCTAGGATTCCAGAGAAGAGGAGGTGGGTCATTGAGACCTCTTAAGTGCCAAGCTCTCTCTAGATCCAATCCTAGACATGCATATACCCATTACCACACTTCAACCTTATGACTTGTCCACGGTTGCAATTATGTGTTTAAGTTTTATGTATGTTTTAGCAGTTATCAGATACTAAGTCCAAATCCATATACAAAGCCCAAATAAGCCTACATACATGCAAACGTCCCATTAAGCCCAATCTCATTCATATGGCCCATTAGGCCCAAATCACATCCATATGGCCCATTAGGCCCAGATCCCATTCCTATGGCCTATTAGGCCCAAATCAATTCCAGATCATGTAACATGCATGACTAACTCAATTCACAAAACTTAGCCTCAAGGCCCACCGAGCCCATTTAGCAACTTTCGATATTTTGACTTTTCGGCATTGTTGATATCATGTGTGTGTAGTGTTTGTACACACTTGGTAATAACACATGTTACGATTTCCTCTTAGTCATGAACCTACATTCGATATTACTTAACAATTAATCATAGGCTAAATACAAACTTGATCAAAAATTAAAGCCTCACCGTAACCTTACCGTGTGCGACAAGCCTTAATAGCTCCTTTCTTTAACACCAACCACGATTAGACCCTAGATCTGTACCAACTTAATCATTAGAGCCAAAGTAATAGATGACTTGCATCCAACACAAGTCACCCTCACAACATATATGACCATTCGGCCAACCCTTAAACCGAAGTAAAAAACACTTACCCAAAACCAAAACGTAACAAGAGTGAAATGGTAAGGACATTGGAGGGAAGAAATCAATGCTAAATCCCAAGAATCAATTGGCCAAATCTGAAGAAAAACCATAGAGAAGATTTGGCCAAGGTGTATTCGGCCTAAAAATTGGAGTGGTGCAAAGGGATATTCGGCACCTAAATGCAGGGTAAAGGAAGAATATGAAATTGAAAAAATCAAAGAAGAACCTTGAGGGAGAATAGAGGTTATTCAGTTTGTCAAGGAAGAAGAGAAGAATCAGCTAAGAAGCAAGAATAAAGGTTTAGAAGGTAGGAGAAGAGTGAACAATCGACAACAAGGCAAGGTATTTTCAGTTTTGGAAAAATAAGGTTTCGACAAAGAAAAGAAAAAGAATGGAAAATTTAGCATTACCTAGGACCCCAGATTCGACACACACACATTTATATAGCCTATAGCCGAAACTTATCCACCCCTAAAGTCCAATTCGGCACCTCTTCATCCACTGCTCATCTCCTAATTTTTCTCCATGATATCTCCTTTATCCTTCTCCTAAATTCTCTCTACTGATCACTTCTCCTTAGAGTCCCTCTACACTCCACTTCTACCTTCTAGAAGCCTAAAATTAAACTCCAAAATAAAACTAAGCTAGCACTCGAACCTCAGACCTCCCTACATACATATGTCGCCACCTCCCTACACCCTAGTTGCGTCACTTAGCCACTTTAGCATAGGCTTCTTTGTGCCATTTTTCATTTATTTTTTTTAAAAGCCTACTATCCATAACCCTGATTCCTTAATTAATTAAAGTAAGAATCCTCCACCACAAAACTCAAACCCAGAGCTTCTCCAACACACCTAGACACTCCAAATTTATTAAACCCTTAAAGCCATCATGGCATTTGTCATTTTCTTGCTCACTTAAGAATTTTATGAGACCCAAAGCCCAAAGCCCAATTCATCTAGGCCCAAAATTTGGGGCGCTACAGATTTTGGATTCAAATTACGAGCTCGGGGATCATCAGCAAAGATTATCACACTATCGAATCTTTTCGATATTTTGTAAATTTTGACTTTGAACATATGGCATGTAGAGTCCATTTTAAATGTTTAATTTTGGGTCATGTATATATATAAAGCCATGCGAAAGTGGCTTGATCATTATGTTTAAGTTTGGTTTTTATATGTTCTTGATTAAATGTTTGATGTGTTTGGTTTTGGTGATTTCGGTTATGAATTATATATGTGGGATGTGCTTGTCATGAATTGTAATGGTGGTTTAATATATTAGTTGAGTAATATATATGTTATAAGTGTAAAATGTGTTTGGAAATATGCTTAAGGTTTAAGTAAGATTAAGTAAAGCTCATGATGGTTTATTTGATAAATTTGATATATGAGGTTGATGAATATATTTAGGTTATGCATAGTAGATGAATTATTATTTGAGATGCCTAATTTATAACATGAGTTGGTTTGAACATTGTCTATAGATGTATTATACGTTGCATGTTATGTAGATTGTTCGAATATGAAACAATTTAACTTGGTTATGTGAATGAAATTTTGGCACGAATTTAAGCATATTAAATTAGCATGTATATTATGTGTACTCTTACTTGTTATTTGTACTTAAAATATCAAGGTCATATGTGCATAGTTTTGTGTTAATTTATGTATGTTTGGTTTTATAATTATTTTGAAATTGTGGTCCAAGTTAATGTGATGTATATGCTAGTTCGTCTATGCTAGTTAATTGGGTAATAAGAGTTTGAGGTTATGTTTTATATTTTATAAAAGGTTAACCGAATAGGTATAGGTGATATAATGAGAAGTTATTTACAAGTATGTTATGCATATTAATTAATAAGTGAATTGATTGAATTCTTGGTAATTATTTGTACTCAAATTGATGTTAATGGTTTGATTTTATGCGTATATATTTGTGTTTAATGAAGATGTATAGTTGGTTTTGAAATGTTGAATGTCTATGTATAAAATTTACTTAATTTTATACTTAATATGCATGTGGATAAATTAAAGTGTGTAATATATTAGCCAAAAGTTTCAAAGATGAATGACTAAGTATTTAAATACCATGTATATACTAATTGCATGTTTTAATATTATATGAAAATGACATGTGAATAAATGAAATTGATCTGAAGTGATGACTTGTCCGGTAATGCCTCATAACCCTAATCTGGCGACGGATACGGGTTAGGGGTGTTACAGTGTGTCCCCTGCAACTTTAAAATTTCAAAACAGAATGCTCAGGTAATTTCACACGGGCAGAAACATGGGCATATGTCTCAGCCGTGTGAGGCACAATGTCTAGCACATGAGCGTGTGGCTGGCCATGTGACCTAAGTTAGGGAGTTACACGGGGTTGAACATGGCTTGAGGCAAGGGCATGTTTAATGGTCACACGGGCGTGTCCCTTGATCACAAAGGTGTGTGACCCCTGCACCTAGGAAAAATTTTGAAATTTCACGAAAAATTTCTGAAGTACCCGATTAAGTCCTGATTTGTTTTTAACACGTGTTTTAGGCCCCGAGTGTAACAGCTCGATTTAGACCCTATTCAGAATGGTGGTTTCGAGACCACGAATACGAGTTAGAAAAATATTTTAATATTGTTTTCTATGTCTACAGTGTGTGATTAAGTATGCATTAAAGTTTCATGAATTAATTTATCTGTTTGAGTGCTTAATTTAATAAAAGGATTAAATCACATGAAATGTAAAAGTAGCTTTCTATTTGATTAAGTGTTTGATTGAAGTGTCTTTTTAAAGAGGAAGTCCTTATGATGAAAATTAGCCATTATATTAGCTAATGGACGATAAGGCCATTAAATGTACATGATATATATGTTATTTTAAAAGGTTAATATTGTAAAAGAATTAGTAATGTTAATATAATTAATAAAAAAATGGTGGCCATTATATTATGTTCATCCATCGAAATTACAAAGAAAAGAAAAAGAAAAAGAGTTGCTAAGTTTCGGCAAGGGTTTAGCTTGATTCAAGGTATATTTTGTTTCGGTTTTTGATAATTTTTACGTTTTTGAGATCGTTGCTTCAAATACTTCAAGACCCATGCTTGAATTTTTATTCTGATGAAGATTTTAAAATGTGCCATTGATGAGTTTATGAGTTTTATGATGTTAGTTGATGAATTATGAAATATATGTGTTAGATTAATATGTTTTGTCTTCGAATTTTTGATGAATTTGAGTAATTACGGTTAAATTGTAAAAATAAAATTTTAGGTGACAAAAATGTGAAAAAAATGAAATATATGGACTTGTATAATGCTTGTGAATATTCGGCCTAGCTATGGTATGTGTAAATTTTGTGTATTTTGTGTTTTATGCAATGGGGACTAAATTGCAAAAAGTGTGAAATGTTAGGGGTAAATGGTAATTTTCCTATTTATGTGTTTTTAGATTAAATTGAATGAATGTGTGGTTAAATTAGCTAAATTTGAATTTATTTAGATCAAGAGCGAAAGAAAACGAAATTAGATCGGAGGAAATCGAAAGTAGTCGAATAGTCGATTAAACTGTTCGACAACATCCAAGGTAAGTCTATAAGCATTTAAATGCTGTTAAACTTGAGAATATATATAAATGTTATGTGATGAAATGAATTATTCGATTATATATGTATTTTGGCTGAATGTGATTTGAGATAGGGAACTATGTTTCGAGCTCGTTTTGATCGAGATTAAATGTCTGAAAGTCCCATACGAACCCTAAGAATAGATAGGATACATATGTCATGACATAGGATTCCAATATGTGTTTTCGTGTAAGACCACATCTGGGACATTGGCATCGACTTGTGTTTACGTGTAAGACCATGTTTGGGACATTGGCATCGTATTTGATTTGTGTAAGACCATGTCTGGGACAGTGGCATCGATATGTGATTACATGTAAGACCACGTCTAGGACGTTGGCATTGTATGAGTTTCCGACTATCCGCGTATCCTTTTTAATTTTGAACGGTTCAATGGGCAATGTTAAGTGAAGACCGAATGTGAAATTGAATAAAAAAGGTTCAGGTATGTGCTTATCCTAAGTTGTGAAAATAAGGTAAGTTGGATGTTAAATTGTTTGCATAAATGCTTAAGTTATAAATGTGAATTATGTGTATGCATATGTGATTGTATATATTCGGCCAAATGAGGTATAGGTGATATTAATAGTGAGATTTATATATGTTCATGTGTATTTATACATTTACCCATATGATATATGTATATATATATGATTAAAATGATAACTTTGTATTTGAGGATATGGTATATTTGACCTTATTAACTTAGTGTTAATATACAATAGTTATATTTATTTGCTTATGACTTACTAAGCTTAAATAGCTTACTGTGGTTGTGTTTTTGTTTACCTCTATTTTATAGATTTTGGAGTCATGTTACGAGCTTGGGGATCGTCAGCAAAGCCTATCACAATATCTACTGTTTCTTTCGGTATTTTACTATGTTGAATTTGGGCATATGGCATGTGTAGCATAGTTGAAATGGTTGATTTTTGGTCATGTATATAAAAATAGCCATGCAAAAATGGCTTAATTTCCATGCTTGTGTTTGGTTTGATTTAAAAATGGCTTATCCATGATCATTTTGTTTAAGTTCGATTTTATTTGCTTTTGAATGAGTGCTTGATGTGTTTAATTTTTATACTCGAACTTGACTACATTTGATCATGATTTGAGCTTGCATTCGAATGAAATATTCAAGTTACATGTAAGTGATAAATTTGGTTTATGATAGGTATTAAAGTCTTGAGATATGAATTGATTAAAAGGTGATATTTAGTTATGTGATTTGGAAATAAGATTAATATTGGATGTTAGTTGAATTAAGATTATGTTATGTGATAATTAGGTATTTGGAAATATTGTATATACATGTGGTGTATTTAAAGTATGTTTGAATTGAAAATGTAAGTGATTATATGATTCGATTTTGATGTTCATATTTATATTGTTAAGTATGTGTTTTGGAGAATTTTATGAAAACATAAATATGCTATGGTTTGAGTGTTATAATGACCGAATAGGAATTAATTAAGTTTGTAGTGATAATGAAATATGGATGTTCGGAAATGGCTCATTTGGAGTACACACATGCGCAAGCTTGTAATAGGTAAATAAGTATGTTTTGGTCTTATAGAATGATGTGTAGTCGTCTTTGAAAATCAGCTTAAGGTTAGTAAATGATGTACATGATAAATTTGGGTAATGTTAGTTAATTGAGAGATGCATGTTTTAGATCTAACTTCTATAGAATTAATGGTTTATGTAACATCCTGAATTAATGGGTCTATGCGTTTAGTGTAAGGATATGTTTAATATGTTAATTTAAGTGATAGGGGTCCAAATTGGGCTCAGGACTAGGCAAAGGCCTTGGTTAAATTGTCTGATTGGGCGTTATAGAGTTAAAAGGTGGTAATTGTGTTTAAAATACCAACGTGGGCTTGTGGCCCAACAATAGGTGGCACTGCAAGGGAGTTAGAAGGTGGAGTCACTAACAGTTAAAGAGGCCCAAGTTTTGGCCGCAAGGAGCCCATGTTTTTGGGCCATTTTCGGCACTTAAAAGGGAGCAAGGGTGACATACAACAAGGGTGTAAGGGGCCCAAAATTTAAGTTCTATGGAGCCCAATTCTCTTAATTTAAGTAAGCTAAATTCGGCATTAGGGTTAGATAAAGTGGACGGAAAAAAGGCTAAAAAATAGAAGGATTTACATGGATTTTATAATTGATAATATAGAAGATAAAACGGAGAAAAGATAGGAGCTATCAAGGAAAGGTGATGGCCGAAAATCCACCACCTAGAGGAGTAAAGAATTCGGCTACTTCATGAAAAAGGGTGCCAAATTTTCCCTTTTTATTAGCTTGATTTTTAGTTATCAGGAAGGGTACTTTCGGTTTTTTTGATAGGAGTGCCGAAATTTCTATAAATAGGGGGGATATCTCATTAAATCTGGCATTTGAACCCTAATTTCTTCTTCTTTTATTGTGCCAAAATTCTTAGTCTCTCCCTCTACAATTTCTTTTCTTTAATTTCTTCAAAAGCCGAAACCTTTCCCTTCACTCTTGTAACACCCCAAACCCGGTCTATGCATTAAGACTAGATTTGGTTTGTTACATGAATCGAGCTATCTTAAAATCTTCAACAAGTTGAAAACTACAATATTATTTTTAATTACGGGGTTTAATAAAAATCGGAAGAGTGTTTTAATTTGATGTATATTAGAAAACATTAGTTGAAAAACATTATTAACATTGTATTATAAAAACCCTTAGGTAATTTATTTAAGAGTTAACAATAATAAAATATTATAAAGGAATTTCATATATTTGAAAACCCAATTTATTTTGATAAAAACATCATATAATCATAAGCCCATATTTAAATGTTCAAAATATAGTTTAAAACCCAACACACATAAAAATCCATAAATTATTAATAGAGGCCCTTATTACATTAACCCAAAATAGTAAAATACTTATTAAAAAGTTCAGAGTTTAATAAACCCATGTTTTGCAGTATGGCCTCCACGAAGTCATCCCCGGCCCAAGTCCACGTCAATTTCCATTACCTGAGATGGAAAAATTTGAGGGGGTGAGTTACTTAGAACTCAGTGTATAACTCACTTACTTTGTCCACTGGGCCAGATTTTCAAATTATGGATTTGGGCCTTGAGCCCATAAGCAGAATTAGCAACATAATTAATAACATAATTAATAGCATAATGAAAACATAATTAATAACATGCATGTAAAAATGAATTTTTCCCTCCCAAACCTAATTCCATCCGCTACACACCCCCGTACCAACCATCACACCTGTGGGGATCAAGTCAACCCACCCCGCCATCACACCAATCGTAGGCATTAAGCCAATTTATATTTGTGGCAGAGCCACCGAACTAGATTGTGACAAAGTCACCAAACTAGAGGCATTGAGCCAATTTTTATTTTGTGGCAGAGCCACCGAACTAGAGGCAAATAGCCATTTATAAATTTTGTGGCAGAGCCACCGAACTAGAGGCAAATAGCCATAATTTTGTGGCAAAGCCACCGAACTAGATTTTGGCAACAGGCCTTCTTCTCTTCATCATTTTCCCAACCCATGCAATATGTATGCAAAGTAAACTGTGATTATACAATGATTTAATCAAAAAGGCCCATTAACAAGAGTCAATATTTCCAATTTTTATTAAGGCCCAAAAATAACATTTGGCCCAATTAACAATTTAACAACTTATGCCCAAATTTACGATTTAGCAGGAATTTGGCCCATTTATCAATCTAGCAGGGATTTCAGCCTGTTTAACAAATTTTAACAGAGATTACGACCCATTATGATCTAACAGAGATTTCGACCCAATTATCGATCTAATGTAGATTTCGCCCAATTATCGATCTAATGTAGATTTCGCCCAATTATCGATTTAATGAGATTTCACCAATTATCGATCTAGCGTAGATTTCGCCCAATTATTACGAGATATACAATTTTACATATTTACAACTAATTTCTTGAGGCGTTTTGTAATTTCTACAATTTTGTCGTTTTCATGTATTTTCGTTGAAATACCAATTTTTACGTTTTAAGTCGATCTAGACGTTTTACGATTTTACTCAATACCGCAATAACATCCAAACCCGAGAAAAAGTGTGAAGTTACACACCTCGATATCGAGAGGACTAATCCTTCTCGCTCCTCGACACCTAAAACATATTTCGATCCGTTAGAACACTATTTTGTATAAAAATACATTATCGATATTAGATCCAAAACCTTACCCTCTTGATTTTGAATCACTTCAATTTTCGGTTTCTCCTCGTTTAGTGGTTCGTTATACGTTGAGAATCCACTAACGTACAAAGGCTCGGAAGTTTGTACCACTTCAAATAATTGACTTCCTTCGGAAGATGGTCTGCAACCCGATGGAAAATCCCGGACTGCCGAAACCGCTCTTCGTTTAAACTTAGGAGAAACAGTGGATCCGCCCTTCTTATGAAGACTAAACACCGCCCTTTTCTTCCCTATTTTGAAAGTCTTCAATATCAAAAGATTGTTAGCACGTCCTAATAATATTTATATCGATTATGACTAAAGGTTTTAAGAATGAGATTTCCTTACCACAAATGTTCTTGTTCCACAAGGAGAATCGATCCAAGCGTTCTATGTCACTCACGACCACTTGATTTTCGATCTTCCGTTATCGCACTAAAATATAACCATTGGAAACGTTTAATAGAAGGAATAATAAATTTTGATCCAAAAGATCCTCTTACCACCATAAAAATTCGGCCAAACCTCTATTAACTAATATAAAACAAAAAGGAACCCTTACCTATTGTCCACGGTTGAAAAGAAACGATTGAGTTTGATGCTTAGGAATAGAGAAAAATTCGGCTATGGGCACACTAGCATTCGGCCATGAGAGAATTAATGGAGAGAATTTTGATTGAAAAGAAATATGAGAAAGAAATAAAAGATGGAAGAAAAAGATGATGATGAGGATTCGTTTTCAAAGAGAAGAAAAGAGGAAGAAAAGAGATGAATTTGATAGCTTTGTATATTCGGCAATGGGGAGAAGAAAAGAAAAGAATGGCTTTTTGGTATAGGTGATTTCGTCACTAAGAAAAGAACACACAAAAGAATACTAAGGTGATATGCAAAAGTGACCAAATGGTCAAAAGATTAAGGTTTACCAATGCTCAATTTCGCCAAGGAGAAAGGTAGAAAGGGTTTCAAAACTATGCACAAAATGCTAAGAATGACCAAAAAGAGACTTCAAATCCTAGCCAAACCAACACCAAAAATTCGGCTCCCTCCCTAGACCATATTGCCGTCCAAATGCATGGTCAAATGACCATGAATTTGTTTCCAAAACTTTTCCTTGATATATGCCTTATGTCCCCATATTTTTCCATAAATTTTGATTCCATACCATATGTTTACACTTACCTTATTCCTTTGATATACTAACCAAAAATAACAAGGTCAACACTACCATATTTATGCTTGGTGACACTTGCTATACATGTGCGAAAAATTAAAAATAAAATTTACCTAGATGCTAAACAAGGATTGAACCTCTCCCTCATGCTACAACTCATGCGCCAACACCACCATGCCATGTACTCATCTTATGTCACTTATTAACACTTAAATTAACTTAAGTATTAATGACACTTGCTTCTCTTCAATACATTCTCAAATATAAAATTTATTCTTTGCCCAAATTATGCTATACTCTTCTTGGGACTATAATAAACACAAAAATAAAAGTAAGAAAATTTTACTTCATAATCTAAACACCAACTCATGCAATATATCAATACTCGGAGTTTTAGGGTGTTACAACTCTACCCTCCTTAAAGAAAATTTTGCCCTCAAAATTTACCTGGTTGAAAGAGGTGAGGGTATTGTTGCCGCATTGCATCCTTAGGCTCCCACGTAGCTTCCTCCACTCTGTGGTTACGCGATAGAACTTTGACCAACGGCACGGTTTTCTTTCTTAGCACTTTGACATCTCGGTCTAAGATTTCCACTGGTTCTTCTTCAAAAGACAAATCTAAATTCAACTCCAATTCTTCTATCGGTACTATGTGCGAAGGATCCGATCTATAACGCCTCAACATGGAAACATGAAAAACATTATGAATTTGATCCAATTCAGGAGGTAACTCAATCTGATAAGCCATGGACCAACACGCTTCAAAGACACGATAAGGTCAATGTACCTAGGACTTAGCTTGCCCTTCTTTCCAAACTCAAGATCTTTTTCCAAGGTGAGACCTTCGAGAAAACCTGATCCCCCACATCATACTCGATATCCTTTCGCTTCAGGTCTGCATACGACTTCTGTCTATCTGAGGCTTCTTTCAATCGTGCTCAAATAACTTTTACCTTTTCCTCTGTTTCAGATATCATCTCAGGACCTAACATCTGTCGTTCGCCCAACTCAGTCCAACAAATAGGAGAACAGCACTTACGACCATACAATGCCTCATAAGGTGCCATCTGAATGCTAGACTGATAGCTGTTGTTATACGCAAATTCTACCAGTGGTAGATAATCCTCCCAACTACCCTCAAGTCGATTACACACCCCCTTAACATATCTTCTAATATCTGGATTACTCTCTCGATCGACCATCAGTTGAGGATGAAAAGTCAGATGAAATTTAACTTTGTCCCCAAGGCTTAATGCAGAGCTTTTCAGAATCGTGATGTAAATCTGGGATCCCTGTCTGATATAATTGATACAGGTACCCCATGCAACCTCACAATTTTGGATACGCATAGCCGCCAACTTCGCAATGAATAATCCGTATTTAACCGGTAGGAAATGAGCGATCTTTGTCAAACGATCAACAATTACCCACACGTAATTTTTTCTTAGTAGGTGTTAAAGGTAACCCACTAACAAAATCCATGGTTATCCGCTCCCATTTCCAAAGAGGAATCTTTATCGATTGTAACAATCCGACGGTAATTGATGTTACGCCTTCACTTGTCGACAAGTCAAACATTTTCCCACAAATTTTGAAATTTCACGCTTCAACCATGGCCACCAATACTGTTCACGGAGATCTCGATACATCTTATTTCCTCCAGGATGCATAGCATAAAGGCTACTATGCGCCTCCCGTAGAATCATTTGCCTCAGATCTGAGTCCTTAGGCATACAAACTCTTCCTCGAAAGCACAACACACCTTCCGTGTTTACTCCAAAATCCTCGATTTCACCATTTTCAACTTGCTGAAGTAAAAGTCCCAACTTCTCATCTGATGCCTGTTTTTCCTTGATTTGTTCCAGCCACAGAGGCTTCACCTGAAGTTTTGCTAACAAACTACCATCCTCATGAGACTCAAATGGGCAAACAATGCTCTCAAATCGACATCGCTTTACGACTTAACGCGTACCTACCACGTTAGCCTTTCCAAGATGATATTCGATTGAGAAATCATAATCCTTTAATAATTCTACCCATCTTCTTTGTCTCAAATTTAACTCCTTTTGGGTAAGGAGGTATTTAAGACTCTTGTGATCCGTGTAGATTATTGACTTCTCACCATAGAGATAGTGCCTCCAAATCTTTAAAGCAAAGACCACAGCAGCCTAACTCTAAATCATGAGTAGGGTAGTTTACTTGATGCGGTCTCAATTGACGAGAAGCATAGGCCATCACCTTTCCATTTTGCATCAACACACAACCTGCACCGTGTGAGACGATCACAATAAGCAAGTGAATTCTTTTCCACCTTCGGTTGAATCAAAACTGGAGCTTCCGTCGGGATCTTCTTCAATTTCTAGAAAACTCTCTTGCTGCTTTTCAGTCCAATTATACGGAGCTCCCTTCCACAATAGTTTAGTTAGGGTGTAGCAATCAACAAAAACCCTCTACAAAACGCCTATAGTATCCACCAAACCCAAGAAACTCAATTTCAGCCACCGATGTTGGTGGTTTCCAATCCGAATAGCCTCAATTTTTCGAGGATCCACCCTTATTCCTTCTACCGATACCACATGACCAAGGAAAGTCACTTCCTTTAGCCAAAATTCGCATTTACTAAATTTGGCATCTGAGTTGCTTATCACAAAGTAGTCTGTAATACTATCCGCAAATGCTTGTCATGCTCCTCTTTATTTCTCGAATAAACCAATATGTCATCTATGAACACTACCACAAACCGGTCTAAATATGGTTGAAAGACTCGGTTCATCATGTCCATAAATGCGGCTGGTGCATTGGTTAATCCAAACGGCATCACTACAAACTCATAATGTCCGTAACGTGTCCGAAATGCCGTCTTATAAATGTCCGCTTCTTTCACCTTGAGCTGGTGATAACCCGACCTCAAATCAATTTTGGAGAAAACTGAAGCTCCTTTTAATTGATCAAACAGGTCATTAATTCTGGCAGAGGATACCGATTCTTGATCGCCAATTTATTCAATTGTCTGTAATCAATGCACACACGCATCGACCCATCCTTCTTCTTGACGAGCAAAACTGGTGCTCCCCATGGAGATACACTTGGTCGAATAAATCCCGATCCAACAATTCTTGAATTTGAGCTTTAAGCTCATTAACTTCTTGGTGCCATTCTATAAGGAGCAATGGACCTTTGAGTCGTCCTGCAAAAGCTCAATGCCAAATTCTACTTCCCGATCCGAGGTATACTAGAAAGTTCTTCGAAATACATCGGAAATTCCTTCACCGTCCTCACATCATTCACAGATAACTCTTTGGCATCCAAAGCACGAGATAAAGGCTAGGAATGCTCCATATCCTTTCCGAACCAACTTCTCTGTCTTTAATGCAGATACCACATTTGCCAAGTAGTTCCTTCGCTCACCAATCATTATGACTTCCTTATCATCCGAGGTTCTTATCGACATTCATTTTTCAAAGACAATCCAATTCGCCGATGTTTAACCAACCAATCCATGCCCGAATGAGATCGAACTCGCGAAAGGCAATTCCATCAAATTCACCACGAATACCTCCTCTTGAATTTTCAAGGGCACGTCTTTAAACATTTTATTAACAATTACCGACTGTCCTAAAGGGCTAATTACTGTCATCCCACTATCGGTAATTTCAGATTCTAAATTCAGGTTTCCAGATATGGCGCTAGCAATATATGAGTGGGTAGAACCAATATCTATTAAGGAAATAACAGGTACATCAAAAATGAAGAATGTACCAGTTATCACATCTGGTGCATTGCCGTCCTCGCGGCGTCTAACTGCATAGACCAGTCCAGGCTGTCATGCATCTGCATTTCCTCTAGGACCATTGCTTCGACCCGGTACACCTTGACCACGACCAACCCCATTACCACCACGACCTGGTCCACGACCTCTCGGTAGCTGCTGATTACCTCTAGCCGGCTGTGCATCATTATTACGAACTTCTTGAGTCGTATCCATACGTCTAGGACAATTTTTGTAATCGATGATCCATTGAACCGCATTTGTAACATGCGCCCATTTTCCTCCAACACTCTCCAAAATGTCTTTTCCCACACTCAGTATAATCTCGACTTCGATTATTTATTACTGGGTGTTCTACCTTGAACCGGTTCATCATTCCGAGGTTTCTTCCGAATCTCTTTGAAGAACCAGATCTTTGTGTCTCTCTCTTGTTTTGGAATCTTTCTTGGTTCTCGCTGTTCGAGTTCTTAGCCTCCTCGGCTATCTTGGCCTTCTCCACAAGTGTGGAAAAAGTTCTAACTTGTGTGGAGCAATCGTAACCCTCACTCATCATTAAGTCCATCCTCAAACGCACACAACGCTCATGATCTGTTGATACAATTGTCCGAGCATAGCGGCTCGGACGTAAAACTCGGCTTCATATCGCCACCGCCTTACTTCCTTGGACAAGATTCGAAATTCTTTCCTTGAGTGTCTACATAACTCGCTCCAATGTATTTTCCTTGGAAGGTAGCTTTAAAAATTCCCAATTAATCGGTGCGACTTGATTGCCTTCACTTAACAAGTGAGCCACCACCGACACGCCTCATCTCTTAACAAGGATACAGCTCCTTTCGCTTTTTGCTCAATAAAGTGCATTCCATATCATCCATAATCTGCTCCACGACTTCGAGCCAAGATTCACCACATTTGGAGCTACACCAAAACTCCTCTCGAAAACTTCGCATTATTGGACTTAAGTCGTTCTGAAATTGACCCACGAGTTGTCGGCCCAATTCTAGTTCCGGCGACCCTTTCCAAGACTCGCAGCATTGCTTGAGTCAATGCATTATCTTCTTCCATGTGATCGCGTGATCTCGTCTCACTCTCAATTGACGCAGGTGCGTCCATTTTTGGCATATGATTTGGTGCTTCAGTTGTAGCACCTCGGCCTCTACCACGGCCACGTCTACCGCGTCCACGACCACATCCTCTAGTGCTCATGATGGCTTGTTCGTTTTTATTTGATTACAAGTTTTATGAATCAGAAAATTTGTTTCAGTGTTTATTAACGATGTTTTATGAGATTTGAGAGATAAAGTTATTTTTCGCAACATATCCTATAGTCTCAATCTCTATAATTTTTTTTCACATCTAAAACTAGAAGTTCTAGAGTGTTCCTATGATCATCATAGTAATCATTAAGCAATAAATACTTACTTGACTTGTTGGGATGCTTGTGGTGCCATCTTGATCTTTAAAATATAATTGAACGATTTCATGCGTAAATTATTTGCGAACCCAAACCACAATCGAGTTTTTGAAAGCGGCTCGATATTATTAAATGTAACACCCCAAACCGGTCTATGCATTAAGACTAGATTTGGTTTGTTACATGAATCGAGCTATCTTAAAATCTTCAATAAGTTGAAAACTACAATATTATTTTTAATTACGGGTTTAATAAAAATCGGAAGAGTATTTTAATTTGATGTATATTAGAAAACATTAGTTGAAAAACATTATTAACATTGTATTATCAAAACCCTTAGGTAATTTATTTAAGAGTTAACAATAATAAAATATTATAAAGGAATTTCATATATTTGAAAACCCAATTTATTTTGATAAAAACATCATATAATCATAAGCCCATATTTAAATGTTCAAAATATAGTTTAAAACCCAACACACATAAAAATCCATAAATTATTAATAGAGGCCCTTATTACATTAACACAAAATAGTAAAATACTTATTAAAAAGTTCGAGTTTAATAAACCCATGTTTTGCAAGATGGCCTCCACGAAGTCATCCCTACCAAGTCCACGTCAATTTCCATTACCCGAGATGGAAAAATTTGAGGGGTGAGTTACTTAGAACTCGATGTATAACTCACTTACTTTGTCCATCGGGCCGATTTTCAAATTATGGATTTGGGCCTTGAGCCCATAAGCAGAATTAGCAACATAATTAATAACATAATTAATAGCATAATGAAAACATAATTAATAACATGCATGTAAAAATGAATTTTTCCCTCCCAAACCTAATTCCATCCGCTACACACCCCCGTACCAACCATCACACCTGTGGGGATCAAGTCAACCCACCCCGCCATCACACCAATCGTAGGCATTAAGCCAATTTATATTTGTGGCAGAGCCACCGAACTAGATTGTGACAAAGTCACCAAACTAGAGGCATTGAGCCAATTTTTATTTTGTGGCAGAGCCACCGAACTAGAGGCAAATAGCCATTTATAAATTTTGTGGCGAGCCACCTAACTAGAGGCAAATAGCCATAATTTTGTGGCAAAGCCACCGAACTAGATTTTGGCAATAGCCTTCTTCTCTTCATCATTTTCCCAACCCATGCAATATGTATGCAAAGTAAACTGTGATTATACAATGATTTAATCAAAAGGCCCATTAACAAGAGTCAATATTTCCAATTTTATTAAGGCCCAAAATAACATTTGCCCAATTAACAATTTAACAACTTATGCCCAAATTTACGATTTAGTGAATTTGGCCCATTTATCAATCTAGCAGGATTTCACTGCTTAACAAATTTTAATGTAGATTACTACCATTATGATCTAATAGAGATTTCGCCCAATTATCGATCTAATGTAGATTTCGACCCAATTATCGATCTAATGTAGATTTCGCCCAATTATCGATCTAATGTAGATTTCGATCCCAATTATTGATTTCGAATGTAGATTTCAGCCCAATTATCGATCTAGCGAGATTTCGCCCAATTATTATGAGATATACAATTTTACATATTTACAACTAATTTCTCGAGGCATTTTCGTAATTTCTACAATTTTGTCGTTTTCATGTATTTTCGTTGAAATACCAATTTTTACATTTAAGTCGATCTAGACGTTTTACGATTTTACTCAATACCGCAATAACATCCAAACCCGAGAAAAGTGTGAAGTTACACACCTCGATATCGAGAGTACTAATCCTTCTCGCCCTCGACACCTAAAACATATTTTGATCCATTAGAACACTATTTTGTATAAAAATACATTATCGATATTAGATCCAAAACCTTACCCTCTTGATTTTGAATCACTTCAATTTTGGTTTCTCCTCGCTTAGTGGTTCGTTATATCGTTGAGAATCCACTAACGCACAAAGGCTCGGAAGTTCGTACCACTTCAAATAATTGACTTCCTTGGAAGATGGTCCGCAACCGGTGGAAAATCCTGACCGTCAAACCGCTATTCGCTTAAACTTGGGAGAAACAAGGATCCGCCTTCTTCACGAAGACTAAACACCGCCTTTTCTTCCCTATTTTGAAAGTCTTCAATATCAAAAGATTGTTAGCACGTCCTAATAATATTTATATCGATTATGACTAAAGGTTTTAAGAACGATATTTCCTTACCACAAATGTTCTTGTTCCACAAGGAGAATCGATCCAAGCGTTCTATCTCACTCACGACCACTTGATTTCTGATCTTCCGTTATCGCACTAAAATATAACCATTGGAAATGTTTAATAGAAGGAATAATAAATTTTGATCCAAAAGATCCTCTTACCACTATAAAAATTCGGCCAAACCTCTATTAACTAATATAAACCAAAAAGGAACCCTTACCTATTGTCCACGGTTGAAAAGAAACGATTGAGATTGATGCTTAGGAATAGAGAAAAATTCGGCATGGGCACACTAGCATTCAGCCTTGAGAGAATTAATGGAGAGAATTTTGATTGAAAAGAAATATGAGAAAGAAATAAAAGATGGAAGAAAAAGATGATGATGAGGATTCGTTTTCAAAGAGAAGAAAAGAGGAAGAAAAGAGATGAATTTGATAGCTTTGTATATTCGGCAATGGGGAGAAGAAAAGAAAAGAATGGCTTTTTGGTATAGGTGATTTCGTCACTAAGAAAAGAACACACAAAAGAATACTAAGGTGATATGCAAAAGTGACCAAATGGTCAAAAGATTAAGGTTTACCAATGCTCAATTTCGGCCAAGGGAGAAAGGTAGAGAAAGGGTTTCAAAACTATGCACAAAATGCTAAGAATGACCAAAAGAGACTTCAAATCCTAGCCAAACCAACACCAAAAATTGGCTCCCTCCCTAGACCATATTGTCAGTCAAATGCATGGTCAAATGACCATGAATTTGTTTCAAAACTTTTCCTTGATATATGCCTTATGTCCCCATATTTTTCCATAAATTTTGATTCCATACCATATGTTTACACTTACCTTATTCCTTTGATATACTAACAAAAATAACAAGGTCAACACTTACCATATTTATGCTTGGTGACACTTGCTATACATGTGCGTAAAAATTAAAATAAAATTTACATAGATGCTAAAAAGGATTCAACCTCTCCCTCATGCTACAACTCATGCGCCAACACCACCATGCCATGTACTCATCTTATGTCACTTATTAACACTTAAATTAACTTAAGTATTAATGACACTTGCTTCTCTTCAATACATTCTCAAATATAAAATTTATTCTTTGCCCAAATTATGCTATACTCTTCTTCAGGACTATAATAAACACAAAAATAAAAGTAAGAAAATTTTACTTCATAATCTAAACACCAAATCATGCAATATATCAATACTCGAATTTTTAGGGTGTTACAACTCTCTTTTCCATTCTTTTCCTCTTGTACCGATTTCTCTAAAAGTCGAAATCTCCATAGTTTTTCTCTATTCATTCCATTTGTGAGTTGGTTCTATTTCTTCTGGCATTTAAATCTTCCTCATTGACATTGTCGAATCCCTTTCAATGCTAGCCGAATTCCCTGTGTTAAGGTAAGTGTCGACTTCTGTTGGTTTCTCATGTTCTATTTCAATTTTTGAAAGGCAAAAGCCGAAAAGCTAATAGTTTAATGGTTCTCTGTTGGGCGGCATTCGGGATTTGAAGGAAACTTGGTTGTCTAGATCTAAAAGTCGAAAATAGCTAGTCTCCAATTTTGAGATTTTAAGGTAAGGAGATTTTCCCTAGATTTTTACTAGATTCGTTCATTATATGCAAGATCTAAACTTTATGATGAGGATTAACGATCATATATTGTGATAGTAGTTCTGACAAGGACTTGTGATGGAATTAAATATGGATCAGGCAAAGGAGAGAATCCCTAAGTTTAAGAAATGAGCGGTATCTGCCGTTCGAGATTGGCCACTTGGTTGTGGATCGGCTTCTAAACAACACCTTAGCCAGATAGCAGTTGTGTTGACTATGGATAGCGTCAACATAGAAAGTATCGTTTTATCGATAATTAGCTGTGTAGACCTCTAACACACACTCTCTAATTGTAATTTATGTGTAGTGGGCTAAAAAGTCGAAAAGTGGTTGTGTAGACAGTCGATTAAAATCCAAAAAGGGTTAGGCAAGGATGCCAGGTACGGAATCATAGAAATCTCTATGTATATTGAGACATATGAAAGCCTGCATGATGTTCTCTTTATGTATGTATGCATGGGGTGGGAATATAATATGAAAGGGGAAGTGCATGATGGGTCATATGGTGACTGGTGGTAGAAATCCCACGAATATAAACATGGGTCATATGGTGACCGGTGGTAGAAATCCCACAAATATAAATGTTAGGTCACACAGTGACCGGTGGCTATGCCACGTGGTATGTAGCGGATGGAGTGTTGATTGTAGAAATCCCCAAGGTGTGATGGTTGGTGTGTAGAGGATGAAATTCTAGGATGGGTTGGGCCATTCATTATGTATTGTCTATCATGTATTATGATTGGTGCCTCTATGTATGGGCCAAGGCCCATAATGTGTTTGTGGGCCTTAGGTCAGTGTGTTTAGGATTTATACACTGAGTCTTGGTGACTCACCGCTTTCCTTTTTCTCTACTCTTTCAGATGAGCAGTAGATTGTGGACATGAGAGCCGAGACGGACTCGAGGGGCCATCACGTTTTTTTTCCTTTTTTATTTCTTTGAGACTATTTATGTAATAAGGCCTCCTTAACTGAGACTTCGATTTATTTTTGTTATGTCGGGATTTGCAAAACTTATGTTTTTTTAGTCTCCAAAAGAAAATGAAATAATAAATGGGCTTTTCAACCCAATCAACGCAAGTAGTAAAGTTATTTACAAAATCCCTCATTTGAGGGATTACTCGGCTAAAATATACTAAGTTTTTCCAAAACCTTTCAGAGAAAAGTTTTTAATGTTCAACCCGTAGCATACCAGATCCAGTTGGAACTTATGGGTCGAGTTTGGGGTGTTACATTTTGGTATCAGAGCCTAGTTCAAAACTCGGGCCGTGAAATGGGCCTAGGGATGTTTTGTAAAGTTGAGGAGAATTTGAACAAAACTTTGGAAGAAGATAGGGCCTTCGAGTCCACCGACACCCGATCCACGCAGGTAAGTATTCTAACCCTTGATGTGATGTACTTGTTAGGTTGATGGGCTTGAGGGACGTAGACTAGTAGGATAGTAGCAATGGACTTTAGGCCTAGTTAAACAATTCTTCAAATCCATAAGACTTAATCCAACTAAACAAACCCGTGACCAAGGCGATGGGTTAGGGTGTGACAACTGGCATACGCATGTCTAGGATTGGATCCAGGAAGAGCTTGGTATTTAAGCAGTCCTAGTGACTCACCTCCTCTTTTCTAGAATCCTACACAGTGCGTAGGATCTGCTCACCTTAGCCATAAGGGCTTGTTGACGCCAAAATTTATAACTAAAACCCGAAAGGACCAAGACCCATTTCTTTTATAAAATTACTTATACATCCCTGATTGTGTAAATTACCCAAAAGCCCTAGGTTGAGGAAATTTACCAAGATACCCCTAATTTTCTTGAATGACCAAAATACCCTTGATTGAAAAATTATCACTTGTTGAGGAATTACTAAATTAACCCTAATTCACGAAAGTTACCAAAGTTGACAAAATTACCAAAATACCCTCGAATTGCAAAATTACCAAAATACCCTTATTTTGAAAAATCATCAAGAAACCCTATTTTTTATAAAATTTTTTATGAAAATACCTCTGTAGGATAAATTACCAAAATACCCCTGGGTAGTGAAATGACGAAAATACCCTTATATGATGAATGTGAGTTCATGGATGTTGGTTGTATGTTGATGGTTGATTGTGTGTGACTCCTAGGACTAGGAGATACAGACTTAAAATTGAACTCGTTGCGAATTTAGAAGAACTAATTTTAAACCCACTATCCATAAGACTGTCCATGGTTAATTAGTGGAAGAAAAGTAATAAATCATAAAATTTCTAATCAGATAAATCGCGAACTATAGGATGAGCACTAGAGGACGTGGTGTGCGTGGCCAAGGAAGAGGCAGGATTGCTGTGTCAGAACCCATAGGGTCTGGTCACAAATTCGGGAATGAGGTACTAGTGCCACCAGCTATGGAGGTGGAATTTCAAGATCAGACGGCCAGAGATGATGCTGTATCTAGGCTATGTTAAGGGTTTTGGAGAGAGTTTCTGGAGCAGGTATGGGCACAGGAGCCCGAAAATCTGTACCGGAGCGACTTAGGAGCAACGGGGCAAAAGTTTTTAGAAGAATCTCTGGTATATCCTCGAGCTCAGCTGAGTATTGGTTAGAGTCGATTGAATGCATAATGGGCGATCTGGACCTCACGGAGAAAGAGAAATTGAAAGGGGTTATATCTTTCTTGAGGGATGAAGCCTACCAATGGTGGCTCACGGTTAAGGATGGTACGGTGGCTGACCGTATCATATAGGAGTTCTTCAAAATAGCGTTTCAAAACAAGTACATTGGATCGAGCTATGTGGTTGCGCAGTGCAGAGCATTCCTAAACCTGGTTCAAGAAGTAGGTCCGTAGCGGCGTACGAAGCAGAATTCTTACACTTGAGCCGTTACGCTCGAGGGATAGTGGCCACGGAGCATAAGCGATTTTTTCGATTTGAGGATGGCCTGAAGGATGAATTACGTGTGTTGATAGCTCCGCAACGAGAACGAGAATTTGTGGTGCTTGTGGAAAAGGCTAAGATAGCGGAGGAGGTGAAACGGACAAAAGAGTTGAACCGGATAGAGATAGGGGTGGAGGTAAGAGAAACTTTGGATCATCGGGAGCAACTAGAGGTAATAAAAAAAGACCCAGGCCAGATCGATCGAGACGAGATAATAGTCTGGTGCTGCTAGTCAGACATCGAAGTGTGCTCAATATGGTAAATCCCATACGGGTGAGTGTAAGGCAGGCAGTGGGAAGTGCTTTAGGTGTGGGTCTTTTGACCATCAAGTTAGGAACTGTCCGCAGCAAAAAGGCAATGAAGGGCCCACGGGCCAAGGGAATGTTCAACTGGCGAGAGGAGGTCGTAGGGGCGACCAGAGGTGGTACGATAGCCGGTCGGGTCGAGAGCACCAAGTCAAAGGCGGAAACACCGAGGCGAGCATTTGGGGTTGGTCTATCTTTGTCGGACATCGAGAGGAGGTCGACACATCGGATGTCATAACGATGACGTTTTTAATTTTTGGCTTGCCTTACACTGCATTGATTGACATTGGGTCGACGCATTCGTATGTAGCTAGTAGCGTATCTGGAACTTTAAGGTTAGAATCTAAAATTACCCCTAGGGAAATGACTGTAGTTAGCCCGTTAGGACAATCGGTGATAGTGGATAAACTCTATCGGAAGTACCTCTAGAAGTTCAGGGGATAGTCTTCCAAATGGATCTAATGGAATTACCGTTCGGGGAGTTTGATTTAATTTTAGGCATGGATTGGCTTGTGAAGTATCAAGCTAATCTAGATTGTGCAACCAAGCATATGATGTTAAAAACCTCCGAGGATGATGAAGTGTTGGTGATGGGAGAAAGGGGAAACTGTCTGTCAAACATGGTGACCACCCTGAGAGCGGAAAGGATGGTGAGGAAAGGATGTGAGGTAGTCTTGATGTTTGTTCGCACTATGGAAGCTAAGGAACTACCAGTGGGAGACATTAGGACGGTGAAGGAATTTCCTGATGTTTTCCCTGAGGAGCTTCCGGAATTACCTCCAGATCGTGAAGTGGAGTTTGGAATCAATCTTCTTCCAGGGACAGCACCGGTATCTGTAGCTCCATATCGAATGGTGCCGAAGGAGTTGGTGGAGTTGAAAGCGCAGATTCAGGAGTTGTTGAATAAAGGGTTTATTCGACCTAGTGTGTCACTATGGGGAGCACCGATTTTATTCGTCAAGAAGAAGGATGGGTCAATGCGTATGTGTATTGACTATCGCCAGTTGAATAAGTTAACAATCAAGAACAAGTACCCGTTGCCAAGGATCGATGACTTGTTCGATTAGTTGAAGGGGACCTCAGTCTTTTCGAAGATAGATCTTAGGTCGAGGTACCATCAGCTTAAGGTTAAGGAGGCTGATATTTATAAGGCGGCCTTTAGGACTCATTATGGTCACTATGAGTTCATGGTGATGCCATTTGGGTTGACCAACGCGCTAGCAGCATTCATGGACATGATGAACCGAGTGTTCCAACCCTACCTAGATCGGTTTGTCATGGTTTTTATTGATGACATCTTGGTTTATTCAAGATCGGGAGAGGAGCATGATACACATCTGCGAATGGTTCTGCAGATTCTAAGGGAAAAGCGGTTGTATGCCAAATTCAGTAAGTGTGCATTTTGGCTGAAGGAGGTTACTTTTCTGGGGCACATTGTGTCGACTGAGGGGATTAAGGTTGACCCTCAAAAAATTGAAGTGGTGTTGGATTGGAAGCCGCCCAGGTCAGTGGCAGAGATTCAGAGTTTCCTTGGTTTAGCTTGATACCATCGAAGGTTTGTTGAAGGATTCTCCTTAATTACAGCACCATTGACTAAGCTGTTATGGAAAGGAGTTCTGTTTGTTTGGTCTGATAAGCAGCAAGAGAGTTTCGAGTAGTTAAAAAGAATTTTGACGGAGGCTCCGGTGCTGATTCAACCGAAGGCTGGGAAAGAATTCGTGATTTACTATGATGCATCACACATGGGATTAGGGTGTGTGTTGATGCAAGATGGAAAGGTTGTAGCATATGCATTTCGGCAGTTAAGACTGCATGAAGCAAATTATCCCACCCATGACTTGGAGTTGGCATCGATGGTTTTTGCTTTGAAGATTTGGAGGCATTATCTTTATGGGAAGAAATCTATCATTTTCACTGACCATAAGAGCTTGAAGTATCTTTTGACTCAGAAGGAGTTGAATTTAAGGCAGAGGAGGTGGATCGAGTTGTTAAAAAATTATGATTGCTCGATAAAGTATCATCCGGGCAAAGCTAACATAATAGTGGACGTTCTAAGTCGTAAAGTAATCTCTGACTTAAGAGCAATGTTTGCTCACCTTAGTCTATATGATGATGGAAGGTTGTTAGCTGAACTGCAGGTTAAACCCTCATGGGTTGACCAAGTTAAGGAGAAGCAACAGACAGATGAGTTGTTGAAAGAAAAGTTTCTGGTAGGGTCAAGTGATGAATCGAAAAAATTTACTGTTGATAAGGATGGGCTGTTATGTTTCCAAAGGAGAGTATGCATGCCGAGGGATCTTGAGTTGAGGTGAAGGATTTTGCAAGAAGCGCATGGTAGTCCATACGCTATGCATCCCGGAGGGAGTAAGATGTATCTAGACTTACGGGAGCAGTTCTGGAGGCCAAACTTAAAACGAGAGGTGACTGATTTAGTGGCCAAGTGTTTAACTTGTCAACAGGTCAAGGCGGAGCATCAATTACCATCAGGGTTATTGCAGCTGATGAAGATTCCCCAGTGGAAGTGGGAAAGGATCACAATGGACTTTGTTAGTGGGCTACCCCTCACACCTACTAAGAAAGATTCAATTTGGTTGGTTGTGGACCGTTTGACAAAGTCTGCTCACTTCATACCAGTGCGGGTTGATTATTCTTTGCAAAAGTTGGCTAAGCTGTACGTAGCAGAGGTGGTAAGATTACATAGAGTACCGGTATCGATCATATCGGATAGGGACCCTAGGTTCACCTCACGATTTTGGAAGGCATTACATCAATCGCTGGGAACAAAGTTGGATTTTAGTACAGCGTTTCATCCTCAGACCGATGGACAGTCTGAGCGGGTGATTCGAGTCTTGGAGGACATGTTGAGAGGGTGTGTCATTGATTTCAGAGGTAGTTGGGAGGAGTTCTTGCCGTTAACAGAGTTTGCTTATAACAACAGTTACCAGTCAAGTATTCAGATGGCACCCTACGAAGCTTTGTATGGGTGGAAGTGTCGTACTCCTACATGTTGGATGGAATTAGGGAAACGTCAAATTTTGGGTCCGGACTTGGTCACCGAGACGGAGGAGAAGGTGGAAGTAATTCGGGTTAGACTAAAGGAGGTGGTAGATAGACAGAAGTCCTATGCTGACTTAAGACGTAAGGACATAAAGTTTGTAGTGGGGGGCAAGGTATTCCTAAAAGTATCGCCGTGGAAGAAAGGGCTACGATTCGGACGTAAGGGTAAGTTGAGCCCCAGATTTATCGGACCATATCAGGTGTCGAAGCGAGTAGGACTAATGGCATATCAGCTTGAGTTACCTCTGGAGTTAAGTCAAATTCACGATGTATTTCACGTCTCTATGTTAAGACATTATCATTCAGGTCCATCTCACATAGTGCCTGTGGAGGAAATCGAGGTAAGACCCGATCTGTCCTTCGAAGAGGAACAGTTGGAAATTCTAGATCGTGATGTCAAGGTGTTGCGAAGGAAAACGGTCCCATTTGTTAAGGTGCTGTAGTGAAATCATGGTTCTGAGGAGGCTACGTGGGAACCCGAGGAAGCAATGCGGTAGCAGTACCCCCATTTTTCTGATCAGGTAATTTCGAGGATGAAATTTTTTTAAGGGGGTAGAACTATAACATCCTAAATTAATGGGTCTATGCGTTTAGTGTAAGGATATGTTTAATATGTTAATTAAAGTGATAGGGGTCTAAATTGGGCTCAAGACTAGGAAAAGGCCTTGGTTAAATTGTCTGATTGGGCATTATAGAGTTAAAAGGTGGTAATTGTGTTTAAAATACCAACTTAGGCTTGTGGCCCAACAATAGGTGGCGCTGCAAGGGAGTTAGAAGGTGGCATCACTAATAGTTAAAGAGGCCCAAGTTTTGGCCGCAAGGAGCCCATGTTTTTGGGCCATTTTCGGCACTTAAAAGGGAGAAAGGGGTGACGCTACAACAAGGGTGTAAGGGGCCCAAAATTTAAGTTCTGTGGAGCCCAATTCTCTTAATTTAAGTAAGCTAAATTCGGCATTAGGGTTAGGTGAAGTGGACGGCAACAAGGCTAAAAAATAGGAGGATTTACATGGATTTTATAATTGATAATATAGAAGATAAAACGGAGAAAAGATAGGAGCTATCAAGGAAAGGTGATGGCCAAAAATCCACCACCTAGAAGAGTAAAGAATTCGACTACTTCATGAAAAAGTGTAACACCCCAAACCCAGCCTAAACGTTATGACCGGATCTGGCATGTCACAGGGAAGGAAACAATTTTAAAAACAAGTTGCCGTCTCTAATTTAAGGAAAACTTTTGATGTTATGAAAATCGAGTTGATTTAAAAGTATTGCTAAAACTGTTTTGAATTTAGCTTCAAATAAAAATTCTCGATACTTTGTTAATCTTACAAGTTTGTTAATCTATCCAAAGGTGAAGTTTTAGAAAAACCCGATAATTTGTGTGAATTTAGAAAACATTCAATTAACAAGTTATTTAGGCATGCCATTTTACTTAAATTATACCAATTTATATGAAAATAAAATAGATAAATAAACTCAGAAATAAAATTTAATGGCCTTATTACAACCCAAAACCAAATTTTAAAGTAAGTAAAACCGAAATAGAAGTTTTAAGCAAAACCCAAAAGAAAATGCACATGGCCACCTCGAAGTGCCTTGGCTCTGATCCATGATCTCTTAATCATCTCGCAAAATGCAGAGGAAGGGGTGAGTCACCAAGACTCAGTGTATAAATCCCTCCCGATAATAAGAAGGCACTTACACATCTCATAAGTCAATATGCAAATCATGCAAACCCAACCTAACCAACCGAACTCCTGTGTCTACCAGGTGTGGTCAAAACCACCGTGGTCAAAACCACCGTGACCGTAGTCACAAATAATATAAGTGTGGTCAAAACCATGGTGACCGTAGTCACAAATCATATGGTGGGGCCAACCCACCGTGTGGTCAAAACCATCGATGACAATCCCGTAATTAACATGTGGGGCCAACCCATCGTGGTACCAAACCACGGGACGAGTCACAATAATCCATGTGGTCAAAACCATCGTGACCGTAGTCACAAATCATATCCGTGTGGTCAAAACCTTTGGTGGTCAAAACCACCGAGACTAGTCACAAATAATAAGAAAAGTGGGGCCAACCTTTGTGTGGTCAAAACCACTCGTGACAGTCAAAATCATCCTTCCCCCTCCTCTCATCATAGCCATTTTCATGAACACATTTACCGTGGCATAATAACATGTCATGCAGTATCACATAGCATAGCATAATCAAATAGTATAACATCATATATCGATAGTCAATCCACAGGGGACTTACCCGGAGTCCATGCTCATACCCGCAAGGGTAAACACCGATTTCAATAGCGATTTGGCTTTTAGTCAATAAACGTAATTAGCAATTTAACTAGTGGAGTGTGTAAGAGTTACACACCTGATAATGCGTAAAATTATACTTTCTACATCGGCACTATCGTTAATCGACACAACCACGATTTGTCTACTCTCCTGCTCAGATGTTGGTCCACACCCCGGTGGCCAATCACGAACTGTCGACACTGCCCTCTTCTTGAACTTAGGGGCTGGGGTTCCAGATCCAACCCCACCAAGCGATTGATTAGCCTTCGAGTCCATAAGACACCTTAGTCACTAACGAATCAAAGCAGTGAAACAATTGGAAGGAATCAAGACCCAAAATTAAATCCCTTACCTAGATTGATCAATTCTCGATGACCAATGACTTAGATCAAAGCACCACTTGAATACTCGGTCGCCTATCGCCAAGCCTCCTTAGCACCCTCCATTCGGTCAAGATCTACATGATTAGTTACTGCCTTCGGCACTTAAACACAATAGGAAATATTGAATAGCAGAGACACTTACCACTGCCCTAACAAATCTGCTTGGAAAAAAAATAATAATCCCACACTATCGATCCACAGCAGCAACAATCGAATCAAGAAAGTTTGAGTGCCAGAGATTCGGCATTTCCCACCCCAAAGAATCGAATTGAGGAAAGAAATAAAGATGTAAGAGTACTAAGAAGATTCAGCCATAAGAGCAAAGAAAAGAAAAGAAAAAGAAGCAACAGAATCTTACCGGACTATGGGTTGTAGTTCGTTCTTGAGAACCAAAGAAGAGATTAATTTTGGCACCAGAGAAGGTTAAGGAAAAACGCCTAAAGAGAATATAGACAGAAGATATTCGGCTCTTTGCAAAAGTTGAAGATGATAAGGGTTAGGGGATTTTCGGTTTTGGGATAAAGAAAAGGAGAAGAAGAGATGAGAGGTACTCACGGCTTGGGTTCAAAATGAAAGAGAAAAGAACACAAGAAAGTTGAGTAATCTTTCCTACGGTTTGCTGAGAGAAGAAGAAGAGAAGAAGAACAAACAATTAATAAGTTTTAGCAATAGAACAAAAAGTGAGAGAAAAAGAGAAGAGACGTTGCCTAAGGGAGGTTTCGGTTTGTAAATGAGAGAAAAGAGGAATAATGCCAAAAGTGTTATGAGTGATTTGCCAAAAGAAAAAGCACAAAAAGAATGCTCCTAAAGCTATTAAGCAAATTCGGCACATGCACCTCACCTAGCCACTCTCCACAACTGAAAGCACTCACCCACACACTAAGCACATTCAGCCACCCCACTCAAGCCCCCCAACCGATTGCTCCAAGCTCTCCTAGCCACTACCAAAATCGTCCACACTCCCACTCCCTTCAATCTCTCAGCCGTCCCCCTTCTTCCTCCTTGAAACCTCTCTTCCACCTAGTCAAACAATTTGAATGAGTCAACCTCAACCATTTCCTCCCTTCCACCCATTTGAATCTGGTGACTTGTTCAACAACTACCCACCAGAGTTCCACCTGAGCACAAATCCTCTTAGCTCTGACGTCAAAAAGAAATACCCAAAGAGGGATTCTTGTAGCTCGAACCTAGGCTCCTTCCCCCTACTTGTAGCATCACCTCCCTGAGCTCTAAGTGGCGCCTTCTTGCCACTTCACCAAGGCACTTCTTGCGCCAAAAGTTGCTACACAATACTCTTAACACCTAACTTTCTTGGCTCCCCCCTTCCAAGTACCCCAAAACAAAAAAATTTACCATGACTTAGGCCTATCCCGAGCTCATGCCTGGACCCCAAAACACCCTAAACTAGCACCACAGACATATTATCACATGCAACACACAAAATACAGAGACCTCGATTTAAGGATGTTACAGTTCTACCCCATTAAGAATAATTTCAGCCTCGAAATTACCTGGTTAGAAGAGTTGAGGGTATTGCTGCCGCATCACATCCTCTGGTTCCCACGTGGCCTCCTCCGTATCATGGTTCTGCCATAATACTTTCACTAAAGGAACTGACTTCTTGCGCAGAACTTTGACATCCCGATCCAAAATTTGCACTGGTTCCTCTTCGAAAGACAAATCCGAACTCACCTCAATCTCCTCCACTGGCACAACATGCGATGGATTAGATCGATAGCGCCGAAGCATTGAAACATGAAATACATCATGAATCTGACTCAACTCTGATGGCAACTTGAGCTGGTAAGCTATCGGTCCCACTCGCTTCAACACCGTATACGGCCCAATAAACCTAGGGCTTAGCTTGCCCTTTCGACCAAATCTCAGCACTTTTTTCCACGGCGATTCCTTCAGAAAGACCTTGTCACCCATTGCATACTCTATATCCATACGTTTGAGATCAGCATAAGACTTCTGCCTGTCCGAAGCCTCCTTCAGACGAGCCCGAATCAGCCTAACCTTATCCTCTGTTTCAGCCACTAGCTCCGGACCCAACAACTGCCATTCACCCAGTTCTGTCCAACATGTAGGGGTACGAAATTTTCGTCCATACAGTACTTCATATGGTGCCATCTGGATACTTGCCTGGTAACTATTGTTGTACGCGAACTCTGCCAATGGTAGATATTCCTCCCAACTACCGCAGAAATCCAGAACACAACCCCTTAACATATCCTCTAAGATTTGAATTACCTTTCTCGATCGTCTGTCGACTACGGATGAAAAGCCGTGCTGAAATCCAACCTCGTACCCAATGCCTGATGCAAAGCTTTCCAGAACCTTAACGTGAATCTGGGATCCCTATCTGAAATAATCGACACTAGCACCCCATGCAACCGTACTATCTCCGCTATATATAACCTAGCCAACCTTTGGAGTGAATAATCAATCGAACTGGTATGAAATGGGCTGACTTTGTCAAAGGATCCACGATCACCCGGATCAATCCTTCTTGCTAGGCGTGAGGGTAGCCCAAAGGACGAAATCCATCGTAATCCTTTCCCACTTCCACTCGCAGAATCTTTATCTGGCCGCAACAGACCGACAGAATCGATGCTCGCTTTGACTTGTTGGCATGTCAGACACTTACTCACAAATTCAGTTACTTCTCGCTTAAGACCCGGCCACCAGAACTGCTCCCGCAAATCTTGATACATCTTGCTACCTCCAGGATGCATAGCGTATGGACTACTATGAGCTTCTTGAAGAATTTGCTGTCTCAACTCAACGCCCCTAAGATACACACTTTCCTTGAAAACACAAAGACTCCATCAACGCCCAAGTCAGAACCCTTCAAACCACCTTTCTGCACTTGCAACCTCTGAGCACTCAAAACCTCATCCATCAGCTGCCTCTCCTTAACCTGATCCATCCACGTTGGCTTTACTTGTAATTCTGCCAAATGACTCCCGTCATCACACAGATTGAGACGAGCAAACATTGCTCTCAGGTCTGTTACCACCTTACGGCTCAACGCGTCAGCCACTACATTAGCCTTAACCGGATGGTATTCAATCGAGCAGTCATAGTCTTTTAACAACTCGATCCACCTTCACTGCCTCAAATTCAGCTCCTTCTGTGACAACAAATACTTCAGACTCTTGTGATCTGTGTAGACGATAGACTTCTCCCCATACAAATAATGCCTCCAAATCTTCAGGGCGAAGACCACTACAACCAATTCCAAATCATGCATCGGGTAATTACCTTTATAAGGTCTCAACTGCCGAGACACATACGCCACCACTTTCCTCTCTTGCATCAGCACACACCCCAAACCAGTATGCGATGCATTACAGTAAACCGTGAATTCCTTTCCAGCTTCAGGCTAGATCAAAACCAGAGCTTCTATTAGAATCTTCTTTAACTTGTCAAAACTTTCCTGCTGCTTATCGGACCACACAAATAGAACCCCTTTCCGCAACATCTTAGTTAACGGTGCCGCAATCAAAGAGAATCCTTCCACAAATCTTCTGTAGTACCCTGCCAAACCCAAAAAAACTCTGAATCTCTGCTACCGTCTTAGGTGGCTTCCAATCCAACACCGCCTCAATCTTCCGAGGATCCACTCTAATTCTTTTGACTGACACCACATGACCCAAGAAAGTTACCTCCTTCAACCAGAATTCGCATTTGCTAAACTTTGCGAATAATTGCTTCTCCCTCAGAATCTGTAAAACCACACGTAGATGTTTATCATGTTCTTCCTCCGATTTCGAGTACATCAATATATCATCTATAAACACCACGATAAACCGGTCCAAGTATGGCTGAAACACCTGATTCATCATATCCATGAATACTGCCGGCATATTAGTCAACCCAAATGGCATTACCAAGAACTCGTAGTGCCCATAACGAGTACGAAATGCCATTTTATGGATATCAGCCTCCTTTACTTTGAGTTGATGATACCCCGACCTAAGGTCTATCTTAGAGAAAATTGATGCACCCTTAAGCTGATCAAACATGTCGTCTATCCTGGGCAACGGATACTTGTTCTTGATCATCAACTTATTCAGCTGGCGGTAGTCTATACACATCCGCATTGTACCGTCCTTCTTCTTAACAAAGAGCACAGGTGCTCCCCAAGGTGATACACTTGGCCGGATAAAACCACGGTCTAATAATTCCTGAATCTGTGCCTTCAATTCCACCAATTCCTTCGGTGCCATCCTATAGGGGGCAATAGACACTAGCGCAGTTTCGGGTAATAAATCTATACCAAACTCAACTTCACGGTCCGGAGGCAGACCCGAAAGTTCCTCTGGGAATACATTGGCAAATTCCTTCACCGTTCGAACCTTCGCCACAACTGATTCCTTGCCCTCTAAGGCACAGACATACACCAAAAATGCCTCACAACCCTTCCTCACCATCCTCTCGACCTTCAGAGCAGACACAACATGAGATAGATAATCTCTTCTATTGCCTATCATTACCACCTCTTTACCTTCTACTGTCCTCAAAATCATGCGCTTAGCTACGCAATCCAAACTAGCCTGGAACTTCACTAGCCAATCCATCTCGAATATCAGATCAAACTCCCCGAACGGCAGTTCCATCAGATCAGCCAAAAACACTACCCCTTGAAGTTCTAGGGGTACATCCCTATATAGTTTATTTACTTCTACAGAGCGACCTAGAGGGCTTATTATTGTCATCTCCCTAGAAGTAATCTCAAAATCTAAGTTCATAGTTTCCACTATACTACTGGCCACATACGAGTGCGTCGAACTGACATTTATCAAAGTAGTATAAGGTAGTCCAAGAATTAGGAACGTACCGGTTATGACGTCCGGCGCGTCGCCCTCCTCTCGACGCCTCACTAAGTAGACCAGCCAGTCGTTTTGCATCCGTGCTTCCAAAGACTTCTACTCGATGTTTCACTGACCTCGCCCGTAATCAGTTACCTCCCTCGCCGAGCCGCGACCCTCTATGGTTCTCGACCATCCCTCCTAATCGTATACGACCCTAATTCCCGATGAAGCCTAGCCGACCTCTATGGACAATCCTCACTTAATGTCCTGCATCAAGCCTCGCATGACTTGATTGACCCACCATATCTAGCCCTTTTCATCGATTCCCAGAGACCCGGAAGACCCAAAATTCCTCTTATTCCAACCCTTATCTTGGTTCCGTCTCACCGATAGTTTCACTTCCTCAAAGAACCTTGGCCTTCTACTAGGATCAGAATTCCCTTACCGCGTGGAACAATCAACATCCACAGCTCATCTCTCAGCCCATCCTCAAATCTGACACAACGCTCATGTTCCGTGCCTACAATACCCCGTGCATACCGACTTAACTGAAAAAATTCTGCCTCATACTCCGATGCTGACTTATTTCCCTGAACCAAACTCAGGAACGCCTTACGCTGCGCATCGATGTCACTAGCCCTAACGTATTTCCTCTGATAGGCTGCCCTAAAGAGATCCTAAGTGACGTCATCGGCCATTGCTCCATCCCTAACCATGAGCCACCACTGATATGACTCATCCCGGAGAAGAGATACTATACCCTTCAGCTTCTCCTCAGCCATAAAATCCAGGTCGTCCATGATACGTTCTGTCGCCTCCAGCCAATATTCCACCGTACTAGGAGCTACACCAGATACACCTCTGAATACCTCTGCCCTATTAGCCCGGAGTCATTCGGACACAGATGTTCAAGCTCTCGTTCCTATGCTTGCACCCGCGACTCTTTCTAAAACCCGCAACATCGCCTGTGACACTGCATCATCACCAGCCATCTGATCCTAAAATTCCTCGTCCACAGCTGGCGACAGTGGTACCTCGTTCTCTGACCCATGACCAGACCCTACCGGTTCGGACACTGTCGTCCTACCCCTACCTCGTCCACGTATATTACGCCCACATCCTCGGGAACTCATGACTGCCGATACGGATTGATCTGATTTAACAGTTTTATGCGTTAGACTTATTCCACTATTTATTAAGCACATTCTTATGAATGATTTAATGCGGGGATTGTTTCGTAAGTTCACACAATCCTATGGTTGAAGGCTCTAAAGTACTTCCCTATTACTACTATGCATAACATCAATATTACAAACATATTAGCAACAAATAGGGGTACTTACCTGGGCGGATCAGTGCCGAAGACTCGGTGCCACGCTTTTCCAGTCGTACTTTTCCCACAAAAACATTTTCCTAACCTATTTAAAATATTTTTTGGGCCTCGGGCCCACAGTCGAGCTTTTGAACTTGGCTCTGATACCAAAATTGTAACATCCCAAACCCAGCCTAAACGTTACGACCGGATCTGGCATGTCACAAGGAAGGAAACAATTTTGAAAACAAGTTGCCGTCTCTAATTTAAGGAAAACTTTTGATGTTATGAAAAACCGAGTTGATTTAAAAGTATTGCTAAAACTGTTTTGAATTTAGCTTCAAATAAAAATTCTCGATACTTTGTTAATCTTACAAGTTTGTTAATTTATCCGAAGGTGAAGTTTTAGAAAAACCCGATAATTTGTGTGAATTTAGAAAACATTCAATTAACAAGTTATTTAGGCATGCCATTTTATTTAAATTATTCCAATTTATATGAAAATAAAACAAATAAATAAACTCCAAAATAAAATTTAATGGCCTTATTACAACCCAAAACCAAATTTTAAAGTAAGTAAAACCAAAATAGAAGTTTTAAGCAAAACCCAAAAGAAAATGCACATGGCCACCTCGAGTCTACCCCGGCTCCGCATCCGCGATCTACGAATCATCTGCAAAATGCAGAGGAAGGGGTGAGTCACCGAGACTCAGTGTATAAATCCCCCTCCCGATAATAAGAAGGCACTTACACATCTCATAAGTCAATATGCAAATCATGCAAACCCAACCTAACCAACCGAACTCCTGTGTCACCCCTGTGGTCAAAACCACCGTGGTCAAAACCTCCGTGACCGTAGTCACAAACCATATAAGTGTGGTCAAAACCTTTGGTGATCGTAGTCACAAATCATATGGTGGGGCCAACCCACCGTGTGGTCAAAACCACGATGACAATCCGTAATTAACATGTGGGCCAACCCACCGTGGTACCAAACCACTCGGATGAGTCACAATAATCCATGTGTGGTCAAAACCACTGGTGACCGTAGTCAGAAATCATATCCGTGTGGTCAAAACCACTGAGACTAGTTACAAATAATAAGAAAAGTGGGGCCAACCCACTGTGTGGTCAAAACCACTGGTGACAGTCAAAATCATCCTTCCCCCTCCTCTCATCATACCCATTTTCATGAACACATTTACCGTGGCATAATAACATGTCATGCAGTATCACATAGCATAGCATAATCAAATAGTATAACATCATATATCGATAGTCAATCCCTAGGGGACTTACTCGAAGTCCATGCTCATACTCGCAAGGGTAGCACACCGATTTCAATAGCAATTTCGGCTTTTAATCAATAAACGTAATTAGCAATTTAACTAGTGGAGTGTGTAAGAGTTACACACATGATAACGCGCAAAACTACACTTTTTACGTCGGCACTGTCGTTAATCGACACAACTGTGATTTGTCTACTCTCCTGCTCAGATGATGGTCCACACCCCGGTGGCCAATCATGAACCACCGACACTGCCCTCTTCTTGAACTTAAGGGCTGGGGTTCCAGATCCAACCCCACTAAGTGATTGATTAGCCTTCGAGTCCATAACACACCTTAGTCACTAACCGAATCAAAGCAGTGAAACAATTGGAAGGAATCAAGACCCGAAATTAAATCCCTTACCTAGATTGATCAATTCCCGATGACCAATGACTTAGATCAAAGCACCACTTGAATACTCGGTCGCCTAACCCCAAGCCTCCTTAGCACCCTCCATTCGGTCAAGATCTACAGGATTAGTTACTGCCTTCGGCACTTAAACACAATAGGAAATATTGAATAGCAGAGACGCTTACCACTGCCCTAACAAATCCGCTTGGAAAAAAATAATAATCCCACACTATCGATCCACTGCAACAACAGTCGAATCAAGAAAGTTTGAGTGCCAGAGATTCGGCATTTCCCCACCCCAGCAATTAGAATTGAGGAAAGAAATAGAGATGTAAGAGTACTAAGAAGATTCAGCCATAAGAGCAAAAAAAGAAAAGAAAAAGAAGCAACAGAATCTTACCGAACTATGGTTTGTAGTTCATTCTTGAGAACCAAAGAAGAGATAAATTTCGGCACCAGAGAAGGTTAAGGGAAAAAAGCCTAAAGAGAAAAGAGAATATAGACAGAAGATATTCGGCTCTTTGTAAAAGTTAAGGATGATAAGGGTTAGGGGATTTTCGATTTTGAGATGAAGAAAAGGAGAAGAAGAGATGAGAGGTGCTCACGGCTTGGGTTCAAAATGAAAGAGAAAAGAACACAAGAAAGTTGAGTAATCTTGCCTACGGTTTCAGCAATCAATAAGGTTTCAGCAATAGAACAAAAAGTGAGAGAAAAAGAGAAGAGAAGTTGCCTAAGGGAGGTTTCGGTTTGTAAATGAGAGAAAAGAGGAATAATGCCAAAAGTGTTATGAGTGATTTGCCAAAAGAAAAAGCACAAAAAGAATGCTCCTAAAGCTATTAAGCAAATTCAGCACATGCACCTCATCTAGCCACTCTCCACAATCGAAAGCACTCACCCACACCCTAAGCACATTCGGCCACCCCACTCAAGCCCCCCTCAACCGATTGCTCTAAGCTCTCCTAGCCACTATCAAAATTGGCCACACTTTCACTCCCTTCAATCTCTCCGTCCCCTTCTTCCTTCTTGAAACCCTCTCTTTCACCCATTCAAACAATTTGAATGAGTCAACCTCCACCATTTCCTCTCTTCCACCCATTTGAATCTGTTGACTTGTTCAACAACTACCCACCAGAGTTCCACCTGAGTACAACTCCTCTTAGCTCTGACGTCAAAAAGAAATACCCAAAGAGGGATTCCTGTAGCTTGAACCAAGGCTCCTTCCCCCTGCTTGTAGCATCACCTCCCTGAGCTCTAAGTGGTTCCTTCTTGCCACTTCACCAAGGCACTCAATGTGCCAAAACTTGCTACACAATACTCTTAACACCTAACTCTCTTGGCTCCCCCTTCCAAGTACCCTAAAACAAAAAAAATTACCATGACTCAGGCCTATCCTGAGCTTATGCCTGGACCCCAAAACACCCTAAACTAGCATCACAGAATATTATCACATGCAACACACAAAATGCAGAGACCCCGATTTAAGGATGTTACAAAAAGGGTGCCAAATTTTCCCTTTTTATTAGCTTGATTTTTAGTTATCAGGAAGGGTACTTTCGATTTTTTTGATAGGAGTGTCAAAATTTCTATAAATAGGGGTGATATCTCATTAAATTTGGCATTTGAACCCTAATTTCTTCTTCTTCTATTGTGCCAAAATTCTTAGTCTATCCCTCTATAATTTTTTTCTTTAATTTCTTCAAAAGTTGAAACCTCTCCCTTCACTCTCCTTTCCATTCTTTTCCTCTTGTGCCGATTTCTCTAAAAGCCAAAATCTCCATAGTTTTTCTCTATTCATCCCATTTGTGAGTTGGTTCTATTTCTTTCAGCATTTAAATCTTCCTCATTGACATTGTCGAATCCTCTCCAGTGCTAGCCAAATTCCCTGTGTTAAGGTAAGTGTCGACTTCTGTTGGTTTCTCATGTTCTATTTTAGTTTTTGAAAGGCAAAAGCCGAAAAGCTAATAGTTTAATGGTTCTATGTTGGGCGACATTCCGGGATTTGAAGGAAACTTGGTCGTCTAGATCTAAAAGTCGAAAATAGCTAGTCTCCAATTTCGAGATTTTAAGGTAAGGAGATTTTCCCTAGATTTTTACTAGATTCGTTTATTATATGCAAGATCTAAACTTTATGATGAGGATTAAAGATCATATATTGTGATAGTAGTTTTGACAAGGACTTGTGATGGAATTAAATATGGATCAGGCAAATGAGAGAATCCCTAAGTTTAAGAAACAAGCGATATCTACCATTCGAGATTGGCCACTTGGTTGTGGACCAGCTTCTGAACAACACCTTAGGCAGACAGCAGTTGTGTTAACTATGGATAGCATCGACATAGAATCCCTAAGTTTAAGAAACAAGCGATATCTACCATTCGAGATTGGCCACTTGGTTGTGGACCAGCTTCTGAACAACACCTTAGGCAGACAGCAGTTGTGTTAACTACGGATAGTATCGACATAGAAAGTATCATTTTATCGGTAATCAGGTGTGTAGATCTCTAACACACACTCTCTAATTGTAATTTATGTGTAGTGGGCTAAAAAGCCAGAAAATGGCTGTGTAGACAGTCGATTAAAACCCAAAAAGGGTTAGGCAAGGATGCCAGGTACGCAATCATAGAAATCTCTATGTATATTGAGACATATAAAAGCCTGTATGATGTTCTCTTTATGTATGTATGCATGGGGTGGGAATATAATATGAAAGGGGAAGTGCATGATAGGTTATATGGTGACCGGTGGTAGAAATACCACGAATATAAACATGGGTCATATGGTGACCGGTGGTAGAAATCCCACAAATATAAATGTTAGGTCACACAGTGACCGGTGGCTATGCCACATGGTGTGTAGCGGATGGAGGGTTGATTATAGAAATCCCCAAGGTGTGATGGTTGGTACGGTTTGGTGTGTAGAGGATGGAATTCTAGGATGGGTTGGGCCATTCATTATGTATATGGGCCAAGGCCCATAATGTGTTTGTGGGCCTTAGGTCAGTGTGTTCAGGATTTATACACTGAGTCTTGGTGACTCACCGCTTTCTTTTTTCTCTACTCTTTCAGATGAGCAGTAGATCGTGGACATGAGAGCCGAGACGGACTCGAGGGGCCATCAAGTTTTTTTTCCTTTTTTTATTTCTTTGGGACTATTTATGTAATAAGGCCTCCTTAACTTAGACTTCGATTTATTTTTGTTATGTCGGGATTTGCAAAACTTATGTTTTTTTAGTCTCCAAAATAAAATGAAATAATAAATGGGCTTTTCAACCCAATCAACGCAAGTAGTAAAGTTATTTACAAAATCTCTCATTTAAGGGATTACTCAGCTAAAATAAACTATGTTTTTCCAAAACCTTTCAGAGCAAAGTTTTCAATGTTCAACCCATAGCATACTAGATCTGGTTGGAACTTATGGGCCGGGTTTGGGGTGTTACAGTTTAGTTGTTTTGAGTACATAGTAAATGGATAATGAAGAATATGATTTATGCCTAAAGTTGACTGGGGATTTGATTATGTTTTTGTATTTTAAATACGGTAAATTAGGCATATGAAATGGTGCATTATTTTGTGACTTGAATAAATGTATATAGCATGTTCAGTTATGGTTCTATAATGATAATTCCGTATATGATTTTGGTTTAGTGAGTACATGTATATTATTATGAAATTAAATGTCATATATATATGTATATGTGTTCGGTTTTAATTTAGTTGAATTTTGAGATAAAATCTATAAATGCTGTGTGAATACATAAATATATTTTAATATGACTTAAGTGATTATGTGATTGTATAAAAGTTGTGACTTGTCTGGTAATGCCTCATAACCCCATTCCGGCGATGAGTACGGGTTAGGGGTGTTACATTGAGGGCTCATAAAAGGGATGATATGATTGAATTAAGATGTTTGTGTGTGGATGATTAAGTAAAATTTATATTCGATCTAAAAGGTCCGATAATGCTCCGTAGCCCTGTTTCGATAACAGATAAGGGTTAAGGGTGTTACACATAATTGTCCACCCACAGTCAAAATGGCTTAATTACCAATTAAATTCTTTAACCATTTAATTTCATAGCCATTTAGTACCTTTAACTTATATAACTCTAATTTTGCAGCTTTAACGATTTAGTTCTTTTCACCAAATTAAACATGCAAACGTCAAACTTTCTTAACGAAATTTTTATACGACACTACTATCATACCGTAGAATTTAAAATAATATTAAGATAAATATTTTCACGGTGGATTTGTGGTTCCAAAACCATTGCTCCGATTTCACAAAAAACGGGCTCTTACAACTTTCCCCCTAAAGGAATTTTTGTCCCCGAAAATCTTACCAGAAAAGAGGTTCGGGTATTGTGCTTTCATAGCTTCTTCCGGTTCCCAGGTGGCTTCTTCTAAATCATGTCGTTTCCAAAGAACTGTGTAACACCCTTAACCCGTATCCATCGCCAGAACATGATTACGGAGCATTACTAAAGTTTACAGATAAAAAAGATAGAAATTTCAAACATTTCATTTCATATTATATTCATGTCAAAAACCAATCGAAATCATACTTATTGTCCCTTATACGAGCCCTCGAGGCCCAAAATATGTGTTAGAAATAAACGGGACTAAATCGGATACTCAAAGAATTTTTTGGGAAACATTGAAATTTTTCAAAGTTGCAGGGGTCACATGTCCAAGACACATGCCCGTGTCTTAGGCCATGTGGGCATTCAAAATAGGGACACACGGCTGTGTCCTAGCCCGTGTCCGTACCCGTGTAACTCACTGACTTGGGTCACACGGCCAAGCCACACGCCCGTGTGCTAAGCCGTGTGCTAGGTCGTGTGATAGCCTGACTTGCAACCCTTTGAAAGCTATAGGGCACACACACCATGTTACTTGGTCGTGTGTCACACATGGCTAAGACACACTGCCCGTGTCTCTGCCTGTGTGGATGAAAATAGGCCATTTTACAAGCCATATTTCTCACCCAATTTAACACCAACCTAAACTCAACATTTTGCATATACACAAGTCATAAATAGGCATCCAAAACAAACCAAAATCAAGCCTTAAACATGTAATATCTTGACATACAACCAATATGCCCTTAGGCACCTCAAATGACAACTTATAACATGTATATCTAAACATTCAATAAATCCAATTGTTTAACTAACTTATATGCATATTTGTACCAAAACTTACCATGTAGATCATTAATAAAAATATACCATTTAGTACCATTTATGTACTTTATCTCTAGCTTCAAATGGTCATGTAAGTCACTTGTAATTTGTGCACTAAAAATAGTAATACAAACCATTCAAAAACAAACCTCATTATACATATGTGCTTTCCACAATAAGCACTAAATCACTCCAAATTATATTACATATCCAAATGCATATTCAACTACCATTTAAATTTTCATTCATCAAACATAAATCAATTCACATATTCCTATACCAAACCACACATCAAACATGATAAGGCCATTTATATATACATAGCAAAATATACTAAAGCACAAGCCAAAACATATGGCCATAACCACAACATCACACATAAGCCAACATTAGCCAAAATAATCTATACATGCCATTATAACCAAAATTAAACAATTGAAAGTACCAAAAGAGCCGATAGATAGTGTGATATAGCTCCGGTAAGCTTCTAATCACTATAAAACACAGAAAATAGCACAGAGTAAGCATTTAAGCTTAGTAAGTTTGTATAACAAAGAATAGTCACATTTAAGGTAAGCATACAAAGCATATCCAAACTCAATTTGGCCAAAATCCTAAACACATATCCTCATCAACCATGTTAGTCATGTAATTCATATAAATATCAATAAATATGTATGAGCTCAACAATATTCAAACTTCCATGTACATATAATTTCCACATCATGTATCTATATATCATGAACAAATCATTTTCATATATCTCATGTAAATACCTGTAGTAGTTTATATTGAACTCATGTAATCTCGTTCGGAGCAGTGCCCGTTGAACCATTTAGAATATCATTGGATACGCGGGTAGGACAAACGAGGTGTACTGAACTATAATCCATCAATTCATGTACACTATGCTGATACGAGCTATAAATAGTAAACTCTTGTGAGCTGAATAATGGTAAGCTCCTCCGAGCTGAGTATCGGTAAGCTCATAAGAGCTAAAATCGGTAACCCTAATGACATGTCATTTGTATCTTACGAATTTTTAAGGTTTAAAAGGGGCTCGGTAGTCGTCGTATGTCATCAGATATGTGATTGGTAGTTATACATAGCAATTATACAATCCACATACATATATTTCAATTAAAGCATATAAATATGCAACTTAATTACACGAACTTACCTCGATGAGCAAACGTAGATACGGAGACGACTAATCTAAGATTTTTTTTCTTTGCCCCGATCTAACTCCGTAAGAGGTCTAATCGAATCTATACGAATGAATTTACTCAATTCAATATAATTCACATTCAATTTAGTCCAAAACACATTTTTGGCAAAATTATCATTTTGCCCCTATACTTTTAATTTTTTGCAATTTAGTCTCTAGGCTCAAAAAGTGAAATTCATTGAATTTTTCCTACCCAAGCCTAGCCGAATTTTATACATGCTTATAGCAGCCCAAATATTTCAAAAATTTACAAATTTTATCAAGAATTTATCACATTTTTCAATTAAACCCCTAATTGACAATTTCACTAAAAATCCCCTTACAAAAGTTGTTTATCTAAAAACAACAATTCATTTGCTATCATCAAACTTCAAAAATCAAGCATGCTCATCAATGGAAAACCCTAATACTATAACAGTTTTGCAAATTAGTCCTCGGGCTAGCTAGATTAAGCTACAACAATCCCAAAAACGTAAAAATCATTAAAAACAGGACAAAATTCACTTACCAATCAAAGAAATAAGACTAGTCGAACCCTAGCTCAATAATGGTTTCCTTTTGCTTTAATTTCAGTTGAAAATAAGAAGAAAAAGATGATACTTCACTTTGGTTTTTGATCGCTGCAAAATAGTCTAGTTTTAATATTTATAAAAGAGTGATCGAACCTGTAGACCGACTGTGACAATGATAGAGGCAAGCGCACCTATCGAGCAAAGAGTATAGCTCAGAAAGAATATCTTATTGAACCCAAGGAACCTAAAAGTACTATTACTCACTTTCTTTCTATTATTTAGCCTAAAATATGGAATGATTGGTTTATTAAACTAAAAACAAATGAAATACTTAAACTCAAATTCAAAGACAAAAGAACAAAACTTCGGGAAAAGACTTTGAAGAAAATTCAATTGATAAAGACGATGCCTTCGGGAAGAATCCACCTATGACTTCACTTACTATCTAACTTCCAATTCACATGATTTCTTTTACTTAGCTTGATCCGTGAGACTCCCTAACCTATATTAAACCTTCTCTCGAAGCGAATAACGTCTAACCTTAGGTTAATTAGTGGAACTATCATTCTCTTATAATAACCCCCTAAGGAAACAGTAAATAGATCAACGGACTCCCATATTAGGTTTCACACTAATTCGGCAAAATCTCGTAACCCTATCTCTAGGCACCGATCAACTCCGCTTAATTATGCTAGATCTTCTCTTAGGCAGGGTCTATTCCTCCTCCACCTAAGCACATCAGATTAAATTGAGCAACATATTAAGAACAAACTAAGTATTTATCATATAAACCGAAAGAATTAAATAACAAAATCCATCATAGGTTTTATCCCCTTCAGGTATCTGAGGGGTTTAGTTCATAATAAAATAGGAAAACATCTCAAGAGAAAAGATAAAACAAAACATAAGAAATCCCTAAAACCCCCTGAAGGAATTGAAGAGGAGATCCTCCGTCTTGAGTAGAACTCTGACTTCTTCGAGATAGATCAATTGGCTATCTTCGAGTAATTCCCTAAACGAGTAAAGCTCTGGCAGAAAACTCTACTAAAACCTGACGTCCTTGAGTTGTTGCCTTGAATTGTTTATATAGACGTTTGGGATGCTTTACTTGGCTCCTACGTACTCGTAATTCGGGTATAATTTGTCCTAGGTGTTTGAGTGGACTTAGGATTGCGTTTCTTGGGCTCCAAGCATCCAATTCCGAGTGAAATTGCTCTTTTTTGCGGTAGGGGCACGGCCTTGACATGCCCGTGTAAATCGTGGTCCAGCCCGTGTCTCCACCCTGTCGATTTAGGCACGGCTATGACACGCCCGTGCAATATATGGGTAAAGGACGTGTCTTGATTCTGCCACTTTGGGAACGGCCATGTAGAACACTAGGCACGCCCGTGTGTAGACTTTATCGATGGGAAAACGGCCGTGTGAATTGGGGTAAGGCCGTAGTCTAGATGACTATCGAGGCACGGCCGTGTCGCATGAAGTCTAGGCCGTGCTATCTTCTTGGGCCGGCCGACTTTGGTTCGTTTTAAGCTCGTTTTGTGTTCTTTTTATCCTTGGGTGCTTTCCTGAGTATAAAACACGAAAAGAAAGGATTAAGAGCACCTTTTTACATAAATTAAGGATAAATTCATCCAAAAGCATACTAAATGTGGGATTAAAATGTGTTACTTTTACGGTTTATCAGTTTTATTTAATTTAACATTTAATTACATTTTTACTAATTTAACCTTTAAAAACATTAATAATTACACAATTGCCAAGCCATGTGTAACACCCCAAACCCGACCCAGGCGTTATGACTGGATCCAACATGGCACATGAGAAAAACATGTTAAATCCTTTTTATTTGTACTAAAATAGATATTATTTTGTTATAATCAAGAAAACAAGTTTGATTTGAAATATTTGATAAAGTACTACTAACCTCGAAGGTTGATTGATAAATCGATAATCTGAACTAGAGATCTTATAAACCATGTCTTTTGAAAACATCGTTTGATAATTCAAGAGAAAATTTTTGAGTTAAAATATTTGTAAAAGTTTGTTATGAAATCCATTTGTTAATCTATTTTAGAAAATCTTTATTTAAGTTTTTAGAAAAATTCTCATTTAAAACAATTTAAGCAAAATATAAGTACGTCAAACATAAAGCAAAAATAAAATATTCTAGAGGCCTTATTACAACATAAAAACCCAAAATAGTAAGAGTAATAAAGTGAATGGAAATAGAAATCTAAAGTTCAATAAAAACCATTTTTGAAGTATGGCCTCCACCGAGTCATCCATAGCCCAAGTCCACATTACTGAGCATTACCTATAAGGATTAAGAAAGAAGGGGGTGAGTTACAAGAACTCAGTGTATAATCCCTTACCGTTATCCACTGGGCCTGAACCCGTTTAACAACATCTTGGGCCTGAGCCCATATAGCATAATCTTGGGCCAAATCCCATTTACATAATAGTATATATATATAAATATGTGCAATGTATGCAACCCAACCCATCCTAGTAATCCATTCGCTACACACCACCCGTACCATCCCATCACACCTGTGGGGATCAAGTCAACCCACCCCGCCAAACACACCAATCGCAGGCATTTTGCCATTTATAACATATTTTGATTGTGGCCAAGCCACCAGAATCATAATGAATCATATTCACAAACATTTTTGTGGTAGTGCCACCGGAATCACTTCTCTTCAACATTTTCCCATCCCATGCAAAATTATGTAAATGCAACATACATAGTAAATCATGATATTTACAAATATAAACAAAAATCATTAATCCAATAATTTATTATGGGAAATCGTCCAATTATAGAACTTTGTAATTTGGCCCACTAAAGCATTCTAGCAATTTGGCCCATAGGGGCATTTTCGTAATTCGACCCATAAGGGCATTTTCGTAATTTGGCCCATAAGGGCATTTTCATACTTCGGCCCATAAGGGCATTTTTGTAATTCGGCCCATAAGGGAATTTTTGTAATTCGATAATTTTACCCGCTAAGGGTAATTCGGTAATTTCGCAACCCAGACTTAACTACTAATTTGGGGCATAAAAATTGAAACTGTCCATCAGCATCATATTAACTAAATTGACTATAACTCACGTTAGGAAACTCGAAATTTAGATCCGTAAATTTTCCTTGAAACTAGACTCATATATCTTCTTACTAAAATTTTTCCAGAATTTTTGGCTTAGCCATTTAGTACAGTTTATTCATTAAAGATTCCCTTGTTTCACTGACCAACTGTTCTGACCTCTCTTACCCTAAATCCAAATATCTCACTGTACGGTTTTCATATGTTGTTCTCACTTGTTTCTATTTAAAATAGGCTCACAAGAAATCTATACATATAAATTATAACTCATAATTCACTTTTTAAAATTTTTAATGATTTTTCCAAGACAGAACAAGGAACCACGAAGTCATTCAGAACCAGTCTCACTAAAATTAAAATATCATAGAATATAAAATTCCTCTTCCTTCGTTGTTTCTTTCATATAAAAATAGACACAATAAGCTTTAATTCTATATCTTATTAACTTTCAAATTCCCTTTCTCCTATTTTTCATGATTTTTCAAAATCACATCTCTGCTGCTAACCAAAAACTGTTTCATTGCAAAATATGGTTTCCACTACGAACATACGCATGCCCGAGTGATCACAAATGCCGGTTTCTGATTTTTTGATCTTTCGATCGAATCACAAAACATTTCATGAAAATATTCAGAGAAGTGTGAGATTACACACCATTACAAACATGTATTCGGAAGGGTATGAGATTACACACCTTATTTGGATTTCCTAAGGAACCACTTCGTTGCCCCCAAAATCGTGATCCTTCCCTACTAGGTTCGAAAATCCAGCCTTGCACTTTGGCTATTGCAATGAGTTCCTAAAGTAAATAAGTGATGCATCAAAGGGGTTAGCCTTCATCCAATATTCGGCCCTTCCACAAGAGCAAGAAGTTGATATCATCACCATAAAATAGAATCACATGAGCGGTGTAAATTATCGAAATAAAGAGTAACATCTTACCACCAATATTTGGCCTAATCTCCCACTTACCAATCAACTTCCGAAACCAAGGCTAAGAGAAAGATTAGTAGCAGCAAAGGATGGCTTGATTCGGCTCTCAAAATGTTGATTAAAGAAGAAAAGAGATGGGTTGTAAAAGAAAAGAAAAGATGGAGAAAGTGTGCTAAATGGTTTCGGCTAAAGCAAAAGAAAAATTAGTTGGAAAAGAAATCACTAAAATTGTTCAAAAATAATGAAAACTTCACAAGCACAAATTTGCATGGAGGCTAAAGGCAAAATTTGGCTCCCTTCTTTCTCCCTACCAAAACCTTGTATCATCTTTACCAAAAAAGATGAGTGTTGACCAAAACTCTTTCCAAAACATCTACCTCATTATAGGCCAACATGTTCCCTTCTCTTTCCTTTTCTTTCATTTCTTTCCTTCTTTTTCCCCTTATCTTCCTCCTTACCATATTCCTTAGCCTCTTTTCCATCAATAAAAAGTCTTCCCTTACCATATATAAAGCTTGGCCGACACTTACCTTAAAGCACCAAAAATATTAATCCAAAATAAGTGCACTAGGTGGGATTCGAACCCAAGCTCTCCCCTCTGCCATTCACGCCACTTGCCATTAAGCCACAAGCTCCTCTTGTGCTAGCCAGTTGCCCAATTATTCCCCTATGCTAGACGCCACTTGCCTTCTCCCCTTTAAATGCTTCAACACTAAAATTTTCCTATGGCCTAACTTGAACCCGGAACTTCCTATAAACCCGTAACTTTCCAAAATCGCCTTCCTAATAAGTCCAACTTGAAATAATGCCGTTCTCTTATTCTCAAAAATTTTAAACACTCCTTACGTCCAAGGCCCATTGGGCCCAATTCTACTAGGCCCAATTTCGGGATGTTACACCATGTATATCCACTATCAAGTTAAATGGTCTAATTACCATATAAGTACATCCACTTTAAAGTTCTATAGCTATTTAACACCTTTAGCTATTAGAACTCCACTTTTGTACTTTACGCTATTTAGTCCTTTTTATCAAATTAAGCATGTAAACATTTAAATTTCTTAACGAAATTATTATACGTTATTTCTATCATACTGTAGACCATAAAATAATAATAAAATAAATTTTCATAACTTTGGATTTGTCGTCTCAAAACCACTATTTCGATTTCACTGAAAAATAGGCTGTTACAAATTGTTACTAAAGCTATGTTTTTATTTCTCAATTCTTTAACCTCTTGAGCTAGAATTTTGATTGATTCTTTGCTGTACGACATATCATGCTGAATCTGAACATCAACAGGTTTGATAACATGTGAAGGGTCTGACCGGTATCGTCGTAACATAGATACGTAGAACACATTATGTACCTTTTCTAACTTTGAAGGCAACACCAATCTATAAGCTATTGGTCCGATTCTTTCGATATCTCATATGGCCAATAAATCATGTACTTAGCTTTCCTTTACGACTGAATCGAAGAACTGTCTTCCAGGGTGGCACTTTCAAGAACACTTTATCGCTGACTTGAAATTTAATGTCTTTACGTTTTAAATCCGCATATGATTTCTGTCTATTTGAAGCTGCTTTCAAACTGTCTTGAATAACTTTAACTTTTTCTTCATTTCTCCTATCAAATCAACCCCGTGATTCTTTTTCTCACAAAGCTCGATCCAATAAAATGGAGTTCGGCACTTTCGACCATACAAAGCTTCGTACGATGCCATTTTTATGCTTGATTGATAACTATTGTTGTATGAGAATTCAACTAATGGTAGAAATCTTCCCAGTTGCCTTCAAACTCTAAAACACAACATCGAAGCATGTCTTCAAGTATTTGTATCACTCGCTCAGATTGGCCATCTATCTGAGGATGAAACGCAATGCTAAAATGAAAATGAATACCTAGAGCCTCATGTAATTTGCTTTGAAATCGGGACATAAATCACGAACCTCTTTCAGAAATAACAGAAACTGGCACCTCGTGCAATCTAATGATCTCAACAACATATAACTCGACTAATCTTTCAAGAGAATAATCAGTACGCACTGGAATAAAATGTGAGGACTTCATCAGATGATTAATGATAACCCAAATTGCATCTTTCTTTCTTGAACACAAAGGCAATCCCGATACAAAATCCATTGTGATGCGCTCCCATTTCCTCTTCGAAATCATCACTAGCTGTAACAAACCAGAAGGTACCTGATGTTCAGCTCTAACTTGCTGACATATTGAGCATTTTGATACGAACTCAAAAATCTCTCATTTCATACCTGGCCACTAGTACATTTGTTTCAAATCACTGTACATTTTGTTGCTGCCAGGATAAACAAACAAGCTACTATTATGAGCTTCTCGTAAAATCTCCTGAACAAGATCTGAATTTCTCAAAACACAAATTCTGCCTTTAAAGTATAAACTATCATCGAATCCAATCTAAAACTGAATCAAGAGTCGACTCAATCTGTTCCCATTTAGCTAAAAATACGCTATCACATTTTGAGCCTCACAAATCTATTGTAAAAATATCGATCTAGATTTCAACTTAGCTAAGATGGAACCATCATCAGACAACGTCAATCGCATATTCAATGCTCGAAAAGAAAACAAAGATTTTCTACTCAAAGCATCGACAACTACATTAGATTTTCCTGAATGATAATCAATGATCAAATCATAGTGTTTCAATAGCTTGAGCCATCTATGCTGTCTCAAATTCAAATATTACTGCATCATTAAATACTCAAGCTTTTGTGATCTGTAAAGATATGAAATTTTTCACAATATAAATGGTGTCGCCAAATCTTCAACACAAACACAATTGTTGCAAGCTCTAAATCATGCGTCGAATAATTCTTTTCGTGCGACTTTAACTGTCTAGAAGCATGCACTATCACTTTGCCTTCCTGCATCAGAACACAACCTAAACCATTTAAAGATGCATCACTATAAACCACAAATTCTTTACATGACTCTGGCTGAACTAACACTGATGCCTCGATTAACAGTGCTTTTAATCGATTGAAGCTTTGTTGACATTTCTCAGACCACTCAAACTTAACATCTTTCTGCAATAATCTCGTCATCGGTGTAGCAATCATTGAAAATATCTTAACAAACCTTCTGTAATATCCAACTAATTGTAGAAAACTTCTAACCTCAGATACATTTCTTTGGGGCTTCTATTCCACAACTGCTGAAATTTTGCTCGAATAAACTCTGATGCCCTCGGCTGATACAACATGTCCTAGAAATTTGAATTCTCGAAGCCAGAATTCACATTTGCTAAACTTAGCGAATAATTGCTTTTTGTGCAAAGTTTGCAAAACAATTCTCAAATGCTCGGCATGCTCTGTCTCATCTTGTGAATAAATCAAGATATCATCAATGAACACCACGATGAATCTGTCTAAATACGGTCTAAAAATTATGTTCATCAAATCCATAAATACTGCAGGTGCATTTGTCAAACCAAACAGCATCACAAGGAATTCATAATGTTAGTACTTGGTCCTGAACGCGGGTTTCGACACATCTGAATCTTTAATTCGCAACTGATAGTAACCAGAACGATGATCAATCTTCAAAAATATTGTTGCACCTTTCAATTGATCAATCAGGTCGTCAATACCCGACAATGGATACTTGTTCTTGATCGTGACTTTGTTAAGCTGGCGATAGTCAATACATAATCACATAGATCTGTCCTTTTTCTTAACAAATAGAACAGGTGTACCCTAAGGAGAAAAAATGGGTTGAGCAAAACCCTATCTGTCAACTTTTGCAACCGCACTTTCAATTCTTTCAACTCTAAAGGTGACATTCTGTAAGGATCTATTGATATCAGAGATGTTCTCAATACTAACTCAATAGCGAACTCGACCTCTCAGATCAGCGGTAACCCGAGTAACTCCTTTAGAAACACATCTAAATACTCACAAACCATTGGAATCGATTCTAGTTTCAACTTAAAAACTCTAGAATCAAATATGTAAGCAACGTACGTATCACAACGCTTTCTAACATATCTTTGTGTTGACATATCTGAAATCATATTAGACATACTATCCAATCTATCAGATTCAATCTGAAGCTTTTCACCATTTTGACACTTTAACACAATAAGCTTTCATCTATAGCTCACAGTGATATCATGCAAAGTCAACCAATCCATACCCAAAATCACATCAAACTCATCAAATAGTAATAGCATCAAATTGGATGGAAAGTTACAACCCCGAATCATCAAATGACAATTTTTACAGGCCTTATCAACTAGCACATACTGACCTAAGGGTTCATTAATTTAACCACAAATTCAGTGGACTCAATAGTTATGTAACATCCCAAACCTAGCCTAGACGTTATGACCGGATCTAGCATGTCACATAGAAGGGTTGCTTAAAAACTGCATGTTTGTTAAAAAGTTCGTATTCTTTTTAAAACTTCGAGCTTTGTTGTTTGTGAAATTCAGATCTACTTTTAGGGTTTATCTTGTAAAAACGTTGTTTTTATCATTTGCGAAAACTTTATTTATACCAGAAATCAGATCCAATAATTTACGAAAACGTGGTATTTTGAAAACAGGTATTGACTTTTTAAGAAAACCAAGAGTTTCATCATCTATAGTTTGAATATAATAGAAATGAAAGTTTAAAAGAAAATTAAGTCCAATAGCCTTATTACCAAAAAAAAAAAACAAAACCCAAATTAAAGTAATCTTAAAACAATGCAAAAACGAAATTTACTAAAGTTCGTGAGAAATACTCTGACGTATGGCCACCACAGAGTCCTCCACAGCTCCAAATCCTCTAATGCTAGGGATCACCTGCAAGGTTAAAGTAGAGGGATGAGTTACGAGAACTCAGTGTGTAATCCCTTAATCGTCATTAACTGGGCCCGAGCCCATACGAAAGTAGACTAGGTCGAAGCCCATACAGAATAGTCTGGGCCAAAGCCCTATTTGGTAACAATCTAGGCCTTTGCCCTATAAACATGATAATGAAAACATAGTATGCAGCCCAACCCAACAATCCATCTGCTACACAATCCTGTACCAGCCCTACACACCTATGGGGACCAAGTCAACCCACCCAGCCCTACACACCAATATGGCAGGCAAGCTGCAAATCACAGAATTTGTGGCCGAGCTGTAACATCCTAAATTAGGGGTTGTTTGTAATTTAATTATTTTCCCATGTGTGTGCTTGAAGAAATGAATATTATGATTGCTAAGCATGTTCTAGGGTCTAGAAATAACCCCGAGCTAGGCCTGACTTAGAACTAAAAATTTCTTTTTAAGTGTTTTAAAGGAGGGAATTAGGTGAGATAGGGGTTAAGTAAAATTTCGGGTGAAGCTTAACACAAAGAGTTAATTGGCAAAGTGGCTTTCATGCGCCACTTAAAGGCTTAGGGGTGACGAATGGGCAGGTCTTGGGTTCGATTCATGGGAGTTACAAGGGGGAATGCGTTTTGTTTTTGGGCTTTTTGGGGCGTTAAAGAAAGGGGCTAAGTTGGAAGGCCTTAACAGATTTTGTGGGTAAGGTTTGGACATGAAAGTCGTTTGGTAGAGTGGTTTGGGGTGCCACTTAAGGGTGTTTGCAAAGGGACTCAAGTTTGAGTCACGCTAGAAGCAATGGGTGTTTTTATTTTCGTTTTAGCGTTAAAGCAAAGAAGGGAGCTCTTAAAAGAATTTGTGACGGGGTTATGACACAAAGACACGACATGACAGAATGGTTGGAGGCGTGGGTGTAGTTTGCCTCCACCAGGTCCTGGGTTCGAACCAAAGAAGCTGCAGTTGGCATTTTAATTTTTTTTGGAAGCCGGCGTGAATGGGAGAGTGAGTAATGGCTTGATTTTGGACTCTTAAATTGATAAGGATAAACTTAATTTTTGCTCTAGGATTCGGCTGGAAGAGTAAGTGTTGTTGATAATCTATATTTGTTCAAAGAGGAGATTAAGGGAAGATAAATATTGCTTTTAATTTTGATTGAATGGGTGATAATTAAAAGCTGAAATTATCACAAAAGAGAGGGGTGATGGCCAGTTTTGGGACTCCATAGGGCCATCCATATTCGATTATGTGTTAAGCAAGGGTATGCCAAAAATTATTCAGCAAGTTCTCTTTTTTTTTTCATTTGGTTGCTGGTCGAATCTCCCTCATCTCCCATCTACTTCCTTTCTTCTTTTACAAAGCCGAAACCACCATTAATTCCCTACTTCTCTTCCTTCTCTTTTGCTTTCTCTATTAGCCGAACCTCTACCACTCTTTTACCGAAATCTTCTCTTCTCCCATTAAGATCCACTTGGCCGAATCCCCCTTAAAGAAAGGTGCTGTTTCACTCTAGCATTCGGTGCTTTTCTCCTCCTTAAAGGTAGCCGAACCCCCTCACAACACTAAGTGGTGCTGACTTGTGGTGTTTAAGGGCCGATATAATTATCAAGGTAAGGGGCGATAACCTCTTTTAGGTTCAAGATTATGGCCGAATGGCCTATGACTCTTATTAATGTGATTAAACCGATTGTAGGGAGGCCATAACCGATTGAAGGAAGCTTTCGAGATTTGATTTTTCAAGGTAAGGCTTATACATCATTCGGCTAAGGGCCATTTTTTAAAAAGTTTATGTTTAAATACTGAAACTAATATGTGCCATATAAGGATCTCAACGATTTTAGGAATAAGTGCCGTTTCGAGATTTGGTAGGAAACCAAATCGGCAACCAAGGTGAGTGTTATTTTGAGTACATCGTATCCTTCGGGATTACTTGGTTTTGCCGAATAGTCCTATGTCACTAACCTTGATGTTGGCCGATTATAGGGTCAAGAATCTAGCATTGTAGATCGGATCTTCAAGATCTAGGAATTTTGGTGGTAACAGGTGTGTAAAAACTCACTACACACTTTATTAGTTAACATGACTATATTGTTGCCTTTTTATCATTTTGGTAGTGGTTTGCTTGTGGGCATAAGCATGGTTTCCGGGTAAGTCCCCTATTACTTTGTCAATGATATATGATTGAGGTTACCATCATATGCTGTTAAATGATATGCTATACATAAATGCATGATATATGGGATTATGATATTGTTATGCAAGCATGATGATGGTGGGATTGATGAAAGGAGGGGGATGATCTTTATGGACTGTCACCAGTGGTTTTGACCACAAGATGGGTTGGCCCCATCAGATTTATTGTGACTTCGGTCACCAATGGTTTTGACCACACTGTTATTAAATTGTGACTAAGTCCCAGTGGTTTGGTACCACCAGTGGTTTTGACCACATTATGATATTTGTGACCTATGGTCATCAGTGGTTTTGACCACACGATGGGTTGGCCCCATCATTTGATTTGTCACTCTAGTCACCAGTGGTTTTGACCACCAGTGGTTTTGACCACATGGGGTAGTTAAGGAGTACGGATGGTTAGTGGGATTGCATATTTGCATGTTTATTAATAATCTGTGTATGAGTTACATTTCTGGGTGGGGGATTTACACACTGAGTCTTGGTGACTCACCCCTTTCCATTCTATTTTGCAGATGAGTAGATCACGGAGATGGAGCCGGAGAGGACTCGAGGCGGCCATGCTTGTTCCTTGGATTTGGAAACTTATTTAATACTGTTTAAGTTGTTTATTTGCTAGATTTTTAATTTGGGTTGTAATAAGGCCGCTAATATTTATTTGGATGTTTACATAGTTAATTTACTTTACTTATGCTATACTACAAATGAATTTACAAATGTTATGTAAACCGGTTAAAAGCAACATTTTCCAACTAAGTAACTTTTACGAGTTATCAAAGATGTTACCATCGGGTAACAGAATACACCAAGTCAACTATAACTTTGACGATTTTAAAATTTTACATAATCAAACGTTTCCAAAGGGTTTATCAACACAACCATGTTTATAAAAATAATTCCAACTAAGTCTTATCAAACCCTGTTTTAATACCTTAGCCATATTTTAACAAGTTTTCACCAGACACTCAAAATGTTTCAAATCATTTTACTCCGTGACATACCAGATCCGGTCAGGGCTCATGGGTCGGGTTTGGGGTGTTACATTTTTGGTATCAGAGCCCGGTTCAAAACTCGACTGTGGGGGCCCAAGGCCCAAAATGTTTTGTTTTTGTTAGTAGGCCTTATTAGAATGTTTTGGGAAACTATTTTTGGCTTGAACAGCATGGCACCGAGTCTCCGGCACCAATCCGCCCAGGTAAGTAATTCTATCTATTTTCTTTGTGAATATTTGATGAGGGGTAGAAGGGTAAATTGGGAACGTAGACTATTAGAATAGAAATTGTTGAACCCTAGGGTTAGCATACCCCAACAAACCATGCATAAGATTTAATAATTTCTTAAACAACCCTGTGAGTTGTCACTGAGCAAAGGATGTGGCAATCATTATACGCATGTCTAGGATTGGATTTGGTGGGGCACGGTATTTAAGCGATCCTAGTGACTCACCTCCTACTCACTCGAATCCTACCTAGTGCGTAGTAATGTGACTCATCCGGCCGAGACGACGTACTCACAGGCTAAACTTGATAACTAAAACCCAAAAGGGACTAGCCATTTTATTTTTGAAGTAATTAAAACCTTGCTTTAAAAAAGAAAAAAATGACCAAAATACCCCTGAGTTTGAAAAATTACCAAAATACCCTCCGTATGAAGAATTTCCAAACAGAAAATTTTCAAAATATCCTTCTTTTGTGAAATCAATTAGAACCAAATTTTGAAAATCTTTTTATGAAAATGACCTGACTATGAAAATTACTAAAATACCCTAGTGGTAGAATTACAAAATTGCCCCTAACCGACAAAAGTACCAAAATAACCCTGATTTTCAAAATTTTGCAACATCACTGTTTTGGAAAATGCAATTCTCAAAAAGAACCATCAAAGTTTTACAACTTTTGAAATATCCCTGATTTATTAAATTTTACAAATTCACCTTGATTTGTGAAAAATTACCGAAATACCCCTGAGGTCCAAAATTATCGAAATACCCCTGAATTTTAAAATTTTTCAAAATACCCCAGGAATTTAAGAGTTCCAAAATACTTTTTGACAAAATTATCCGAGAACTTTTATTTTTGGAAAATTACAAAAATACCCCTATAAGACAAATTACGAAAATACCCCTTGGTAGTGGAAAAACAATCACAATGGAAAAACTACAACTTCTCTTTGAATGAATGAATAGAAAGACTGTGTGCGTGTATGAATACGAAAGAACCACTCCTAAAACTCCTATCATAAAATTTCTTCGCGGATAATCAAGTGAAACAAAGGTACTAATGCATAAAATTCTTAAACAGATAAACGCAAACGAGAATAATGAGTATGAGAGGTCGTGGACATCCGCCGCGTGGCCGTGGTAGTGGTAGGATGACCTTGTCGGAGCCAGAAGGGTCTGGTCATGGGTCTAGAAATGAGATGTCGGATCTGCCGGCGGCGAAAACTAAATTTCAAGATCAGACTGGTGGTACTGATGTTGTATCTCAAGCTGTATTACGAGTGTTGGAACGAGTTGCTGAGGCAGGCGCGGGTGCAAGAGCCCGTAAATTTGTGGTTGAATGACTCTGGGCTAACGGAGCAGAAGTATTTAGAGGAGTTTCTAGAGTGGCACCCAGTGCGGTGAAATATTGGTTAGAATCTACTGAAAGGATTATGGGTGACCTAGATTTCACAGCTGAGGAGAAATTGAAGGGTATCATCTCTCTGCTTCGGGATGAGTCATACCAGTGGTGGCTCACCGTGAGAGATGGAACGATGGCAGAAAATCTCACCTGGGAATTCTTCAAGGATGCCTATCAAAAGAAATATATCGGAACTAGTTATGTGGATGCGCAGTGGAAGGCTTTCTTGAATCTGGTTCAAGGCAATAAGACAGTGGCGGAGTATGAGGCCGAATTCCTCCGGTTGAGTAGGTATGCTCGTGGTATTGTGGGTACCAAGCATGAACGCTGTGTTAGATTCGAGGATAGGTCGAGAGATGAGCTGAGGATGATGATAGCTCCACAACAGGAACGAGAGTTCGCTGTCTTAGTAAAGAAATCGAAGGTTGCTGAAGGGGTAAGACAGTCAGTTAGGCGAAATCAAGATAGGAGTTAGAATAAGAGGAGCTCTAGATCTTCAAGGTTCTCTGGTAATCAGTAGAAGAGGACGAGGTTTGGTGGGTCAGATCAAGCTGCTAGGCCTGCTGCTGCTGCTAATCCTCAATGGCCGCCACAGTGTGATCGGTGTGGCAAGTCTCATATGGGGGAGTGTTGGAATGGTAATCGGGGATGCTTCGAGTGTGGGTCCATAGAGCATCGGGTTAGGGATTGTCTGAAAAAAGCAGCTAGGCTGAGATCAGAGGGTCAGGATCGTGCACTGAATAGAAGGGATAACCAACAGCCTCCGAGAGGTCGTGGTGCAGGAAGAGGAGGTAATGGTGCTGGTAGAGGTCGTGGGGCACCGAGGGGAGGTACCGGTGGTATTGAGGCTAGGCAACCTGGTCTAGTCTATGCCGTGAGGCGTCAAAAGGAGGACAACGCACCGGACATCATAACCGGTATGTTCTTGATCTTTAGTGTACCCTATAATACCTTGATTGACATTGGCTCAACTCATACATTGCTAGTAGCGTAGTAGAAACTTTGCACTTAGACTCTGAGCTTACTTCTAGGAAGATGACTGTATTTAGCCCCCTAGGTTACTCTGTAGAAGTAAGTAAACTCTATAGGAACGTACCCCTAGAACTCCAATGGGTCGTGTTCTTGGCTGAATTGATGGAACTACCGTTCCGGGAGTTCGACCTAATCCTCGGGATGGATTGGCTAGTAAAGTATCAGGCTAGCCTAGATTACGCAGCTAAGCATATGGTAATAAAGACCGTGGAAGGTGATGAGGTGGTGATGATAGGTAAAAGGAGAGATTACCTATCTAATCTGGTTTCTGCGTTGAAGGTGAAAAAGATGGTTAGGAAGGGTTGTGAAGCTTATGTGGTACATGTCTGTGCTTTGGAAGCTAAGGATGTTGCTGTGAGAGATGTCCAGACTGTGAGAGACTATGTTGATGTGTTTCCAGAGGACCTTTCGGGTCTACCTCCGGACCGTGAGGTTGAATTTGGTATAGATCTGTTACCCAGAACCGCGCTAGTATCTATAGCTCCGTATCGGATGGCGCCGAAAGAATTGGTAGAGTTGAAGGCGCAGATTTAGGAATTGTTAGATAGAGGGTTCATCTGACCAAGTGTATCACCTTGGGGAGCTCCAGTGCTTTTTGTCAAGAAGAAGGACGGGACAATGAGGATGTGTATAGACTATCGGCAGCTGAACAAGTTGACAATAAAGAACCGGTATCCTTTGCCCAGGATTGACGATCTGTTCGATCAACTCAAAGGAGCATCGGTGTTCTCTAAGATTGACCTTAGGTCAGGGTACCATCAGCTTAAGGTGAAGGAGGCTGATGTTCACAAGACGGTATTCCATACTCGGTATGGGCACTACGAGTTTCTGGTAATGCCTTTTGGTTTGACAAATACACCGGCCGCGTTTATGGACATGATGAATCGGGTTTTCCAACCCTATCTGGATCAGTTCATCGTGGTCTTCATAGACGACATTTTGGTGTACTCGAAGTCAGAGGAGGAGCATGGCGCACATCTTCATGTGGTTCTGCAAGTTCTAAGGGAGAAACAGTTGTACGCCAAATTCAGCAAGTATGAGTTTTGGCTCAAGGAGGTAACCTTTTTAGGGCATGTTGTCTCAGCCGAGGGAATTAGGGTGGATCCCCATAAGATTGAGGCGGTATTAGAGTGGAAACCACCCAAGTTGGTTATGGAAATTCAGAGTTTTCTGGGGTTGGCAGGATATTATAGGAGATTCGTGGAAAATTTCCCCTTAATCGCAGCACCGTTGACTAAGCTGTTGAGAAAAGGAGTTCCGTTTGTGTGGTCTGTGAAGCAGCGTGGGAGTTTCGATAAGCTGAAGAGGATTTTGATAGAAGCACCAGTCTTAATTCAGCCTGAGGCAGGAAAGGAGTTCACTGTGTACTGTGATGCATCGCATACTAGTTTAGGGTGTGTGTTGATGCAAGAAGGGAAGGTGGTCGTTTATACTTTACGGAAGTTGAGGCCTCACGAAGCTAACTACCCGACACATGACTTGGAATTGGCTGCTGTGGTATTTGTCTTGAAAATCTGGAGGCACTATCTGTATGGGGAGAAGTCGGTAGTGTACACAGATCACAAAAGTCTGAGGTACCTCCTGACTCAGAAAGATTTAAATCTGAGGCAGCGGAGGTGGATTGAGTTGTTGAAGGACTACGACTGCTCAATCGAATACCATCCGGGGAAGGCTAATGTTGTAGCAGATGCATTGAGTCGAAAGGTGGTATCGAATTTACGAGCAATGTTTGCTCATCTAAGTCTCTATGAGGATGGGAGCCTTTTTACGGAATTGCAAGTGAAGCCGTCTTGGATTAATGAGGTCAAAGAAAGGCAGATGACTGATGAAGCTTTGAATACTCGGAGGTTACAAGTACAAAAGGAGAGGCCGAAGGTTTCAGCTTGGACAGTGACGGAGTGTTGTACTTTCAGGGGAGAGTATGCATGCCTAAGGGTGATGATTTGAGGCAACAAATTCTTAAAGAAGCTCATAGTAGTTTGTACGCTATGCACCCGGGAAGCAGCAAGATGTATCAGGATTTAAGGGAGCAGTGTTGGTGGCCGGGTCTTAAGCGGGAAGTAATCGAGTTAGTGGGCAAGTGTCTGACATGCCAGCAAGTTAAGGCTGAGCATCAATTGCCATCGGGGCTGTTACAACCGGTAAAGATCCCACAGTGGAAATGGGAGGAGATTACTATGGATTTCGTCAGTGGGCTTCCCCTTACGCCCAGTAAGAAAGATGCCGTTTGGGTGATAGTAGACCGGTTGACCAAGTTAGCCCATTTCATACCGGTAAGGGTTGACTACTCGCTTCAAAGGTTAGCCAGGTTGTATATCGCAGAGATAGTATGGTTGCATGGAGTACCGGTGTCCATTATCTCGGATCGGGATCCTCGGTTTACATTGAGATTTTGGAAGGCTTTACATCAGGAGTTAGGCACGAAGTTGAATTTCAGCACGGCTTTTCACCCACAGTCTGATGGACAATCTGAGAGGATTATTCAAGTATTGGAAGATATGTTAAGGGGCTGTGTTTTGGACTTTCGTGGCAGTTGGGAGGATTACCTACCTTTGGCAGAGTTTGCTTATAACAATAGTTATCAAGCGAGCATTCAGATGGCATCGTATGAGGCGCTGTATGGTCGAAAATGCCATACTCCTACGTGCTGGATGGAACTAGGAGAGCGACAGATGTTGGGTCCAGAGTTAGTGGCAGAGACGGAGGATAAAGTTAGAGTAATTCGGGCTCGTCTTAAGGAGGCGTCGGACAGGCAGAAATCCTACGCTGATCTTAAACGAAGAGAGGTTGAATATACAGTGGGTGATAAGGTATTCTTGAAGGTATCACCTTGGAAGAAGGTGTTGAGGTTTGGCCGGAAGGGCAAGCTAAGCCCTAGATTCATCGGACCGTACACGGTGTTGAAACGTGTGGGACCGGTAGCTTACCAGCTTGAGTTGCCAGCAAATTAAGCCAGATCCATGATGTTTTCCATGTTTCAATGCTGAGACGCTATCGATCGGATCCATCACATGAAGTGTCGGTTGCAAAAATTGAAGTGAACTCGGACTTGTCTTTTGGGGAGGAGCCGGTACAGATTTTGGATCGAGATGCCAAAGTTCTGTGAAGGAAGTCAGTGCCTTTGGTAAAAGTGCTATGGCGAAACCATGGTACGGAGGAGGCCACATGGGAACCCGAGGATGTGATGTGGCAGCAATACCCCCAACTCTTCTGATCCAGGTAATTTTGAGGCTGAAATTCTTTTTAAGGGGGTAGAACAATAACATCCTAAATTAGGGGTTATTTGTAATTTAATTATTTTCCCATGTGTGTGCTTGAAGAAATGAATATAATGATTGCTAAGCATGTTCTAGGGTCTAGAAATAACCCCGAGCTAGGCCTGACTTAGAACTAAAAATTTCTTTTTAAGTGTTTTAAAGGAGGGAATTAGGTGAGATAGGGGTTAAGTAAAATTTCGAATGAAGCTTAACACAAAGAGTTAATTGGCAAAGTGGCTTTCATGCGCCACTTAAAGGCTTAGGGGTGACGAATGGGCAGGTCTTGGGTTCGATTCTTGGGAGTTACAAGGGGGAATACATTTTGTTTTTGGGCTTTTTGGGGCGTTAAAGAAAGGGGCTAAGTTGGAAGGCCTTAACAGATTTTGTGGGTAAGGTTTGGACATGAAAGTCATTTGGTGGAGTGGTTTGGGGTGCCACTTAAGGGTGTTAGCAAAGGGACTCAAGTTCGAGTCACGCTAGAAGTAGTGGGTGTTTTTATTTTCGTTTTAGGCATTAAAGCAAAGAAGGGAGCTCTTAAAAGAATTTGTGACGGGGTTATGACACAAAGACACGACTTGGAGAATGGTTGGAGGCGTGGGTGCAGTTTGCCTCCACCAGGTCCTGGGTTCGAACAAAAGAAGCTGCAGTTGGCATTTTTTTTTTTTTGGAAGCCGACGTGAATGGGAGAGTGAGTAATGGCTTGATTTTGGACTCTTAAATTGGTAAGGATAAATCTTAATTTTTGCTCTAGGATTCGGTTGGAAGAGTAAGTGTTGTTGATAATCTATATTTGTTCAAAGAGGAGATTAAGGGAAGATAAATATTGCTTTTGATTTTGATTGAATGGGTGATTATTAAAAGCTAAAATTATCACAAAAGAGAGGGGTGATGGCCAGTTTTGGGACTCCTTAGGGCAATCCATATTCGGTTATGTGTTAAGCAATCGTGTGCCGAAAATCATTCAGCAAGTTCTCTTTTTTTTTTCATTTGGTTGCTGGCCGAATCTCCCTCATCTCCCATCTACTTCCTTTCTTCTTTTACAAAGCCGAAACCACCATTAATTCCCTACTTCTCTTCCTTCTCTTTTGCTTTCTCTATTAGCCGAACCTCTACCACTCTTTTACCGAAATCTTCTCTTCTCTATTAAGATCCACTTGGCGAATCCCCTTAAAGAAAGGTCTTTGTTTCACTCTAGCATTCGGTTCTTTTCTCCTCCTTAAAGGTAGCGAACCCCTCACAACACTAAGTGGTGCTGACTTGTGGTGTTTAAGGCCGATATAATTATCAAGGTAAGGGGCGATAACCTCTTTTAGGTTCAAGATTATGGCCGAATGGCCTATGACTCTTATTAATGTGATTAAACCGATTGTAGGAGGCCATAGCCGATTGAAGGAAGCTTTGGATTTGATTTTTCAAGGTAAGGCTTATACATCATTCGGCCAAGGGCCATTTGTTAAAAAGTTTATGTTTAAATGCCGAAACTAATATGTGCCATATAAGGATCTCAACGATTTTAAGAATAAGTGCCATTTCGGGATTTGGTAAGAGACCAAATCGGTAACCAAGGTGAGTGTTATTTCGAGTACATCGCATCCTTCAGGATTACTTGATTTTGCCGAATAGGCCTATGTCACTAACCTTGATGTTGGTCGATTATAGGGTCAGGAATCTAGCGTTGTAGATCGAATCTTCGGGATCTAGGAATTTCGGTGGTAACAAGTGTGTAAAAACTCACTACACACTTTATTAGTTAACATGACTATATTGTTGCCTTTTTATCATTTTGGTAGTGGTTTGCTTGTGAGCATAAGCATGGTTTCTGGGTAAGTCCCCTATTACTTTGTCAATGATATATGATTGAGGTTGCCATCATATGCTGTTAAATGATATGCTATACATAAATGCATGATATATGGGATTATGATATTGTTATGTAAGCATGATGATGGTGGGATTGATGAGAGGAGGGGGATGATCTTTATGGACTGTCACCAGTGGTTTTGACCACAAGATGGGTTGGCCCCATCAGATTTATTGTGACTTCGGTCACCAGTGGTTTTGACCATACTGTTATTAAATTGTGACTAAGTCCTAGTGGTTTGGTACCACCAGTGGTTTTGACCACATTATGATATTTGTGACCTATGGTCATCAGTGGTTTTGACCACACGATGGGTTGGCCCCATCATTTGATTTGTGACTCTAGTCACCAGTGGTTTTGACCACTAGTGGTTTTGACCACACGGGGTAGTTAAGGAGTACGGATGGTTAGTGGGATTGCATATTTGCATGTTTGTTAATAATCTGTGTATGAGTTACATTTTCGGGTGGGGGATTTACACACTGAGTCTTGGTGACTCACCCCTTCCCATAATATTTTGCAGATGAGTAGATCGCGGAGATGGAGCCGGAGAGGACTCGAGGCGGCCATGCTTGTTCCTTGGATTTGGAAACTTATTTAATACTGTTTAAGTTGTTTATTTGCTAGATTTTTAATTTGGGTTGTAATAAGGCCGCTAATATTTATTTGGATGTTTACATAGTTAATTTACTTTACTTATGCTATACTACAAATGAATTTACAAATGTTATGTAAACCGTTAAAAGCAACATTTTCCAACTAAGTAACTTTTACGAGTTTTCAAAGATGTTACCATCGCAATGTAGAATACACCAAGTCAACTATAACTTTGACAATTTTAAAATTTTACATAATCAAACGTTTCCATAGGGTTTATCAACACAACCATGTTTATAAAAATAATTCCAACTGAGTTTTATCAAACCCTGTTTTAATACCTTAGCCATATTTTAACAAGTTTTCACCAGACACTCAAAATGTTTCAAATCATTTTACTCCGTGACATACCAGATCCGGTCCGGGCTAATGGGCCAGTTTTGGGGTGTTACATGAGCCACTAAAATAACAAAATATATGTGGCATAACCACCAGACAGAATGTGACAGAGCCAGCAGAATACACTTCCTCCGATCAACAATATCCCAAACCCATGCAAAATGTCATGTATGCAAAGCACATATCAAAATGATGTATGAAATAAATTACCATCATGAACAGTTAAACAGAATACACATAATCGTACTAATTAACCCCTATGGGTATAACGGTAATTTACCCACCAAGGGTATTTCAATAATTTACCTTTCTGGCGTATTTCGATAATTTACCCTCCAAGGGTGTTTCGATAATTTACCCTCCAGGGGTGTTTTAGTAATTTTGTATTTAACGGCCTTTCCAAAGGCCTACTGTCACCTCGAGCGACACAGGACCCTTTTTGGGACTCTACGGAGTTATTGGGCCTAAAATCCATTTCAGGCCCAAACAGGCCGACACGCTCGTGTGGCCCACAACACATAGTTCTGGTCTCAGATTTCTAAATTTCGCAACCGCACTTATCCTTAACAGTTTCCTATCATATTTACCCATGTGGCCGGATAGCCCATTGGGCCCATTTTGGCCCATTATAGCCCCAGTTTCGTGAGAGTGCCCGTGACACTCTCAATGGCTTAATGTCATTATTTGTATTTTGATTTACCACAACGAGCGCTCACAGATGCATGTTTTTCAGCTTTTCAGCTTTTCAGCTTTCTACCGATTCCAAAGACATCACATACATTCATCATCAAAAAGGGTGTGAGATCACACACCTAATTACGTAGAGTACTATACACTTACGATCGTCGTATTAAATATACAACAATAGAAATGGGAGATCCTAAATCCAAACACCTAACTATACGATTTACTAACACTTACCCTCACTAGAGCGATCAACTACGATTTGCTTATCTAAACCAGGTGTCGACGCCCTTCCACAACTCGGCGAAAAATCCCGAACCGCTGACACCCTACGCCTCTTAAACTTGGGAGCAGGGGCTACGAATCCACCTCCATTAGGTCCTTTTCCTGACCCCCTTTAGATTGGTTACCACTAGCCTCCATGATGAACTCTTGACTAGCGAGCGCCAACCTCCTATCACCCCTCGAGTGACCCCATAGATTCTACAAAGACAGCTTCTTTGATCAAATAGGAGTTAAACATGCACGGCCCTTAGAGATGATAGTAAACTAGAATGGAAATGGGAGAGATTAGTTTTGGTTTAACCAAAAAGAGAACAAACAATAAAGTACTAAGGGATGATAGATTCGGCTAATGAAAGAGATTAGAAGAAACAAAAGAAATAGATTCGGCCCACTCCAAATCGGCTAGTTGAAGAATAAAAGAAAAAGATGTATGTACTCGGCTATGGAAAGAAAAACGGTTCAAGAGAGAAAAGAGTATTATGAGAAGAGAAGAGAAGTGTAGATATTCGGTTATGGAAGAGACAAGGGATGATAAAGGTGTGGAGAGAAATGAGAAGGAGGGTAGTGATCCAGCCAACCAAATGTTTCGGCTATAAGCAAAAGAAGGAACAAAATAATGAAATTGCACGAAAGGTAAATAAACAAGAATAAGCAAGTGAACGAAATGCTGACAAGGCAAAAACCCAAAATGCTTCCAAAAAACTCTTAGCCGAAAATGCCTAAATGAAACAAGCTCAAAAAAGAATCAAAAACGAAAGGTAGCAGCACTAAGAAGTTTTGGTTTCTACCCCAATTCAAAGCTACCAAAATTGCTATCCAAGACCCCTTATTCAGCCATAACACTTCCCCCACATGAATCCAAAGATTTTCTCCATGAATCCTCATACATTTCCTCTCCACCTCCTATTCAAACCATTTGACCAAGTCTCTCTCTCTCCTACAAAGTTCTAATCCAACTCCACCTCTTCTCCTCCCATAGCATAAAATAAAAACCCACATATGTTGCTTGTGGGATTCGAACCCCATCCCACCTTGCTACCATGTTGACGCCACACCACTACACCACACACTTCACTTGTGTCTTAAAATATCCGCAATTAAAGATAAGTCTATAGACAAAGCCTAATTCCATTTAAAAAGGTAATCTAAAAGAAATACAAGTGCTAAGACTTGAACCTTGGATCCCCCTTGCTTCCTTATGTGGCATCACCTCCTTGTCTTCCATGTGGCGCCATTTGCCACTAGACCATAACTCCTTTTGTGTCATTATTCTCCACATTTTATTCTTAAAACCTACTTACTAACTTCCAGGGTTTTATTCACCTAAAACCAAAATTTTCCTAAAGCCCAAGTTTGATCCCGAGACTTCATAGAAGCCCTCTAACCTTTCAAAATCGCTCACCTAATAGGTCCAACTTGCAATAATGCCGTTCTCTTGTTCTCAAAAATTCTTAAACGATCCTACGCCCAAGGCCCAACGGGTCCAATTTTACTAGGCCCAAATTCGAGGCGTTACAAATCAACCCCCTTAAAGAAATTTTGTCCTCAAAATTTCCAGCTAACAGAATCATCGAACACCCTAACCTAGCACACTACGCTCTCGCTGTGCACTCTGATCTTAATATCACAAGCACGCACCACACTATTTATCCATCAGAGCAGTTGGACATCACACACAAATAATTTCCAAAATATACACGTAATAAATACAAACTCTAAGTTTAAGCATCATATCCACAAAACATACACAGAATAAATTCAGTTAATACAGCATACAATAAAGCATAGTATCAGGAAACTTACGGATTTGGTGTGGGGACTCAGGGTGCCATACTTCTAATAAAGCTATTTTTTTTCTAAACCATATTTCAAACAAATTTGGAAAACATTTTCGAACCCATTCCACAGCTGAGTTTTGCAATCGGGCTCTGATACCACAAAATGTAACACCCCAAACCCGACCTAGAGTTATGATCGGATCTAGCATGTCACATAGAAGGGTTGTTTAAAAACTACGTGTTCGTTAAAAAGTTCGTATTCTTTTTGAAACTTCGAGCTTTGTTGTTTGTGAAATTCAGATCTGCTTTTAGGGTTTATCTTGTAAAAACGTTGTTTTTGTCATTTGTGAAAACTTTATTTACAGTAGAAATTAGATCCAGTAATTTACAGAAACGTGGTATTTTGAAAACAGGTATTAACTTTTTAAGAAAACCCAGAGTTTCATCATTTATAGTTTGAATATAATAGAAATGAAAGTTTAAAAGAAAATTAAGTCCAATGGCCTTATTACAAAAAAAAAAAACAAACCCAAATTAAAGTAATCTTAAAACAAAGTAAAAATGAAATTTACATACAATCCTACTAATTAACCCCTAAGGGTATTACGATAATTTACCCACCAAGAGTATTTCAATAATTTACCCACCAGGGGTATTTGATAATTTACCCTCTAGGGGTATTTCGATAATTTACCCTCTAGGGTGTTTTGATAATTTACCCTCCAGGGGTGTTTTGGTAATGATAAACCGTAAAAGTAACATATTTTAATCCCACATTTAGTATGCTTTTGGATGATTTATCCTTGATTTATGTAAAAAGGTGCTCTTAATCCTTTCTTTTCATGTCTTATACCCAGGAAAGCACCAATGATAAAAAGAAAGCAAAACGGGCTTAAAACGGACCAAATTGGGCCAACTCACGAAATCGACACGGCCTGGACTACAAGCCGTACGACCGTGCCTTGACAATTATCTAGAACACAACCTCAACCCCGATTTACACGGCCGTGCCTCAACTGACAAGTCCGAACATGGCCTGGCCACGACTTACACGGGCGTGTGCCATGGGCGTGCCCCTGCCGCAGGAAAGAGTAATTTCACACTGAATTGGATGCTTGAAGGCAAAGAAACATACTCCTAAGTCTATTTAAACACCCTAATAGTAATTCTACTTGAAGGAGATACTTAGAAGCCAAGTAAAGCATCTCAAGGCCTATATAAACACCCCAAGGCACCTATTCTAGGGGCTCACAGTTTGGCAGAAGCCTTCTACCAGAGATTTCATTCAGGGAATTACTCGAAGATAGCCAGTTGATCCATCTCAAGAAGCCAGAGTTCTACTCAAGACGGAGGATCTCTCCTTCAATTCCTTCAGGGAGTTTTAGAGATTTCTTATGTTTTGTTTTATCTTTTCTCTTGAGATGTTTTCTTATTTTGTTATGAACTAAACCCTTCAGATACTTGAAGGGGATGAAACCTAGATGAATCTTGTTATTTGATTTTTTTATATGATAAGTACTTAGTTTGTTCTTAATTATGTTACTTAATCTAATCTGATGTGCTTAGGTAGAGGAGGAATAGACCCTGCCTAAGAGTAGATCTAGCATAATTAAGCGGAGTTGATCGTACATCTAGAGACAAGGTGACGAGATTTTGCCGGATTAGGGTGAAACCTAATATGGGGGTCCATTGATTAATTTACTGCTATTATAGGGGGTTATTATAAGTGAACGAGAGTTCCACTAATTAACCTAGGGTTAGATGTTATTCGCCTTGAGAGAAGGTTTAATATAGGTTAGGAAGTCCTACAGATCAAGCTAAGTAAAGAAATCATATGATTCAGGGGTTAGATAACAAGTGAAGTCTAGGTGGATTCTTCTTGAGGATATCGTCGTGATCAACTGAGTTTTTCCTAATGTTATTTCCCAATTCACTCTTTTGTCTTTGTGTCTTTAAAGTAATAGTTGTTAGTTTAATTTAGTTTAAAGCAACTTCACTATATTTTTAAGGCTAAATAATAAAAACAAAGTTAGTATTAGTACTTTTAGTTCCTTTGGGTTCGACAATCTTGTCTTGCCTAAGCTATACTACTGTTTGATAGGTACACTTGCCTTTAATTGTTGTTAGAGTTAGTTTCCAGGTTCGATCATTCTCTTTATAAATTTTAAACTCTGATTTACAGCGATCAAGTTTTTGGCACTGTTGCCGGGGAGCTAATATATTAAGAAACCTCTATTTTTATTACTTTAGCCATTATTTTTTATTTTATTATTTTTGCAATTTACTTTTATTTTTATTTATTTTCACTGATTTTCTTTCTTTCTTTCTTTACTTACAAGGTACCTCGGAGAGGACTTTTGGTATACGATAGTGATATTGAAGCTACCGCTCGGAGAAATAGCAGAGAAATCAAGCGAGCCCTAAATTACATACAGGAAAATCAAGAAGGCAGATCCAATCCTACTGAAGGGATGGATGAAAATAATCCACAACCACAAGATGGAGGGGATAACAATGCTCCACATACTATGTTTGATTATGCTAAACCGCATTTAACAAGAGTAGAACCAAGTATTGTTAGGCCTGCTATAGCTGCTAACAATTTTGAATTAAAGCCTAACACAATACAAATGATTCAACAATTTGTTCAATTTGATGGTTTGCAAGACGAAGACCCTAATACTCATATAGCTAATTTTCTAGAGTTCTGTGATACCTTCAAAATAAATGGCATTTCTAACGATGCCATACGTCTTCGATTATTCCCTTTTTCATTAAGGAATAAAGTCAAACAGTGGTTAAACTCATTACCACGAGGGCAATCACTACATGAGAGTAGATGACAGAAAAGTTTTTATTAAAATATTTCCTACCGGCCAAAATAGCTAAATTACGGAATGATATATCTTCTTTTGTGCGGATGGATTTAGAGATGCTATACAATGTATGGGATAGATACAAGGATATCTTGAGAAGGTGTCCACACCATGGATTACCCTTATGGCTACAAGTCCAAACATTCTATAATGGTCTAAACCACTCAAAGAGGAAACTAATCGATTCAACCGCTGGTGGAACCCTGAACAACAAAACTCCTGAAGCAGCATACGAGTTCATTGAAGAGATGTCACTGAATAATTATCAGTGGCAGGTTACAAGGACAAAATCGACAAAATCAGTCAGAGTCTACAACCTAGATGAAATAACCATGCTATTAACATAGATAGAGATGATGAATAAAAAGCTAGATAGTTGGTGTCCTTCACAGGCACATCCAGTCATGCAGCGTGACACAAGTGGAACTGTGGTGAATCCTGAGTACCCTGCAACATCCTGAATTAATGGGCCTTTGCCTTTGATGTGTGGTACGTTCAATGTGATAATTAGAGTGTTTAAGGGGTTCAAATTGGGCTCAGGTTTGGGCTGAGGCCTTAATCAAATTTACGGTTTGGGCACTTTAGTGGAAAGTTAGATAGGTCCGGGCTTAAAAGATATTATCCACAAATTAAGACACAAAAATGGGCTAGTGGCCCAGTGGATAGTGGCGTGAAAAGCAGTAAGGGGATCCAAGGTTTGAGTCGCATTACCCACTTATTTTTAATTATTTTTGGCGTCAAAAGAGAGGAGAGTGGGGGTGGCTAGGATGCTTTAAAATAGGAAGATTTATCTATTTGGATAATGTGGATATTGTGCTGATAATAGTAGGGAGAGGTGGTGTTATTTAGGCCTTTTCTAAAGGTATGAATAGATTAAGATACAGAAGGAAAGATAGAAGTTATCTGCTAAGTGTAGTGTTGGCCAAAATTCCATCTCCTACAGGGGGAAAGAAATCGGTTTCTTCATGGCAAAAGGGTTCCAAAATTTCCCCTATTATTTGATTAATTGTTAGTTATCAGGAAGGGCACTTTCGGGTTTTGATAAGTATGCCAAAAATTCTCTATAAATAGGGTCGTATCTCTTCAATTCCATCATTTGAACCCTACTCTTTTCCTCATTCTCTATGCCGAAATTCTCAGTCAATCTCTGCAATTTCTTTTCTTTTGATTTCTCCAAAAGCCGAAACTTCTCACTTCACTTTCTTTTTCCATTCTTTTCCTCTTGTACCAATTTCTCCATAAAGCCGAAATCTCTAAGCCTGTTCTATCATCTTCACTTTCATTCAAAAGTCGAAACTCTGAACTTTCTTCTCATCACCATAGCGAATACCTCTTATTCTGAAACACCCCAAACTCGACCCACAAGCCCTGACCGAATCTAGTATGTTCCTCGAGTAAAACTTCAATTAATTCTCATTTTGTTTTATAAGAAAATATAATGGTTTCGTATACAATGGATTTACTTAGTGGTCGCGTTGTAAATGGTGTTTATATAGTTGGTGTCTCATTAAAACGCTATCTTTAAGAGAAATATTTTAAGTTAAAAGAAAACCAAATTTAATGAAAAACTTATTATTATTGTAAAAACCATAGGTGTTTAGGTGTCAAAATAGTTTAAGTTATTTTTGAAACCATTTAATTATTTAGTAAATATTTGATCGTAGCAGATTAAAAATCTAAACGTAAAAATTTAAACAGTTCATAGTGGCCTTATTACAAAAATAACATAATCCAAAATAAATCCTAAATAATAAAAGAAAATGTAGTAAGTTTAATTAAAAGAAAATTCGATATCTTGAGTTGAGCAATGGCCACCACGTAGTCCTCACGACCGATCCATCACGCTAAGCGTCACCTGAAAATATATCCCATAAAGGGTGAGTCAACAGACTCAATGTGTAACATTACACTAAAAGCCCAATCGATCATAGTCATTAAGCCCATTTAAAACATATTTAGCCATAAGCCCATTTTATAGCAAATCAGATAATAATCGATTAAATCACATGTACATATAAAAATGAAATGCAATCCCAAGCCCACCTAAATATCCATCCGCTACACACCACCGTACCTACCAATCACACCGTGGGATTACTAAATCGACCTCTATCCACTACACACCATCGAAGGCGCCGCATACCAATCAGCGCACATCGCCTTATAAATTGTTGCATAGCCATCGGATAATTGTGACAGAGTCACCGGATTTATAATATGTGACCAAAGTCACTGAATTCATATATGTGACCGAAGTCACCGGATTATGTGGTAAAAACCACCGGAACACTTCCCCTTTATCAAAATCACCCATATTCCCATGCACATACATATTATTTCGTTATCATGCCATATACCCCCAAAATCATAATGGAATCATACACATTTCATATTCATGCTTATAGCATTATTAACGAAGTATTAGGGGTAAACATACCTGAATACCATGTACCACTGAGTGGTACCTGCAACCATTTTCTTACATATTTTTCTTAATACATGTAAATCATTAATATTATCGATCTAATAGAAATTTAGTATAGTGTTACACACCTTATAATAGTGAAAACTATACTTTCCCGCTCGTCGATACCTAATATTTATCGCACTTGTTTAGAACACTAATACTTATAAAACTATACAATTGATGAATAATCTAATTCCTTACCCTCGGAATCTCGAACAACAATTATATACGATTTCTCTCGAATTGATGGTTCATAACCCGATGAAGAACCACGAACAAACAATGGCTCGGGTGTACGTACGACTTCAAATAATTGATCTTCATTGGCAGAGGGTCCACAACCCGGTGGAAAGTCTCGGATCCCCGATACAGCCCTTCGTTTGAAATTTGAGGGTATAGCAGAACCACCCCTCTTTCAAACACTCCTTACCGCTCTTTTCAAACCTATTTTGTTTGCCCCAAAATCTTACGTTCACGGAAAAAATAATAATCGGCGATAGAGTCCCTAAACGAAATCGATTAGTATACCATCTAAAATGATATAACAAGTAATATAAAACCCTTACCTTAACACTTGATTCAATTTTTCTAACGAGTCATGAAGATTATGAAGAGAAAAGGTTGAGATTTGATACGATTAAGTTTTGGTATCCAAAGAGATATTCGGCCTTAACAAATAAGAAAGAAAAGAAATAGATTTTAGGGAGATTCGGCAATGATGGTGTTTTGGGTTGAAGAGGTTGCGGCAATGGTGAAATAAGGATAGGAAGATTTCGGCCTTGACTAGGTAAATGAGAAGAGAAAAGAAGAAAATAAAAGAATGAAAGAAGGAGATGATGATATGGTTTCAAAAGAAAAGATGTGAGTTTAGAAGCAATGTGCATTCGACAATGAGGGAAAAAGAGAAGAAAATGGTCTTTGATGTTTTGGTATTTTCGGTCACAAAGAGGAGAGAAAGAAGATATGATTTGGAGAAAAAAGGACAACTCAAAACCAAAATGGTAAAGACTCAAATGACCAAAGGAAAAGAAAAAGGTTTACCTTTTGTCCAATATACATTCAGCTAAGAGGAGGAATATTAGAGAGAAATGCTTTGTGACACAAAATGACTAAAAGAAAGATGTGCACAACTAATTCCTAACTCATCAAAAGCCTTCAAACTTTTGGCCACCCCCTAGTCCATAAAACCTTCCATGTTCATGGTCAAAATGACCATGAAATAATTTCCAAAACATCCACCTAAATACATGCCTTGTAATCCTCTACTTTCCCAAAGTTAAAGAAATTCTATTCCCACAAACTAGCAATTCTATCCTTTATTTCATGCTTACCATAACCTTAAGACTTTTTGCCATAAAAAAAATGTCCATCCTATCCATAAATACCTCTTTGACCGACACTTTAGGAAAGCATGCAAAAAAAAAAATAATCAAAATTTGCACACCAAGTGATTCGAACCTCATCCCTTCAAGTCCATCATGTGGCATCATATCCTTCTTACCAATAGCTCATTTTATGTTAGCTATTTACTCATAAATTTCCATATGTCTTGAAGCCACTTGCCATCTCTTATTGTGATTAAATCGTAATACAAATTCTTCTTAAGGCCAATCTTGCTTAGCTCCCTTTAAGACTAAAAATATAATATTTTTCTAAGGCATTCTTCTACATTCTAGAATTCCTGAAGTCCCCAAAACACATGCAGAGAACACACAACATGCCACTACACACATTCAAGTGAAAATTCATAACCCCTAAATCCTGGATATTACAGTTCTACCCTCCTTAAAAATAATTTCGACTTCGAAATTACCTGACTAGAATAAGTGAGGGTATTGTTGTCGCATTGCTTCCTTCGGCTCCCACGAAGCTTCTTTCGATCCATGGTTGCGCCATAACACTTTGACGAGAGGAACTGACTTCCTCCGTAACACCTTCACATCCCGTTCCAAAATCTGAATCGGCTCCTCCTCGTAGGACAAATCTGGACTTAGCTCAACTTCCTCAACTGACACTACATGAGATGGATCCGACCGGTAACGACGTAGCATTGAAACATGGAACACATCGTGTATTTGCTTCAACTCCGAAGGCAATTCTAACTGATATGCCACTGATCCAACCCGCTTCAAAACCCGATAAGGTCCTATAAACCTGGGCGACCAAATCTCATCACCTTCTTCCAAGGTGAAACCTTTAGGAACACTTGATCCCCCACAGCAAACTCTATTTCCTTCCGCTTAAGATCTGCGTACAACTTTTGCCTGTCAGAAGCTTCCTTTAACCGAGCTCGAATTACCTTAACCTTTTCTTTAGATTCAGCCACCATCTCTGGACCCAAAACTTGATGTTCCCCTAATTCTGTCCAACACGTAGGAGTGCGACATTTTCGTCCATATAGTACTTCATACGATGCCATCCGAATATTGGCTTGGTAACTGTTGTTATACGTAAACTCCGCTAAAGGTAAGAACTCGTCCCAGCTTCCTCTGAACTCTATCACACATCTCCTTAACATATCCTCTAACACTTGGATTACTCGCTCAGACTGGCCGTCCGACTGAGGATGAAATGCCGTACTGAAGTCCAACTTGGTACCTAAAGCCTACTGTAATGCTTTCCAAAATCGAGACGTAAACCTCAGATCCCTATCCGAAATAATCGACACCGGCACTCCATGCAACCTCACAATCTCTGCCACATACAAGTTCGCCAATTTTGTAAAGAGTAATCAACCCGTACTGGGATGAAATGTGCAGATTTCGTCAATCGATCCACTATCACCCATACCGAGTCTTTCTTAGTAAGCGTAAGGGGAAGCCCACTAACAAAGTCCATGGTGATTCGCTCCCACTTCCACTGCGGAATCTTTATCGGCTGAAGCAATCCCAAAGGTACTTGATGTTCAGCCTTGACTTGCTGACACGTTAAGCACTTCCCTATGAATTCTGTAACTTCCCGCTTAAGACCAGGCCACCAAAATTGATCTCGTAAATCTCGGTATAACTTACTACCTCCAGGATGCATCGCATAAGGGCTACTATGCGATTCCTGAAGAATTCTCCGCCTAAGTTCTGCATCCTTCGGCATACAGACCTTACCTTTGAAACACAACACTCCATCACTATTAACACCATAATCTTCCAACTTCCCACTCTGCACTTGCCGTAGCTTAGCACTTAGATCATCATCTACCAACTGTCTTTCTTTCACTTGACTCAACCATGTCAACTTTACTTGTGATTCTGCCAGCAAGATTCCGTCGTCATAAAGACTAAGATGTGCAAACATTGCCTTTAGATTTGACACCACTTTCTAACTTAGAGCGTCTACCACCACATTCGCCTTGCCCGGGTGGTACTCTATAGAACAATCGTAGTCTTTCAACAACTCCACCCACCTTCGCTGTCTCAAATTCAACTCCTTCTGAGTCAGCAGATACTTAAGACTCTTGTGATTCATATATATCACTGACTTTTCCCCATATGAATAGTGCCTCCATACCTTAAGAGCAAAAACTACCACTGCTAACTCCAAGTCATGCGTCGGGTAGTTAACCTCGTGTGGCCTCAATTACCGAGACGCATACGCAACTACCTTCCCGTCTTGCATCAGAACACATCCTAATCCTGTGTGAGAAGCATCACAATACACCACAAAATGCTTCCCTACCTCAGGCTGAATCAAAATTGAGCTTCAGTCAAAACCCTCTTAAGCTTTTCAAAGCTCTCTTGCTGCTTATCTGCCCATATGAAAGGTGCCTCCTTTCTCAACAATTTCATTAAAGGTGTAGCTATTGATGAAAATCCTTCGACGAATCTTCTATAGTAGCCTGCTAATCCCAAGAAACTGCGAACCTCGTTATAGACTTAGGTGGTTTCCAATCTAACACAGCCTCAATCTTCGAGGATCCACCTTTATCCTTTCGCACACACCACATGGCCTAAAAATGCAACTTCTTTCAGCCAAAATTCACACTTGCTGAATTTAGCATAAAGCTTCTTCTCCCTTAACACTTGTAACACTATCCGGAGGAGCTCATCATGCTCTATCTCAGACTTGGAATACACTAAGATGTCATCTATAAACACAACGACGAACTGATCCAAGTAGGGTTGAAAAACCTGATTCATCATATCCATGAATGCAGCTGGGGCGTTCATCAATTCGAACAGCATTACTAAAAGTTTATAATGCCCGTATCTTGTTCTGAAAGCTGTCTTATAGATATCCGTTTCCTTCACCTTAAGTTGATGATTCTCGACCTTAGATCTATCTTTGAGAATACTGCAGCTCCCTTAAGTTGATCGAACAAGTCGTTGATCCTCGACAAAGGATACTTGTTCTTAATGGTCAGCTTATTCAATTGCCGGTAATCTATACACATCCTCATCGTTTCATCCTTCTTCTTTATAAACAAGACCGGTGCTCCCCATGGAGACACACTAGGTCGGATAAACCCACGATCAAGCAACTCTTGAATTTGAGCCTTAAGCTCAAACAACTCCTTTGGTGCCATTCTATACGAAGCGATAGATACTGGCACCATTCCAGGCAATAAATCAATCCCAAATTCTACCTCCCGATCCGGAGGCAATCTTGGAAGTTCCTCTTGAAAGACATCCATAAATTCACTCACAGTACTAACCTCTTCAACAGTAGCTTATTTAACCTCCAAGGCACTAACCAACATCAGAAAAGCCAAACAACCCTTCCTAACCATCTTTTCTACCTTAAGGGCGAGAGACGGAAACTACATTTGATAAATAGTTTCGTCTCTCGCCCATCACCATAACTTCCTTGTCATCAATAGTTCTTAATGACATCCGCTTAGCAGCACAATCAACATTTGCATGGTATTTCACTAGCCAGTCCATGCCTAAGATCAGGTCAAATTCCCCAAATGGCAACTCTATTAAGTCAGCCAGAAACTGCGTCCCTTGAACTTCTAAAGGCACTTCTTTAAAGAGCTTATCTACTACTATAGTATGTCCTAAAGGACTAAGTACAGTCATCTTCCTATGTACAATCTTAGAAGTCACATGCAGAGTTCCAGATACTTCACTAGCGATGTATGAATGAGTTGACCCTATATTTATCAAAGCAATAAAGGGCAACCCAGAAATAAAGAACGTACCCATTATAACATCAGGTGCGTCACTATCTTCCCTTCGACGAATCGCATACACCAAACTCCGGGTCGTCTCACCTCGGTGCTACCATCGCCTCGCACTGGGTCCCGCGACTTCTACCGTAACCATTACCTCTTCCATTTGGACCACGACCCTCATCGGTCTTTGTCCACCTCCGCCACTTGATTATAACCCCGACACCTTTGGGCGGTTCCTATCTGTATCCATCAGACAATCCTTAATCATATGGTCCTTGGACCCGCACTTAAAACATCCCCCTGTCTTTTTCTAACATTCTCTCGAGTGCATTTTTCCACAATGTGCACAAGTACGGTACTGTCCTCCCGTAGCAACCTGCTAACCTCGCGGCCCATCAACTCTAGGTTTCTTTTGAAAGTTCTCGGATGACCCTGAAGACCTATAGCTCATCTTATTCTTATTCTGACCTCGGTCCCGATTCTTTCTCTCAGTCCGCTTAACTTCTTCAGCTATTTGTGCTTTATCCACTAAGACTGCAAAGTTACTTTCCCGGTGTAGAATAATCAACACCCGCAGCTCATCTCTTAGTCCATCCTCGAATCTAACACACCACTCATAATCAGTAGCTATTATCCCTCTGGCATACTGGCTAAGCCGTAGAAACTCCACTTTATACTCAACTATCGATTTATTTCCTTGCACTAATCGAAAACTCCTTTCTCTAAGAGTCGATGTAGCTAGCTCCAACGTATTTCCCTTCAAACTTAACCTTGAAATACCCCCAATCCACTCGATCCACAGGGATACTCTCCTTGACAGTGAGCCACCACTGGTAGGCCTCATCTCGAAGTAGCGAAACAACACCTTTCAGCTTTTCCTTAGCAGTGCAGTCCAAATCATCTATGATCCTCTCGACTGCCTCTAACCAGTACTCTGCTACATTCGGAGCTACCCCAAATACTCCCCTAACTCAGCTCTATTTGATCTAAGTCTCTTAGCTACTGACTTTCGAGACCCATTTCCCATACTAGCTCTCGCTACTCGCTCTAGAACTCGCAGCATAGCCTACGATACTACATCATCTCCTCCAGTTTGCTCTTGAAATTTCGCCCCAATAGTTGGTGGTGGAGCTTCATTTTTGGAACCCTGACCAGATCTAACTGGTTCCAACACAACCATTCTGCCTCTACCGCGTCCACGATGACCACGTCCCCTAGAACTCATGTCTACTTGCGTCTTATCTGTTTTTATGAAAATTTTATGCATTAGAGTCTTTTCGCTTCTTGTTTAAAGAAAGTTTTATGCAACAGAGATTTATTCAGTGGTTTTTTTTCCATAGAAGTACACATACACCTAGGGTCCATGTCTCTAAAGTATAGTTTCCTTAGGCTTATCACTTAAAATATCATACATTCACATCAATTTATCAACAAAAGAACTTATTTGGTGGACCTGGGCTGAGAACTATGGTGCCCTGCTTCTATAAAACCAACTTAACCAAAAATTTTAAAAAGTCATTTGGGCCTAATTTTGAAAACGTCGTGGGCTTCAAAACCCAAGGCCGAGTGTTTAAAACTGGGCTCTGATACCAAGTTGAAACACCCTAAACCCTGCCAACAAGCCCTGACTGGATCTTGTATGTTCCTCAAGTAAAACTTCAATTAATTCTCGTTTTGTTTTATAAGAAAATATAATGGTTTCGTATACAATGGATCTACTTAGTGGTCGCGTTGTAAATGGTGTTTATATAGTTGGTGTCTCATTAAAACGTTATCTTTAAGAGAAAGATTTTAAGTTAAAAGAAAACCAAATTTAATGAAAAACTTATTATTATTGTAAAAACCATAGGTGTTTAGGTGTCAAAACAGTTTAAGTTAATTTTCGAAACCATTTAATTATTTAGTAAATATTTGATCGTAGCAGATTAAAAATCTAAAATGTAAAAATTTAAACAGTTCATAGCGGCCTTATTACAAAAATAACATAACCCAAAATAAATCCTAAATAATAAAAGAAAATGTAGCAAGCTTAATTAAAAGAAAATCCGATATACTGAGTTGAGCAATGGCCACCACGTAGTCCTCGTTGACCCGATCCATCACGCTAAGCGTCACCTGAAAATATATCCCATAAAGGGTGAGTCAACAGACTTAATGTGTAACATTACACTAAAAGCCCAATCGATCATAGTCATTAAGCCCATTTAAAACATATTTAGCCATAAGCCCATTTTATAGCAAATCAGATAATAATTGATTAAATCACATGTACATATAAAAATGAAATGTAATCCCGAGCCCACCTAAATATCCATCCGCTACACACCACCTGTACCTACCAATCACACCGTGGGGATTACTAAATAGACCCTCCATCCGCTACACACCATCGAAGGCAGTCGCTGCAGTCAACTACACATCGCCCTTATAAATTATGGCATAGCCACCGGATAATTGTGACAGAGTCACCGGATTTATAATATGTGACCGAAGTCACCGAATTCATATAAGTGACCGAAGTCAACGGATTATGTGGTAAAAACCACCGGAACACTTCCCCTTTATCAAAATCACCAATATGCCCATGCACATACATATTATTTCGTTATCATGCCATATACCCCCAAAATCATAACAGAATCATACACATTTCATATTCATGTTTATAGCATTATTGACGAAGTATTAGGGGTAAACATACCTGAATACCATGTACCACTGTATGGTACCCGCAACCATTTTCTTACATATTTTTCTTAATACATGTAAATCATTAATATTATCGATCTAATAGAAATTTAGTATAGTGTTACACACCTTATAACAGTGAGAACTATACTTTCCCGCTCATCGATACCTAATATTTATCACACTTGATTAGAACACTAATACTTATAAAACTATACAATTGATGAATAATCTAATTCCTTACCCTCGGAATCTCGAACAAAATTATATGCCATTTCTCTCCGATTGATGGTTCATAACCCGATGAAGAACCACGAACAAACAATGGCTCGGGTGTACATACGACTTCAAATAATCGATCTTTGTTGGCAGAGGGTCCACAACCCGGTGGAAAGTCTCGGATCCCCGATACAGCCCTTCATTTGAAATTTGAGGGTATAGCAAAACCACCCCTCTTTCAAACACTCCTTACCACTCTTTTTGAACCTATTTTGTTTGCCCCAAAATCTTACGTTCACGGGAAAAATAATAATCGAGCGATAGAGTCCCCTAAAACGAAATCAATTAGTATACCATCTAAAATGATATAACAAGTAATATAAAAACCATTACCTTAACACTTCGATTCAATTTTTCTAACGAGTCACGAAGATTATGAGTATAAAAGGTTGAGATTTGATACGATTAAGTTTTGGTATCCAAAGAGATATTCGGCCTTAACAAATAAGAAAGAAAAGAAATGGAGTTTAGGAAGATTCGGTAATGATGGTGTTTTGGGTTGAAGAGGTTGCGGCAATGGTGAAATAAGGAGAGGAAGATTTCGGCCTTGACAAGGTAAATGAGAAGAGAAAAGAAGAAAATAAAAGAATGAAGGAAGGAGATGATGATGATTTGGTTTTCAAAAGAAAAGAGGTGAGTTTAAAAGCAATGTGCATTCGACAATGAGGGAAAAAGAGATGAAAATGGTCTTTGATGTTTTGGTATTTTCGGTCACAAAGAGGAGAGAAAGAAGATATGATTTGGAGAAATAAGGACAACTCAAAACCGAAATGGTAAAAACTCAAATGACCAAAAGGAAAGAAAAAGGTTTACCTCTTGTCCAATATACATTCGGCTAAGAGGAGGAATATTAGAGAGAAATGCTTTGTGACACAAAATGACTAAAAGAAAGATGTGCACAACTAATTCCTAACTCATCAAAAGCCTTCAAACTTTTGGCCACCCCTAGTCCATAAAACCGTCCATGTTCATGGTCAAAATGACCATGAAATAATTTCAAAACATCCACCTAGATACATGCCTTGTAATCCTCTACTTTCCCAAAGTTAAAGAAATTCTATCCCCACAAACTAGCAATTCTATCCCTTATTTCATGCTTACCATAACCTTAAGCCTTTTGCCATAAAAAAATGTCCATCCTATCCATAAATACCTCTTTGGTGACACTTTAGGAAAGCATGCAAAAAAAAAAATCAAAATTTGCACACCAAGTGATTCAACCTCATCCCTTCAAGTCCATCATGTGGCATCATATCCTTCTTACCAATAGCTTATTTTATGTTAGCTATTTACTCATAAATTTCCATATGTCTTGAAGCCACTTACCATCTCTCCTTGTGATTAAATCCTCATACAAATTCTTCTTAAGGCCAATCTTGCTTAGCTCCTTTTAAGACTAAAAATATAATATTTTTCTAATGCATTCTTCTACATTCTAGAATTCTTGAAGTCCCCAAAACACATGCAGACAACACACAACATGCCATTACACACATTCAAGTGAAAATTCATAACCCTTAAATCCTGGATATTACATATTCTCTTCTGATTTCTTTATCAAAGTCAAAATTCCCTAAGAGTTGTCGAATTCTCTGTGTTAAGGTGAGTGCTGATTTCTTCTGTTCTTTTTCTCTTCTCTTTCAGTTTTTTTGAGGCCATAGCCGATTGGCTAGTTGGTTGATAGGCCATCTTTAGTTTGACTTTTCCACTAATCTCATGTTCTTTTGGGTGGTACTTCGGGAAATCGGAGTAGATCGAATCATCCAAATCTCAAAAGATGAAAATCGTTAATCTCTAAGTGTCCTATCTATTTTGAGATTTCAAGGTAAGGGGTTTTCTTTAGATTCCTATTAGATTCGCTATCATATTTGAGATCTTAAATCATATAATATGGTTTAACAACCTACTTCGTTATAGTAGTTCTGACAAGGACTTTTGATGGAATCAAATAGGGATTAGGCAAAGGAGAGGATCGGGTCCGTAAACCCAATCCCTAAGTTTAAGAAACGAGCAGTGTCCACTATTCGAGATTGGCCACCGGGTTGTGGACCGACTTCTAAACAGTATCTTAGGCAGATAGCAGTCGTATCGGCTTCTGATAGTGTCGACATTGAGGGTGTCATCATAACCATAATCAGGTGTGTAGATCCTTAACACATAAGTATTGTTGTAATATATGTGTATGTTATGGGCTAAAAGTCAGAAAGAGAGGCTGTATGAACAGTCATAATACCCAAAAAGGGTAGGCAAGGGATGCCAGGTACGTAATCATAGACACTTCTCTACATGTATCGATGTATGTGAAAGTCTGAGATCTATTTAAATGGCTTGATGTTTTGATTCTTGCATATGTGTATGCATGGGATGGGATTGATTGATTGATTTATGGAAAGGGAGTAGGTCGCGGGGCTATCGGTGGCTTTGCCACATAGGTCACATAGTGATCGGTCTTTATGGTAGGAACATAGCTGTCGAAATACTATAATGTATTTTTGAGGTTCGCATAAGCGATCGGTGGCTTTGCTACATAGGTCACATGGTGATCGATCTTTATGACAGGCAGTAGCGCTGTCGATATTGTGTATAGCAGATGGAGGGTTGATTGTAGAAATCCCCACGCTGTGATGGTTGGTACAAGGGTCTGTAGAGGATGGACTCTTAGGTTTGGGATGGGCCATGTTGCATGAAATACTTTGTTACCATTGTGTATGGGCCAAGGCCCATAATGTGTTTGTGGGCCCAAGGCTTTTATGTGATTTCGAGATTTTCACACTGAGTCTTTGTGACTCACCCTTTTATTTTTCTCACTTTTCAGATGAACAGTAGTTCATGGAAATGGGAACCGAGGCAAACTCAAGGGGCCATTAAGACTATTATCTACATAGACCATTTTTGGTTTTGTTTCCATTTAAGCTTTAATTTTTGGGAATATTTTTGAAATAAGGCCTCCATAACTTAGGTTTCATTTTATTTCTTTTTGTAATGTTCAATTTTACAAACTTATGTTTTTAAAGTCTTGAATATAAAATGAAATGATAAATGGGCTTTTCAAACTCAATCAACGCAAATATTAAACTTATTTCCAAAATTTCACATTTAATTGATTATTCAGCTATAATAAACTAAGTTTTTTCCAAAACCCCTTAGAGTAAAGTTTTCAAGATTCAACCCGTAGCATACCATATCCAGTCATGATGCATGGGCCGGGTTTGGGGTTTTGGTATCAGAGCCCAGTTCAAAACTCAGGCTGTGAAATGGGTCCAGTAGTGGTTTGTAAAAATGATGTAAGTTTCAAAAAAATACAGTTGAGATGTGGCCTTCGAGTCTACTGGCACCCGATCCACGCAGGTAAGTATTCTAACTCTTGATGTGGTGTGTATTGTTGGGCTTTAAAGGGACATAGGCTAGTATGTTAGAATTGATGGACTTTAGGTTTAGTATAAACAATTCTCCAAATTCCATAAAACTTAATTTATAATTAAACATGTCTGTGGACAAGTCACAGGGTTAGGGTGTGGTAACAGGCATACGCATGTCTAGGATTGGATCCAGGAAGAGCTTGGTATTTAAGTGGCCCTAGCGGCTTACCTCCTCTTTTTTTGGAATCCTACCTGGTGCGTAGTGGTTGTTCACTCTAACCGAGAAGGCTTGTTGACGGGCCAAAACTTATAACTAAAACCTGAAAGGGACCAGCCACCTTATCTTTGTAAAATTATCCCTAGTTTTGTAAAATTTTGAAATTCCCTTGATTTGTGAAAATTTCCCAAAATACCCTTGGTTTGTAAAATTACCAAATACCCCCAATTGATAAAATTATCGAAATACCCCCAGATTGCAAAATTACCAAAAAACCCCTATTTTGTAAAATCGTCAAGATACCTTATTTTGGAAATTTATGAAAATACCCTAGGTAGTGAAATGACGAAAATACCCCTAGGTGATGAATGTAAGTTCATGGATGTTTACTTGTGTGTTTGATGCATGTATGTGGTGCTCTGTTTGATGTTGACTGGATGTGAACTTTAGAACTAGGAAATATAGACTTGAGAACTGAACTTTGTAGATAGAATTTGAATTCAAAAGAACTACTGTTAAAACTACTTTCCATAAGAATGTCCGTTATTAATCAGTGGAAGAAAGAATTATTAATTCATAAAACTTTTAATCAGATAAATCGTGATCTGTAGAATGAGCACTAGAGGACGTGGTGCGCGTGGCCGAGGTAGAGGTAGGATTACTGTGTCAGAACCCGTAGGGTTAGTCGTGAGTCAGGGAATGAGGTACCAGTGTCACCAGCTGTAGAGGCAAAATTTCAGGATCAGACGACCGGAGATGATGCTGTATCCTAGGCAATGTTAAGGGTTTTAGAGAGGTTGCTGGGGCAGGCATGGGCACAGAAGCCCGGAAGTCTGTACTAGAGCGACTTAGAGCCAATGGGGCAGAGGTGTTTAATGGAATTTCTGGTGTAGCTCCTAGTACAACTGAGTACTGGTTGGAAGCAATGGAACGTATAATGGATGATCTTGACTTCACGGAAGAAGAGAAGCTGAAGGGAGTGGTGTCTCTTCTTCGAGATGAAGCGTATCAATGGTGGCTTATGATTAAGGAAGGTACCGTAGCTAACCATATCACCTGGGATCACTTCAGAACGGTGTTCCAAAGTAAGTACATTGGGATGAGCTATGTGGATGCATAGCGTAGAGCGTTACTGAATCTGGTTTAGGGAAATAGGTCGATGGCGGCATATGAAGCAAAATTCTTATGCCTTAGTCATTATGCTCGAGGGATAGTGGCCACGGAACATGAACGATGTGTTCATTTTGAGGATGGCCTGAAGGACGATCTACGTGTGTTGATAGCTCCACAACAAGAGCGGGAATTTGTAGTGCTTGTGAAGGCTAAGATAGCTAAGGAGGTGAAACGGATGGAAAAGCAGAACCAGGATAGAGATAGGGGAGGAGGAAAGAGAAATTTTGGATCATCAGGGACAACCATGCGTACTCAGAAAAGACCTAGGTTGGATGGACCAAGATGGGTTAAAAGACCTGCTGCTAACCAAGCACGAATGTTCACCCGATGTGACAAATTTCATGTAGGTGAGTGTTGGGCAGGCAGTGGGAAGTACTTTAGTGTAGATCTTTGGACCATCATATAAGAGACTGTCCTCAACCACGGGATGAGGTAGACCCGTAGGACATGGAAATGTTCAGCCGGATAAAGGAGGTCAGCAGCCACAGAGAGGTTGTGGTCTAATCAAAGGTGGTAATGGTTTCGATCGAGATCGTGGAGCGCCAGGTCGAGGGGCAAGAAAGACTGAGGCGAGGCAGCCAGGGTTGGTCTATGCTGCCAGACGTCGAGAAGAGGCTGACGCACCAGATGTTATAACCGGTACGTTTTTAATTTTTGGGTTGACTTATACTGTATTGATTGATATTGGGTCGACACATTCATATGTTGCTAGTAGTGTGTCTGGAACTATAAGTTTAGATTCAAAAATTACCCTTAGGGTGATGACAGTAATTAGCCCATTAGGACAATCTGTGGTAGTAGATAAACTCTATCGGGAGGTACCTTTAGAAGTTCAGAGAATAGTTTTCTTGACAGATCTGATGGAATTACTGTTCGGGGAATTCAACTTAATTTTAGGGATGGACTGGCTAGTGAAGTATCAGGCCAATTTGGATTGTGCAGCCAATCAAGTGGTGTTAAGAACCCCCGAGGGAGGTGAAGTGTTAGTGATAGGAGAAAGGGGGAGCTGTCTATCGAACGTAGTGACTGCCCTAAGAGCAGAAAGGATGGTGAAAAAGGATGTGAGGTAGTTTTAATGTTTGTACGGGCTTTGGGAGCCAATGACCTAACTGTTGGGGACGTTAGGACGGTGAAGGAATTTCCTGATATTTTTTAGAGGAGCTTCCGAGATTACCTCCGGATCGATAAGTGGAGTTTGGAATTGATCTTCTTCCAGGAATGGCGCCGGTATCTATTGCTCCTTATAGAATGGCACCAAAAGAGTTGGTGGAATTGAAAGCACAAATCCAGGAGTTGTTGGATAGAGGGTTTATTCGACCAAGTGTGTCGCCTTGGGGAGCGCCAGTGTTATTTGTTAAGAAGAAGGATGGTTCAATACGTATGTACATTGACTATCATTAGCTGAATAAGTTAACCATCAAGAATAAATACCCAGTGCCGAGGATCGATGACTTGTTCGATCAGTTGAAGGGGGCCTCAGTCTTTTTGAAGATAGATCTGAGGTCTGGGTATCATCAGCTTAAGGTCAAGGAGGCAGATATTCATAAGACAGCTTTTAGGACTCGCTATGGTCATTACGAGTTCATGGTGATGCCATTTGGGTTGACTAACGCACTAGCAGCATTTATGGATATGATGAACCGTGTGTTCCAACCCTACTTGGATCGGTTTATCGTGGTATTTATTGATGACATCTTGGTTTACTCAAGGTCGGAGGAGGAGCATGATTCACATCTGCAAGTGGTTCTGCAGATTTTGAGGGAGAAGTAGCTTTATGCCAAATTCAGCAAGTGCGAATTTTGGCTAAAGGAAGTTACTTTTCTAGGTTACGTGGTGTCGGTAGAGGGGATTAGGGTTGACCCTCAGAAAATTGAAGCGGTGTTGGATTGGAAGCCGCCTAAGTTGGTGGTAGAGATTGAAGTTTCCTTGGTTTGGCGGGGTACTACAGAAGATTTGTTGAAGGATTTTCCCTAATTGTAGCACCGTTGAATAAGTTGTTATGAAAAGGAGTTCCGTTTGTGTGGACTGATAAGTAGTAAGATAGTTTTAAGAAGTTAAAAAAGATTTTGACAAATGCTCCGATTTTGATTCAGCTGGAGGTTGGGAAGGAGATCGTAATTTACTGTGATGTCACACACGGGATTAGGATGTGTGTTGATGCAGGATGGAAAGGTTGTTGCATATGCATCTCGGCAATTAAGACTGCACGAGTCAAATTATCCCACCCATGATTTGGAGTTGGCGGCGGTAGTGTTTGCCTTGAAATTTTGGACGCATTATTTATACGGGGAGAAATCTATCATTTACACGGATCATAAGAGTTTAAAGTACCTTTTGACCCAGAAGGAGTTGAATCTGAGGTAGAAAAGATGGATTGAGTTGTTAAAAGATTATGATTGCTCGATCGAGTATCATCCGGGTAAGGCTAATGTGGTGGCAGATGGCTTAAGTCGTAAGGTGATCACCGACTTAAGAGTAATATTTGCTCACCTTAGTTTATATGATGATGGGAGTTTATTGGCGGAACTTCAAGTGAAACCTCCTTGGGTCAGTCAAGTTAAGGAGAAGCAACAGACTGATGAGTTGCTAAAGGAGAAGTTTTCGGTAGGAGCAAGTGATGAATCAACAGAATTTAGTGTGAATAAGGAAGGGCTATTATGTTTCCAAGGGAGAGCGTGAATGCCGAAAGATCCTGATTTGAGGCATAGGATTCTACAAGAAGTGCATGGCAGTCCATACGCTATGCACCCTGGAGAGAGTAAGATGTATCGAGATTTACGAGGATAGTTTTGGTGGCCAGGCTTAAAACGAGAGGTGACTGAATTAGTGGGGAAGTGTTTAACCTGTCAGCAGGTAAAGGTGGAGCATCAATTACCATCATGGTTATTACAGCCGATAAAGATTCCCCAATGGAAGTGGGAAAGGATCACAATGGACTTTGTTAGTGGGCTACCTCTCACGCCTACTAGGAAAGATTCAGTTTGGGTGATCGTTGATCGGTTGACGAAGTCCACTCATTTTGTATCGGTTCGGGTCAATTATTCTTTACAAAAGTTGGCTAAGCTGTATATAGCGGAGATTGTAAGGTTGCATAGAGTCCTATGTCGATTATCTCGGACCAAGATCCTAGGTTTACGTCAAGGTTTTAGAAGGCGTTGCATCAAGTGTTGGGTACGAAATTGGATTTTAGTATAGCATTTCATCCTCAGACCGATGGACAGTCTGAGCGGGTGATTCAGATCTTGGAGGACATATTGAGGGGATATGTCATTGATTTCAGGGGTAGTTAGGAAGAGTTTTTACCGTTGGCAAAATTTGCATACAACAACAGTTACCGTCTAGTATTCAGATGGCACCTTATGAAGCATTGTACGGGCAGAGGTGTTGTACTCCTACCTGTTGGACAAAATTAGGGGAACGTCAAATTTTGGGTCCTGAGTTGGTTATCGAGACGGAGGAGAAGGTTGAATTAATTTGGGCTCGACTAAAGGAAGCGTTAGATAGACATAAGTCCTATGCTGATTTAAAGCGCAAGGACATAGAATTTGCAGTGGGTGACAAGGTGTTCTTGAAAGTGTCGCCATGGAAGAAAGTATTAAGGTTCGGAAGGAAGGGTAAGTTAAGCCCCAGATTCATCGAACCTTATCAGGTGTTGAAACGAGTCAGACCAGTAGCGTATCAGTTAGAGCTACTTTCTGAGCTAAGCCAGATTCACAATGTGTTTCACGTATCTATGCTGAGATGATATAGTTTAGATCCGTCCCATGTGGTGTCAGTAGAGGAAATCGAAGTAAGACCTGACCTATCTTTTGAAGAGGAACCAGTGGAAATCTTGGATCGTGATGTTAAAGTATTACGAAGGAAGAAAGTTCCGTTGGTTAAGGTTCTATGGCAGAATCACAACTTTGAGGAGGCTACGTGGGAACCGGAGGAAGCGATGCGACAACAATACTCGCATCTATTCGGATTAGGTAATTTCGAGGACGAAATTTCTTTAAGGGGGTCACTGTAACATCTTAAATTAATGGGCCTTTGCATTTGATGTGTGTTATGTTCAATGTGATAATTAGAGTGTTTAAGGGGTTCAGATTGGGCTCAGGTTTGAGTTGAGGCCTTAATCAAATTTGCGGTTTGGGCACTTTAGTGGAAAGCTAGATAGGTCCGAGCTTAAAAGATATTATCCAGAATTAAGACACAAAAATGGGTTAGTAGCCTAGTGGACAGTGGCGTGAAAAGCAGTAAGGGATCCAAGGTTCGAGTCGCATTACCCACTTATTTTTAATTATTTTTGGCGTCAAAGGAGAGGAGAGTGGGGGCGGCTAGGATGCTTTAAAATAGGAAGATTTATCTGTTTGGATAATGTGGATATTGTACTGATAATAGTAGGGAGTGGTGGTGTTATTTAGGCCTCTTCTAAAGGTATGAATAGATTAAGATATAGAAGGAAAGATAGGAGTTATCTACTGAGTGCAGTGTTGGCCGAAATTCCATCTCCTAGAGGGGAAAGAAATCAGTTTCTTCATGGCAAAGGGGTTCCGAAATTTCCCTTATTATTTGATTAATTGTTAGTTATCAGGAAGGGCACTTTCGGGTTTTGATAAGTATGCCAAAAATTCTCTATAAATAGGGTGGTATCTCTTCAATTTCGGCATTTGAACCCTATTCTTCTCCTCATTTTCTGTGCTAAAATTCTCAGTCAGTCTCTGTAATTTCTTTTCTTTTGATTTCTCCAAAAGCCGAAACCTCTCACTTCACTTTCTTTTTCCATTCTTTTCCTCTTGTGCCGATTTCTCCATAAAGCTGAAATCTCTACGACTATTCTCTCACCTTTACTTTCATTCAAAAGCCGAAACTCTGAACTTTCTTCTCATCACCATAGCTGAATACCTATTATTCTCTTCTGATTTCTTCACCAAATCTGAAATTCCCTAGGAGTTGCCGAATTCTTTATGTTAAGGTGAGTGCCAATTTCTTCTGTTCTTTTTCCCTTCTCTTTCGGTTTTTTGAGACCATAGCCGAATGGCTAGTTGGTTGATAAGCCATCTTTAGTTTGACTTTTCCACTAATCTCATGTTCTTTTGGGCGACACTTTAGGAAATCGGAGTTGATCGAATCATCCAAATCTCAAAAGTCGAAAACCATTAATCTCTAAGTATCCTATCTATTTTGGGTTATCAAGGTAAGGGGTTTTCTTTAGATTCCTATTAGATTTGCTATCATATTTGAGATCTTAAATCATATAATATGGTTTAACAACCCTACTTCGTTATAGTAGTTCTGACAAGGACTTTTGATGGAATCAAATATGGATCAGGCAAAGGAGAGGATCGGGTCCGTAAACCCAATCCCTAAGTTTAAGAAATGAGCAGTGTCCACTGTTCGAGATTGGCCGTCGGGTTGTGGACCGGCTTCTAAACAACATCTTAGGCAGATAGCAGTCGTATCGACTTCTGATAGTGTCGACATTGAGGGTGTCGTCATAACGTAATCAGGTGTGTAGATCCTTAACACCTAAGTATTGTTGTAATATATGTGTATGTTATGGGCTAAAAGCCGGAAAGAGAAGTTGTATGAACAGTCGTAATACCCAAAAATGGTAGACAAGGGATGCCAGGTACGTAATCATGACACTTCTCTATATGTATCGATGTATGTGAAAGTCTGAGATCTGTTTAAATGGCTTGATGTTTTGATTCTTGCATGTGTGTATGCATGGGATGGGATTGATTGATTGATTTATGGAAGGGGAGTAGGTCGCAAGGCGATTAGTGGCTTTGCCACATAGGTCACATAGTGATCGGTATTTATGACATGCAGCACAGCTGTCGAAATACTATAATGTATTTTCTGAGGTTTGCATAAGCGATCGGTGGCTTTGCCAAATAGGTCACATGGTGATCGGTCTTTATGACAGGCAGCACCGCTGTCGACGTGGTGTGTAGCGGATGGAGGGTTGATTGTAGAAATCCCCACGGTGTGATGGTTGGTACGGGGGTGTGTAGAGGATGGACTCTTAGGTTTGGAATGGGCCATGTTGCATGAAATACTTTGTTACCATTATGTATGGACCAAGGCCCATAATCTATTTATGGGCCCAAGGCTTTTATGTGATTTCAAGATTTGCACACTGAGTCTTTGTGACTCGCCCTTTTATTTTTCTCACTTTTCAGATGAGCAGTAGTTCGTGGACATGGGAGTCGAGGTGGACTCGAGGGGCCATTAAGACTATTATCTACATAGACCATTTTCGGTTTTTTTTCCATTTAAGCTTTAATTTTTGGGAATATTTTTGTAATAAGGCCTCCATAACTTAGGTTTCATTTTATTTCTTTTTGTAATGTTGGATTTTACAAACTTATGTTTTTCAAAGTCTTGAATATAAAATGAAATGATAAATGGGCTTTTCAAACACAATCAACGCAAATATTAAACTTATTTCTAAAATTTCACATTTAATTGATTATTCGGCTATTATAAACTAAGTTTTTCCAAAACCCCTTGGAGTAAAGTTTTCAAGATTCAACCCGTAGCATACCAGATCCGGTCATGACGCATGGGCCGGGTTTCGGGTGTTACATACCCACCCTACCAACCAAGAGCAGAGAACAAACAGATGAACTATATAGGTAATAATTTCATATCCAATAATAATCCTTATAGTAACACTTATAATCCAGGTTGGAGGAACCACCCAAATTTTTCATGGGGAGGTCAAGGAATCAAGGAAATCAAAGATAGCAACCTCCTCAAAACTTCCAAAATCAGCCTTATCCACAAGAGAAGAAACTGATGCTAGCAAAATTTTCGGCAGACACAGAGAAACGTATCCAAGAAATTGAAAGAACAATCAAAAGTAATGAGAGCCGAATCGAGGAAATTTCTAAGTCAGTCAAGGAAGTCACCAATGCAGTTGAACAACTTGCAAAGCTTATGTCAGAACGACCGCAGGAATGTCTACCAAGTAACACCGAGATTAACCCTAAGGAGCAAATTCAAAGCATCACAGCTTAGGACAATAAGAAGTCAGATGAACCCAATCCAACACCAGAAAACAAGGTAGACGAAGCTAAAGTTGAGGTAACACAAGAAAAGCCAAAATCAATAATAAAGGAGTATAATCTCCCCATGGGAGACTGATCTACATAAGTTCATGCCGGCCGCTTCATCCAAACACCAAGCCAAGGGTCTTTGAGACCATATAGTTTTTATTTTTCTATTCTCTTTTGCTTCAATTTCCTTCTTTTTGACTATCTTATGCTTAATTTAGTTTATTTCAATTTAGTTTCTTAGTGTCAGGTTCATCAAGCTACTTTGGAATCACGCCACCATGACCACCACTAGCACCTCGGCAGCCTTAGAGGTCACACCCACCGCCCAAACCATCAACAATAAGGATTTAACAGTCCATTTATCTCTTATTTCCAATTTAGTTTATTTTCTATTTTAGTTCTCATCTTCTTTCTTATCTTCAAATATATACTTAGTTTATTTTAAATATGTCTTAATAATCTGTGGCTAATTCTCTATGAGCTCCCCAATTTCTTCATCTAGCACAGAGTTCGTTGGTAGCTACCCCACCAGGACCATAGAAAATGCCACCACCGCCTCCTCCAACTATCTTCTACCACGACCACTGCCAACTCCCGGAGCCATCCAAAATTTAGGAAGTGTCACTCTACCCCTTCTCTTTCGATTTATTCCATTATTGTTATTATTTATCTTTGTACATTGAGGGCAATGTACATCTTAAATGTAGGGGTAAAAGTGTCAAACTTTTTGTATTATTCTCAAAACCCTGAATTTAGTCTTGTTCGAAAGTAATTTCCTCATATTACTAATCAAGATAAAATTTCTAATGATTTATGATTTTTATTAATATGTTTTAGATTAAGTCATAGTTAATTCTGCATTGATGATTAAATTTGAAGGATACTAGAGAATCGAGCATGATAAGTCTACTTTCTAAAAATTAAAAATTAATAGGTCGTTGAACTGAATTTTGAAATTTACAGGGATTGATGTCAAAAACACCCATAATTTTTGTGAGATTTTGAGCCTTATAGAGCATATATTCTTTTTCTTGCTCATTTTATTGATTATGAGTGTGTCAAATTTGAACTGTTATTCTAGAACTTGCCTCGTTTATACATATTGAGACCACATTTTTTGATTTGATATACAGAGATCACAAAGGCACCTAGGATTTAACTCACTTACTCCACTAAAAGCCTACCTTCACAATTAACCCTAATGAACCCGTTGAATCCTAACAACCCTTTTATTGACTTAACCACTAACATTAACCCAAAGACCCTTTGTATTTATATCACCCTTCCTTTTGACTACCCTTTAATCGAGGTTTAATTTGATTAAGTTACTGAATTATATTAGTTCAAGAGCTACATTTATCATTTATTATGTAATACTTAGTTTCATCAAAAAAATTTCAAAGTATATTTAGTATTAAGTTACGTGATTAATTAAGCTCATATGTTTAAATTCCAATTGTTAAAGAAGAGCTCAGATTATAGAATTATCAATAATAGTATTATTAGTTTTCAATTGATGTAATCACTCATATTATTACATATTTCTAGTAGGTAATTTGTCAGGTCAAGTCTCGATTCTAACCTTCTAATTCAGCCTGTTTCCACACCTTTAACCCTAGCCCCGTTACAACCTTGATAAAGACCTTTTGATTTGTGTATCATCTCATATACAGTGGTGGAGATTTGATTTTCAGGCAAGCCTATAGGATTAACTTTTCAGGTTTGAGTTATGAGTTCTTATTCTTGAACCTTAAACACTTCGAGTGATTTGAGTGAATCTTTTGTGAGGATGTCAATCCTTGTCGGTTTTGAATTAAAGGTAACTACTTAGATAAGGGGAGACATCTATGTTTTCGTACTACAAATGTATGACTTATCTTGATTGAATCTTTAGGGTTCTTTGAGTTAAATTATCTATGTATAAATTATCTATGAATTATGATGAGACATTGTCAATAGGAATTATGAATTATGGAAAGTTCATTTTAATTGTAAGTTGAGAATTTTGCTTGAGGACAAGCAAAAGCTTAAGTGTGGGGGTATTTGATAAATCATAAAAGTATCATATTTTAATCCCACATTTAGTATGGTTTTGGATGATTTATCCTTGATTTATGTAAAAAGGTGCTCTTAATTCTTTCTTTTCATGTCTTATGCCCAGGAAAGCACCCAAGGATAAAAAGAAAGCAAAACGGGCTTAGACCAAATTGGGCCAACTCACAAAATCGGCATGGCCTGGACTACAAGCCACACGGCCATGCCTCGACAATTATCTAGAACATGACCTAAACCTCGATTTACACGGCCGTGCCTCAATCAACAAGTCCGAACACAGCCTGGCCATGACTTACACTGGTGTGTGCCATGGGCGTGCCCTGCTGTGGAAAGAGCAATTTCACATGGAATTGGATGCTTGAAGGCAAAGAAACATACTCCTAAGTCTACTTAAACACCCTAATAGTAATTCTACTTGAAGGAGATACTTAGAAGCCAAGTAAAGCATCTCAAGGCCTATATAAACACCTCAAGGCACCTATTCTAGGGGGTTGTAATTTGGCAGAAGCCTTCTGCCAGAGTTTTCATTTAGGGAATTACTCGAAGATAGCCAGTTGATCCATCTCAAGAAGCCAGAGTTCTACTCAAGACGGATGATCTCTCCTTCAATTCCTTCAGGGAGTTTTAAGGATTTCTTATGTTTTGTTTTATCTTTTCTCTTGAGATGCTTTCTTATTTTGTTATGAACTAAACCCTTCAAATACCTGAAGGGGATGAAACATAGATGAATCTTGTTATTTGACTTTTTTATATGATAAGTACTAAGTTTGTTCTTAATTATATTGCTTAATCTAATATGATGTGCTTAGTTAGAGGAGGAATAGACCCTGCCTAAGAGTGGATCTAGCATAATTAAGCGGAGTTGATCACACGCCTAGAGATAGGGTAACGAGATTTTACCGAATTAGGGTGAAACCTAATATGGGAGTCCATTGATTGATTTACTGCTATTCTAAGGGGTTATTATAAGCGAATGAGAGTTCCACTAATTAACCTAGGGTTAGACGTTATTCACCTCGAGAGAGGGTTTAATATAGGTCAGGGAGTCTTACGGATCAAGCTAAGTAAAGAAATCATATGATTCAGGGGTTAGATAACAAGTGAAGTCTAGGTGGATTCTTCCTGAGGGTATCGTCGTGATCAACTGAGTTTTTCCTAAAGTTATTTCCCAATTCACTCTTTTGGCTTTATGTCTTTAGAGTAGTAGTTGTTAGTTGAATTTAGTTTAAAGCAACTTCACTATATTTTTAAGGCTAAATAATAAAAAGAAAGTTAGTATTAGTACTTTTAGTTCCTTTGGGTTCGACAATCCGGTCTTGCCTAAGCTATACTACTGTTCGATAGGTACATTTGCCTCTAATCATTGCCAGAGTTAGTTTTTAGGTTCGATCATTCTTTTTATAAATTTTAAAACTCTGATTTACAGCGATCAAGTAATTTCCATTTAATGGCCTTTCCGAAGGCCTACTGTCCCCTCGAGCGACCTTTTTGGGTCTCTACGGAGTTATTGGGCCTAAAATCCATTTCAGGCCTCAATGGGCCACAACACATAGTTTCGGTCTCAAATTTCTAGATTTTGCAACCGCACCTATCCTTTAATAGTTTCCCATCATTTTTGCCCATGTGGGCCGGATAGCCCATTGGGCCTGTTTCAGCTCGATTAGGCTTGTTACAACCCCAATTTCACGAGAGTTCCTGTGACACTCTCAATGGCTTAACGTCATTATTCGTATTTTGATTTACCACTACGAGCGCTCGTACACTCGATTGGTCACAGTTGCTGACTTTCTGGCTTTTCAGCTTTCGACCGATTCCAAAGACATCGCATGCATTCATCATAAAAAAGGGTGTAAGATCACACACCTGATTACGTAGAGTACTACACTCACGATCATCATCAACTATACCAAACATAACACATAATTAACTCTATAACAATAGAAATGGGAGATCTTAAATCCAAACACCTAACTATACGATTTACTAACACTTACCTTCACTAGCGCGATCAACTACGATTTGCTTATCTAAACCAGGTGTCGATGCCCTTCCACAACCCGGTGGAAAATCACGAACCACTGACACCTGATCGTGTCTGTCGAGTCTTAAAAATTTATAAAATGAATGATCAAACCTGGAAACTAACTAAGACAACGATGGAGGCAAGCGCACCTATCGAACAGTAGTATAGTTTAGAGGCAAGACCTGATTGTCAAACCCAAAGGAACAAAAAGTACTAATATTAACTCTCTTTCTATTATTTAACCTACAAATTAATGGAATTTTTATCTAATCTAAAATTAACTAATCAACTAAACTAAAGATGCGAAGACAAAGAAAAGAAATTAAGGAAAGACTTGAGAGAAAAATCGATTGATTTAGACAATACCCGAGGAAGAATCCACCTAGATTTCACTTGTTATCTAACTCTGAACCAGACAATTTATCCACTTGACCTGATCCGTAGGATTCCCTAAGTTATATTAATACCTCTTTCGAGGCTACTAACACCTAACCCTAGGTTGATTAATTGAAATCTCTTTCTAATAAAAACCCCTAGAATTGCATTAATTCGATCTATGGACTCCCATATTAGGTTTGACCCTAATCCAACTGATTTTGTCACCCTATCTCTAGGCGCGCGAGCAACTCCGCTTAACTATGCTAGATCTACTCTTAGATAGGGTCTCTTCCTCCTCTGCCTAAGCACATCACACTTGAATCAATATCTTGGAAATACCAAAACAAGAATTAAGAACACATAGTTAAGAACAAATCAAATATTTATCATACAACTTAGATAACAATAACAAGATCCGTCTTAGGTTTCATCCCCTCAAGTATCTGAGGGTTTAGTTCATAATTGTAAAAGAAAATATCTCAGAAGAAAATATAAAACAAAACATAAGAAAACCCTAAAACCCCCTGAAGGAATTGAAGGAGAGTTCCTCCGTCTTGAGTATTACTCCGGCTTCTTGAGATGAATCAATTGGCTTTCTTCAAGTAAATCCCTGAATTTAACTGCTCTGGCTCGGCTCTTTGGCCTAGCTGAACCACCTCCTTAAAGGTTGGCCTCTAGGGTCTTTATATAGGCTTTTGGAATATGTTTTTTTGCCTCTAAGTACCCTAATCCGAATAGAAGTCTTCTTTTTTGCGGCAGAGACACACCCATAGCACACGTCCGTGTAAATCATTACCAGGCCGTGTTTGGGTCTGTTGATGAGGCACGACCGTGTTTTTTGGGGTTCAGGCCATGGTCGAATCTTCTTACGGGGCACGACCATGTGGTCTTGGGCCCAGCTGTGTGGACTTCATGCTTTGGCCCATTTTCTCTGTTTTTGGCCTGTTTCTCATTCTTTTCATCCTTCGATGCTCTCTTGAGTACAAAACATGAAAACAAAGGATTAGGAGTACCTATTTCCATTGTTAAAGGGATAAATCATCCAAAAGTATGCTAAATGTGGGATTAAAATATGTTCATTTTACGGTTTATCAAATACCCCCACACTTAAGCTTTTGCTTGTCCTCAAGCAAAATTCTCAACTTACAATTAAAACGAACTTCCTCTACTCATAATATTCATTGATAATGCCTCATCATAATTCATAGATAATTTATACATGGATAATTCAACTTAAAGAGTCCTAAAGATTCAAACAATCAAAGTCATGAGTTTTTAGTATGAAAGCATATGTGTTTTCCCTTTATCCAAATAATTACCTTTAATTCAAAATCGACAAAAGTTTACATCCTCACTAAAGATTCACTCAAATCACTCGAGGTGTTTAAGGTTCAAAAATAAAACTCTCATTAGTCAAACATGAAAAGTTAATCCCATAGGCTTGCATGAAAATCAAATATCCACTACTGTAAAAGAAGATGATACACAAATCAAAAGGTCTTTAAAAAGGGTTGTAATGGGGCTTAGGTTAACGGTGTGGATAAAGGCTGAATTAAAAGGGTTAGAATCAAGATTGAGTTGACAAATTACCTAACTAGAAAAAATGAACTAATAACATGCATAATTACATTAATTGAAAACTTGTAATACTAATAATACGATATTCTTATTCAAGATGTTGAAATTAAACGTATAGGCTCGCTTAATCACATAACTAATAATGAATATACTTTGATAATAATGAGTATACTTTGATTTTTTTTAAGAAATACCAAAACAATGTAATATACAACTTTAACACTGAAATAATATAATTAGGCAATTGATCAAAATAAGTCTCGATGGAGGGGTAGTAAAAAGGAATGGTGATAACAAATAAAAGATGAGTTTCGAGTTAATGTTAGTGGGTTGAGTCAATAAAAAGGGTTGTTAGGATCAAAGGGGTTCACTAGGGGTCAATTATGAGGGTAGGCTTTTAGTGGAGTAAGAGGGTTAAATCCTAAATGCCTTAATCATCTCTGTATATCAAATCAATATTGTGGCCTCGACATGTATAATTGAAGCAAGTTCTAGAATAACAAATCAATGTTGACATACTCATAATCAATAAAGTGAGCACGAAAAGAATGTATGCTCTAAAAGGCTCAAAATCTCACAAAAATTATGGGTATTTTGATGTCAACCTCATAAATTTCAAACTTCAAGGTAACAATTTAGGTTTAGGTAGACAACCTAACAGAATTTTTTGAAAATAGACTCATCATGCTTGATTCTCTAGTATCTTAACGTTTAAATCATCATTGCACAATTATCAATGACTTAATCTAAAACATATTAAGAAAAATCATGAATCAACAAGAATTTCATTCTAATTAGTGATATGAGAAAATTACTTTAAGATAGAATATCATTCATGGATTTGGGAATAATGCAAAAATTTAGGCACTTTTTCTAAATAATTTTCACCCCCCACACTTAATATGTACATTGCCCTCAATGTACAAAGATAAATAACAATCATATAACAAGAAAATCAAAAAGTGAGGGAGAGAGGTGAAACTTCCTGAATTTTTGGATAGATTCCTTGAGTTGGAAGTGTGAAAACTTGATTCGTAGATGAAAGATAAGTTGGAGGGGCGCCTCTACTTCCTGTGCTAGATGAAGAAATTGAGAACCTCGTGAAGAGTTACCCAAGAAAAATAATAATAATTTAAATTATACTAATTATATATTTAAAGAAAAGACAAATACAAAAAAAGAGTGTAAAAAGGGAAATAAGACTAAAAGAACCGATTACTGGATCGAAAGGTCCTTATTGGTAGATAGTTAACGAGGTGGGTGTGATTTCTAAGGCCGTGGTGTGTGATTCCCTAGCAGCCTTTAGAACCTAAAACCAAGAAACTAAAATGAAGCAAACTAACTTAAGCATAAGAAAGTCAAAGAGAAGGAAAATAAAAGAGAAGAGAAAAGAAAAATAAAAGTTAAATGGTCTCAAAGACCCCGTGGCTTGTCGAGTTAATGAAGTGGTCGGCATGAACTTGTGTTGATTGGTCTCGCACAGGGAGAGAGGACTTGGATCTTTCCGCTTCTTCGACATTGTTGGAGCATAGATTGAGACTTTTATGAAATGAAGGAGGAAGAGAGTGAAGATGGAGGGGAGTGGAGAGTGGATAGGGAATGGGTGAGAAGGGAAGATGGGTGTTTTAAATAGAGATGTTTAGCTCTGGTACATCCCCACTCCCGTGTATCGTGGGCGTGTTGTGTCACACGGCCATATCGCACGACCGTGTGGTGGTTCAATTACTTCTCCCATGCCTGGTTTTTAAGTTGCCATGCCCGTTTTGGTTCAACAGTGTCAGCCATGGCTATGTCGCACGGCCGTGGTGTTAGGTGAGTCCGTGATTCAAAGATATTTTTCTCGTCCTGTTTTGTACTATCTCTGCCATGTCAGTACGAAAATTCGTAGCATCCACATGGCCATGGCCATGGCCATGTGTAAGGCCGTGTGATGTGAAGATCTATGCTTCATTAACTTGGTTAGTCTATAGTTAGGTGTTAAAAGAAAAAGAAATGAAAATAAATAGGGTTAATGCTCAGGTTGCCTCCCGAGAAGCGCTCGTTTAAAGTCTTAAGCTAGACTTACATCTCATTCGTACCTTCACGGTGGTTTAAGGAGTGAAAAATCCTTTTTCATGCTATCATTATATAGTTTGAGTCGAGTAGAGTTTACTTTAAAAGTACCAAAAGTAGAATTACTTACCTCGACTGTACCGTAAGGGAAGACATTAAGTACCGTAAAGGGGATCTCTTCATTTATCTTCAGGTTTGATTTGGTGATTCACGGGTCTGTTCTATCCAATAATACCTGATCTCATATTTTGAAGTGATTTGATGTCCCTTTAAGTTCTTCTAGGGGTTCATTTGGTTTCACTTCGTGTGGGTTTGATTCCTCCTCGAAATGTATCTCTCACTCATCTAGCTCATCGACTTGAAGCCGTCGTTCCTCATGAGATTTTTCCTTGTTGGTACGAGTTGTAGGATCTGGCTCTGTAGTGTAGTTCTTCATTGTTTCTTGAAAAGAAAGTTTAACTGAATGCTTATCAAGGGACTTTACATCCTCACCTTTTTCACTCGATGTCCTAGCTGAGTTGAGAGCTTGAAGACTGATTGATTCGTCACCTACACGAAGTATGAGTTCACCTGTGCTAACATCAATTTTAGATCTGGCAGTTGCAAGAAAAGGTCTTCCTAAAATTAAGGGGATACTATTGTCTTCATCCATATCTAAAATAATGAAGTCTACGGGGAATATGAATTTGTAACTTTAACTAATACATCTTCAATTATACCCTTACAGATGCGAATACTCTTATCAGCTAGTTGAATACTCATCCTAGTTTGCTTGGGTTTCCCTAGACCTAGTTGTTTAAACATTTTAGATGGCATAACATTGATGCTTGCCCCTAAATTGGCTAAATCATTCACAACAGATAAACTACCAATTAAACATGGAATTGTAAAACTCCCTGGATCTTTTAATTTATGTGGTAATCTATTCTGTAACATTGCCAAGCACACTGCGTTTAGTTCCACATACGACTCCTTGTCTAACTTTCGCTTGTTCGTTAGGAGCTCTTTTAAAAATTTCCTTGAATCTGGCATCTGTGAAAGAGCTTCAAGAAACGGTGAGTTAATATGTAATTTCTTTAAGAGTTTAAGGAACTTACTGAACTATTCTTCTATGTCGTCTTCCTTCATTGCACTAGGGTAAGGTATACGAGGTTTGTATTCTTTAATTACCGATTTTGGCTTTTCTTGGCTTACCTCAATCTTACCTTCACTTACCACAGGTTCTTGGCTTGGCTCAGATTCAGATTCTACTAACCTTTCACTGTCATGAGCTGTTATGGCTTGAATTTGCTCCTTTGGATTAGTCTTAGTGTTACTTGGCAAGCTTCCTAGTGGTCATTCGGAGATCAGCTTTGTGAGTTCCCCTAACTGGTTCTCGATTCTTTTAATCGATGCTTGTTGATTTTTAAGTGTTGTCTCGGTGTTTTGAAATCGAGTTTTAGACACTGCTATAAATTTTGTTAGCATCCCTTCAAGGTTCGGCTTCTTTTCCCGTGGGTAGGGTTGTTGTTGGAAGTTTGGAGGGGGTGGTTGTTGTCTCTGATTTCCTTTGCCACCCCACGAGAAATTGGGGTGGTTCCTCCAACCTGGGTTATAAGTATTACTATAAGGGTTATTTTGAGGTCTAAAATTGTTACCCGTATAGTTTAATTATTCGCTTTCCATGCCCGGATTGTAGGGTGGGTACTTTGGATTTGCCACACCTCGTAGATTTGAGTCACATTGCATAACTGGATGTACTTGCAAAGAACCACACAAACCATCAATCTTTTTATTCATCATTTTTACCTGATTTGATAGCATGGTGACTGCGTCGAGATTGAAAACTCTGGCTACTTTGGTTGGCTTTGTCCTTGTAACTTGCCACTGATAGTTATTCAATGAAATCTCCTCTATGAATTCATAAGCTGCTTCAGGAGTTTTGTTATTTAGGGTTCCACCGGCTGCTGAGTCAATTAACTACCGAGTTGAGGGGTTCACACCATTGTAAAAAGTCTGGACCTGTAACCACAAGGGTAAACCATGGTGTTGGCAGTTTCTCAACAGATCTTTGTATCTCTCCCATGCGTCGTATAATGTTTCTAAATCCATCTGCATAAAAGAAAAGATATCATTCCATAATTTGGCCATTTTGGCCGGCGAAAAATATTTCAGTAAAAATTTTTTGGTCATTTGGTCCCATATAGTGATTGATCCTCGTGGGAGTGAATGTAACCACTGTTTGGTTTTATTTCTCAGAGAGAAAGGAAATAATCGAAGATGAATGACATCATCAGAAATGCCATTTATTTTGAAGGTATCACAGAATTCTAGAAATTAGCTAAATGAGTATTTGGGTCTTCGTCCTGCAAACCATCAAATTGAACAAACTGTTGAATCATTTGTATAGTGTTAGGTTTTAATTCAAAATTATTAGCGGCTATAGCAGGCCTAATAATACTCGATTCAGCTCTTGTTAAATTAGGTTTATCATAATCATACATAGTTCAAAGAGCATAATGATCAACCACCTCTTGAAATTTAGCCAAAAAATGTACAAAAAAGGGCTGTAATGCATATCTTGCATATGTATTAGTTACTAAGGTGACTGAATCAAAGATTGAATCTGTACCTATGTTTGTGAGTTTTTGGATGTATTTCTAGAAGAATTATCGGGTTTGCCACCGATCAGAGAAGTTGAATTTGGTATTGAATTAGTATCGGGAACAACACCGATATCGATAGCTCCGTACAGAATGGCTCCAACAGAATTAAAAGAATTGAAAGCTCCATTGTAAGAATTGACAGATAGAGGCTTTGCACGACCGAGTTATTCACCCTGGGGTGCACTGGTATTATTTGTGAAAATGAAAGATGGCACAATGAAAATGTGTATCTATTAAATATATTTGAATAAGGTGACTATAAAGAACAAATACCCTCTACTGCAGATTGATGATTTATCTGATCAGTTAAAAGGGGCTACAGTATTTTCAAAAATTGATTTGAGATCGGGTTATTATCAATTATGAGTTAAATAGTCAGATGTGCTGAAAACCGCGTTCAGAATAAGGTACGGACATTATGAATTGTTATGCCTTTTAGATTAACTAATGCTCCAACAGTTTTTATAGACTTGATGAACCGGATATTCAAACTGTATTTAGACAGATTTGTTGTTGTAGTCATTGATGATATTCTGATCTATTCACGAGATGAATCTAAACATACCAAGCACCTAAAAGTTGTGTTACAAACTCTACGAGATAAGCAATTATTTGCAAAGTTCAACAAATGTGAGTTTTGGCTCCGAGAGGTTTGATTTCTGGGGCATATTATTTCAGCTGATGGTATTAGAGTTGACCTAAGTAAGATTTCTACTATTGTTGATTGGAAACCTCCGAGAAATGTGTTTGAAGTCCATAGTTTTCTGGGCTTAGTAGGTTATTACTTAAGATTCGTGAATGGTGTAACACCCCAAACTCGCCCATGCGTTACGAATCTGACATGTCACACGAAGAAATCGTATAAAGACTTTGTGATTCGTACTAAAATAGGTGTTATTTAAGAATTCAAGTTTAAATAGAAACTTTCGATAAAATACTATAAATATTGAGAGGTTAATTGAAGATTTGATATTCAAATTCGTGATATTTTAAAAAGTTGTGACTTTTAAAAATGACGTTAATAATTTCGAAAGAAACTCCAAGTTAAATTATTTATAAACATATTGTAAAATCCTTTAGTTAATCAAATTTGGAAATCCGTTATTAAGTGATTTTTGAAAATTCCCATTTAAAACAATTCAAGAAAGATATTAAGTACGTTTAATTGTAAAGCAAAATAAAACATATCCCAGAGGCCTTATTACAACTTCAAAACCCAAAATAGTAAAAGTAATAAAATAAAGCGGAAAATGAAATTTAATAAAGTTCGAGAACACCATTTCTAAAGTATGGCATCCACCGAGTCATCCATGGCCCAAGTCCATATCAGTGAGTATTACCTACAAGGATTAAGAAGGAGGGGTGAGTTACTAGAACTCAGTGTATAATCCCCTTACCGGTCATTAACTGGGCCAAAACCCATACAGAAATAACTGGGCCGAATCCCATATAGCATAACCTTGGGTCTAAGCCCACTTACATGTAATAAATATATGATATGAATGCAACCCATCCCATCCAGCCAATCTCTCCACTCGTACCAACCAATCTCTCTGTGGGGATCAAGTCAACCCACCCCGCCAGTCTCTCCAATTTGCAGTCAAGCTACCATTTATAATACTTGTGGCTGAGCCACCAGAATCATATATAGTAATGTAATCGGCATACAGTGTAACATCCTAAATTAAGGGGTTGTTTGTAATTTAATTATTTTCCCATGTGTGTGCTTGAAGAAATGAATGTTATGATTTCTAAGCATGATCTAGGGTCTAGTCATAATCCGGGATAGATCTGACTTAGGATTAAAAACTTCTTTTTAGCACTTGAGGAGAAAAAGCTAAGTGAGGAGGCTTTAAAAATTATTGGTGTGAAACATGACACAAGGAAGCAGCTGGTAGAGTGGTTGGGACGCTACCTAGGGAGCTAGAATAGTACGGCAAAGCAGGGGTTTGAGCTGCCAAGGTTGTGCTTGGGGCTTTTATTTTTGCGTTATGTATGGAGTGTTGGGCTAGGAAGGCCTTAAAAATAAATGGCAAGGATTATGGGCATGAAAGTCGGTTTGGTGGAGTGGTTTGAGGCGCCACTTAGGGGCCTTGGTGTATGGACTCGAGTTCGAGTCATGATGGACGCAATGGGTGGTTTATTTTTAGGTTTTTGGCGTTAAAAAGGATGGGACTAAGTTAAGGAGGTTTCAAAGGTTTTTGTGGGCGTTGGTGGACAAGAAAGACGGGTTGGTAAAGTGGCTTGGGACGTTGCAAGGGGGGCTGTGGCAGTAAGGTCCTGGGTTCGAACCAAAGAAACTGCAGTTGGCATTTTATTTTTTTTGGAAGCTGGCGTGAAGAGGGTGAGGTGATGGCCTTATTATGGACTCTTAAAATGATGAGGATAGGCTTAAATTTTTGCACATATTCGGCTGGAAGGGGTAGTTGTTAGTAGTTTATTTGCTTTTAAATTGTATGAAGAGTGGCTAGGAGATAAAGATTAAAGATAAATGTTGTTTTCTTGGGTGATAATTAAAGGGTGGAAATTCTCACCAAAAGGAAAGGTAATGGCCGAAATAGGGACTCGAGGGGCTTGAGTTTCGGTTTTGAAGGAGTTATAAGGAGTATTTTCGGCTAGCACATGTTACTTTCATTTTTCTTTCATTGTTGTTCAAACCGAAACTCCTTTCTCCTCCTTTGCTACTTTTCAATTTTTCTTTGAAGCATACCATAGTCCTTATGCTGAAAACCCTTCCTCCATCCTTGTCGAAATCCCCTAAGTCCTTCCTTTCATCTCTTTTCTTTCTCTCAAGGCCGACTCCATACTCTTTTCTTGGAACCGAATATTCCTTACCATATAGAGCTTGGCCGAATCCCCCTTAAAGAAAGGTGCTGTTCTTTTCTCTTCATTGAAGGTAGCCAAACCCCCCTCACAACACTAAGTGGAGCTGACTTGTGGTGTTAAGGGCCGATATAGTTATCAAGGTAAGGGGCGATACCCTCTTTTAGGTTCAAAGATTATGGCCGAATAGCCTATGACTCTTATTAATGTGATTAAACCGGTTGTAGGGAAGCCATAGTCGATTGAAGGAAGCTTTCGGGATTCGTTTTCCTAAGATAGGGTGGTAAGTAACATTCGGCCATAGGCCTTGATTATGTGTGATTGTGTAAGCCAATTTTTAACATGTGTTTTGGTAGGGATCTCGAAGACTCAAGTGACAAATTCGGGATTTCGGTAAGTTTGGTAGTGGTTAAGCATATTCGGCCAAAGGCCATATTTCAAGTGCAACGTATCCTTCGGGATTTTTGGTTTGGCCGAATAGGCCTAAGTCCCTAACCCTGTTGTTGACCGATTATAGGGTCAAGAATCTAGCGTCGTAGATCGAATCTTCGGGATCTAGGATTCGTGGTAGTAATAGGTGTGTAAAACTCACTACACACTTTATTAGTAACATGACTATATTGTTTCCTTTTTATCTTTTTGCTAGTGATTTGCTTGTGGCATAAGATTGGATTTCGGGTAAGTCCCCTATTACTTTGTCTATGAAATATGATTGAGTATGCCATCATATGCTGTTAAATGCTATGCTATACATAAATGCATGATATATTACGTTTGTTATGAAAGCATGATGATGGTGGGATTGATGAGAGGAGGGGATGATTTTATGGATTTGTCACGGTGTTTTTGACTACAAGATGGGTTGGCCTATCGATTTATTGTGATTTTTGGTCACCGAGTGGTTTTGACCACACCGATGATAATTGTGACTAAGTCCCGGTGGTTTGGTACCACCGATGGTTTTGACCACATTATGATATTTTGTAACCTATGGCCATCAGTGGTTTTGACCACACGATGGGTTGGCCCCATCATTTGATTTGTGACTTTAGTCACTAGTGGTTTTGACCACACAGGGTAGTTAAGGAGTACGGATGGTTAGTGGGGTTGCATATTTGCATGTTAAATTAATAATCTGTGTATGAGTTGTATTTTCTAGGTGGGGGATTTACACACTGAGTCTTGGTGACTCACCCCTTCCCATACTATTTTGCAGATGAGTAGATCGCAGAAATGGAGCCGGAGTGGACTCGAGGCGGCCATGCTTATCGTTGGATTTGAATTTACTTTGTTATAGTTAATATTACTTATTTTCTAAGTCTTTTTATTTTGGGTTGTAATAAGGCCGCTAATTATTTTATTTGGATGTTTATTTTACTGTTTAATTTTACTTATGATATATTACAAATGTTATTTATAAATGTTAAGCGAACCGATTAAAAGTAATTTTTTCAAACTTAATAACTTATACAGGTTTTCAAAGATGTTACCATCGGGTAACAAACTACACCAAGTCAATTATAACCTTGACAAATTTTAAAGTTTTACATGATCAAACGTTTTAAAAAGGGTTCATCAACCTAACCATGTTTATGAAAATAATCCCAACTGAGTTTTATCAAACCCGATTTAATACCTTAGCCTCATTTTAACAAGTTTTCACCAGGCACTCAAAATGATTCAAATTATTTTACTCCGTGACATACCAGATCCGGTCATGACTCATGGGCCGGGTTTGGGGTGTTATATTTTTGGTATCAGAGCCCAGTTCAAAACTCGACTGTGGGGGCCCAAGGCCCAAAATATTTGGTTTTTATTAGTAGGCCTTATTGAAATGCTTTGGGAAACTGTTTTATGGTTTAAACAGCATGGCACTTAGTCTCCGGCACCTATCCACCCAGGAAAGTAATTCTATCTATTTTCTTTGTGAATATTTGATGAGGGGTAGTAGGGTAAATTGGGAACGTAGAATATTAGAATAAGAAATTATTGAACCCTAGGGCTAGCGTACCCCAAACAAACAATGCATAAGATTTAATAAGCCCCAAAACAACCCTGTGAGTTGTCACTGAGCAAAGGATGTGGCAATCGTTATACGCATGTCTAGGATTGGATTCGGTGGGAGCCTGGTATTTAAGCAGTCCTAGTGACTCACCTCCTACTCACTTGAATCCTACCTGGTGCGTAGTGACGATTCATCCCAGCTGAGATGACACGCTCACAGGCTAAACTTGATAACTAAAACTCGAAAGGGACTAGCTGTTTTGTTTTTAAAGTAATTAAAACCCTATTTTTAAAAAAAATGACCAAAATACCCCTCAGTTTGAAAAATGACCAAAATACCCCTGGCTTGTAAACTACCAAAATATCCTCCATATGAAAAATTTCCAAATAGAAAATTTTCAAAATATCCTTGTTTTGTGAAATCAATTAGAACCAAATTTTGAAATCTTTCCATGAAAATGCCCTGATTATGAAAAATTATTAAAATACCCCTAGTGGTGAAAATTTCAAAAACGCCCTCGGTTTATGAAATCTTTGAAATACCCACGGTGTTACCCAAAACTTTCATTACTTATAAAATGTCCAAAAATCTTAGTTTGTAAAACATCAAAATGTCATGATTTTGGAAAATTACAAAATTGCCCCTAACCAACAAAATTATCGAAATACCCCTGAGGTCCAAAATTACCGAAATACCCCCGAATTTCAAAATTTTTCAAAATACCCCAGGAATTTAAGAGTTCCAAAAAACCTTTTGACAAAACCATCCGAGAATTTTTATTTTTGAAAATTACAAAAATACCCCCTGTAGGACAAATTACGAAAATACCCCTGGGTAGTGGAAAAACAATCACCATGAAAACTACAACGTCTCTTTGAATGAATGAATAGAAGGACTGTGTGCATGTATGATACGAAAGAACCACTCCTAAAACTCCTATCATAAAATTTCTTCGCGGATAATCAAGTGAAACAAAGGTACTAATGCATAAAATTCTTAAAGCATAAAAGCATAACGAGAATAATGAGTACAAGAGGTCGTGGACGCCCGCCTGTGGTGGCATGCAGTAGAGGTAGGATGACTTTGTCGAAGCCAGCAAGGTCCGGTCATGGGTCCGAAATGAGATCTTTGGATCTGCCCGTAAAACCGAATTTCAAGATCGGGCGATGGTAACGACGTAGTATCCCAGGTTGTGCTATGAGTGTTGGAATGAGTTGCTGAGGCTAGCGCGGGTGTAGGAGCTCGTAAATCTGTGGTGGAACGACTCAGGGCTAACGGAGTAGAGGTGTTTAGAGGAGTTTCTGGAGTGGCACCCAGTGCAGCGGAATATTGGTTGGAAGCAACTGAAAGGATCATGGATGACCTAGATTTTACAAATTGAGAGAAGTTGAAGGTATAATCTCTTTGCTTCGGATGAGTCATATCGGTGGTGGCTCCTTGTAAGGGATGGAGCAGTGGCAAAAATCTCACGGGAATTCTTCAAGGATGCCTATCAAAAGAAGTATATTGGAACTAGCTACGTGGATGCGCAATGAAGGCTTTCTTGAACTGGTTCAAGGCAATAAGACGATGGCGAGTATGAGGTCGAATTCCTCCGGTTGAGTAGGTATGCTCGTGGTATTGTGGGTACCGAGCATGAACGCTGTGTTAGATTTGAGGATGGGCTGAGAGATGAGCTGAGGATGATGATAGCTCCACAGCAGGAACGGGAGTTCACTGTCTTAGTGGAGAAGTCTAAGGTTGCTGAAGGGGTAAGACAGTCGGTTAAACGGAATCAGGATCAGAGTTGGAATAAAAGGAGCTCTGGATCTTCAAGGTTCTCTGGTAATCAGCAAAAGAGGACGAGGTTTGGTGGGTCAGATCAAGCTGCTTAGGCTGCTGCTGCTCCTAATCCTCAATGGCCGCCATGATGTGCCCGGTGTGGGAAGTCTCACACGGGAGAATGTTGGAATGGTAATTGGGGATGCTTTGAATGTGGGTCCATGGAGCATCGTGTTAGGGACTGTCCGAAAAAGGAAGCTAGGCTGAGATCAGAGGGTCAGGATCGTGCACCGAACAGGAGGGATAACCAACAGCCACAGAGAGGTCGTGGTATAGGAAGAGGAGGTAATGGTACTGGCAGAGGTCGTGGGGCATCGAGGGGAAGTACCGATGGTACTGAGGCTAGGCAACCTGGTCTAGTCTATGCCGCGAGGCGTCAGGAGGAGGGCGACGCACTGGACGTTATAACCAGTATGTTCTTGATCTTTGGTGTACCCTATAATACTTTGATTGACATTGGCTCCACCCACTCATACATTGCTAGTAGCGTAGTGGAAACTTTACACTTAGACTCTGAGCTTACTTCTAGGAAGATGACTATATTAAGCCCCCTAGGTCACTCTGTAGAAGTAAGTAAACTCTATAGGGACGTACCCCTAGAACTCCAAGGGGTCGTGTTCATGGCTGACTTGATGGAACTACCGTTTTGGGAGTTTGACCTAATCCTCGGGATGGATTGGCTAGTAAAATATCAGGCTAGCCTGGATTGCACGGCTAAGCGCATGATAATAAAGGCCGTGGAAGGTGATGAGGTGGTGATGATAGGTAAAAGGAGAGATTACCTGTCTAATCTGGTTTCTGCTTTGAAGGCAGAAAGGATGGTTAGGAAGGGTTGTGAGGCTTATGTGGTGCATGTCTATGCTTTGGAAGCTAAGGATATTACTGTAAGAGATGTCTGGACCGTAAGAGATTATGTTGATGTGTTTCCAGAGGAACTTTTGGGTCTACCTCCGGACCGCGAGGTTGAATTTGGTATAGATCTGTTACCCGAAATCGCGCCAGTATCTATAGCTCCGTATCGAATGGCGTCGAAAGAATTGGTAGAGTTAAAGGTGCAGATTCAGGAATTGTTGGATAGAGGGTTCATCCAACCAAGTGTATCACCTTGGGGAGCTCCAGTGCTTTTTGTCAAGAAGAAGGACGGGACAATGAGGATGTGTATAGACTATCGACAGCTGAACAAGTTAACCATAAAGAACTGGTATCCTTTGCCCAGGATTGACGATCTGTTCGATCAACTCAAAGGGGCATCAGTGTTCTCTAAGATTGACCTGAGGTCAGGGTACCATCGGCTCAAGGTAAAGGAGGCTGATGTCCATAAGATGGCATTCCGTACTCGGTATGGACACTATGAGTTTCTGGTAATGCCTTTTGGTTTGACAAATGCACTGGCCGCATTTATGGACATGATGAACTGGGTTTTCCAACCCTATCTGGATCGATTCGTCGTGGTCTTCATAGACGACATTTTGGTGTACTCGAAGTCGGAGGAGGAGCATGACGCACATCTTCATGTGATTCTTCAAGTTCTAAGGGAGAGACAGTTGTATGCCAATTTCAGCAAGTGTGAGTTTTGGCTCAAGGAGGTAACCTTTCTAGGGCATGTTGTTTCAGCTGAGGGAATCAGGGTGGATCCCCGTAAGATTGAGGCGGTATTAGAGTAGAAACCACCCAAGTCTCATTACGAAAATTTGGAGTTTTCTAGGGTTGGCCAGATATTATAGGAGATTTGTGGAAAATTTCTCCTTAATCACGACCGATTGACTAATTTGTTGAGAAAAGGGGTTTCGTTTGTGTGGTGCGAGAAGCAACAAGAGAGTTTCGATAAGTGAAGAGGATCTTGTGAAGCACCGATCTTGATTGACTGAGGCGTAAAAGGAGTTCATCGTATATTGCGATGCATCACATGCTGGTTTAGGGTGTGTGTTGATGCAAGAAGGGAAGGTGGTCACTTATGCGTCACGGCAATTGAGGCCTCACGAAGTTAACTATCCGACACATGACTTAGAATTGGCTGCTGTGGTATTTGCCTTGAAAATCTGGAGACACTATCTGTATGGGGAGAAGTCGGTAGTATACACAGATCACAAGAGTTTGAAGTACCTCTTGACTCAGAAAAATTTAAATCTGAGGCAGCGGAGGTGGATTGAGTTGCTGAAGGACTACGATTACTCAATCGAATATCACCCGGGGAAGGCTAATATGGTAGCTGATGCATTGAGCCGTAAGGTGGTAGCGGATTTGCGAGCAATGTTTTCTCATCTAAGTCTCTATGAGGATGGGAGCCTTTTGGCAGAATTGTAAGTGAAGTCGTCTTGGATTAATGAGGTCAAGGAAAGGCAGATGACCGATGAAGCTTTGAATACTCGAAGGTTGCAAGTACAGAATGGTGAGGCCGAAGGTTTCAGCTTGGGCAGTGATGGAGTGTTGTACTTTCAGGGGAGAGTATGTATGCCTAAGGATGATGATTTGAGGCAGTGAATTCTTAAAGAAGCTTATAGCAGTACATACGCTATGCACCCAGGAAGCAACAAGATGTATCGGGATTTAAGGGAGCAGTTTTGGTGGCCGGGTCTTAAGCGGGAAATGGCGAGTTGGTGGGCAAGTGTCTAACATGCCGGCGGAGTTAAGGTGAACATCAATTGCCATCGGTACATTATAGCGGTAAAGATCCACAATGGAAGTGGGAGGAGATTACTATGGATTTCGTAAGTGGGCTTCCCCACGCATGATAAAAAGATGCAGTTTGGGTGGTAGTAGACCGGTTGACTAAGTCAGCCCATTTCATACTAGTAAGGGTAGACTACTCGCTTCAAAGGTTAGTCAAGTTGTATATCGCAGAGATAGTGTGGTTACATGGAGTACCTGTGTCCATTATCTCAGATCGAGATCCCCGGTTCACGTTGAGATTTTGGAAGGCCTTACATCAGGAGTTAGGCACTAAGTTGAATTTCAGCACGGCTTTTCATCCGCAGTTTGATGGACAATCTGAGAGGGTTATCCAAGTATTGGAAGATATGTTAATAGGCTATGTTTTGGACTTTCGTGGTAGTTGGGAGGAGTACCTACCTTTGGCAGAGTTCGCTTATAACAATAGTTATCAAGCGAGTATTCAGATGGCACCGTATAAGGCAGCTGTATAGACGGAAATGCCGTACGCCTACTTGTTGGACGGAGCTAAGAGAGCGACAGATGTTGGGTCCAGAGTTAGTGGCAGAGACGGAGGATAAAGTTAGAGTAATTCGGGCTCGTCTTAAGGAGGCATCGGACAGGAAGAAATCCTATGCTGATCTTAAGCGCAGAGATGTTGAGTATGCAGTGGGTGATAAAGTCTTCTTGAAGGTATCACCTTGGAAGAAGGTGCTGAGGATTGGCCGGAAGGGTAAGCTAAGCCCTAGATTCATCGGACCGTACACGGTGTTGAAACATGTGGGATCGGTAGTTACTAGCTTGAGTTGCCAGCAGAATTGAGCTAGATTCATGATGTCTTCCATGTTTTGATGCTGAGGTGCTATCGATCAGATCCCTCACACGTAGTGCCAGTAGTGGAAATTGAGGTGAGCCTGGACTTGTCTTTCGAGGGGAAGCCAGTACAAATCTTGGATCGAGATGTCAAGGTTCTGAGGAGGAAGTCAGTGCCTTTGGTAAAGGTGTTATGGCAAAATCATGGTATGGAAGAGGCCACATGGGAACCCGAAGATGTGATGCGGCAGCAATACCCCCAACTCTTCTGATCCAGGTAATTTCGAGGCCAAAATTCTTTTTAAGGGGGGTAAACTGTAACATCCTAAATTAAGCGATTGTTTGTAATTTAATTATTTCCCCACGTGTGTGCTTGAAGAAATGAATGTTATGATTTCTAAGCATGATCTAGGGTCTAGTCATAACCCTAGGCTAGGTTTGACTTAGGATTAAAAACTTCTTTTTAGCACTTGAGGAGAAAAAGCTAAGTGAGGAGGCTTTAAAAATTATTGGTGCGAAACATGACATAAGGAAGCAGCTGGTAGAGTGGTTGGGACGCTACCTAAGGAGCTAGAATGGTGCGGCAAAGCAGGGGTTCGAGCTGCCAAGGTTGCACTTGGGGTTTTTATTTTTGTGTTATGTATGGAGTGTTGGGATAGGAAGGCCTTAAAAATAAATGGCAAGGATTATGGGCATGAAAGTCGGTTTGGTTGAGTGGTTTGGGGCGCCACTTAAGGGCCTTGGTGTATGGACTCGAGTTCGAGTCATGATGGATGCAAGGGGTGTTTTATTTTTAGGTTTTTAAAAAGGATGGGACTAAGCCAAGGAGGTTTCAAAGGTTTTTGTGGGCATTGGTGGACAAGAAAGACGGGTTGGTAAAGTGGCTTGGGACGTTGCAAGAAATTTGTGGCGAGAAGGTCTGGTTCGAACAAAAAGCTGCGATTACCATTTTATTTTTTTGGAAGTGGCGTGAAGAGGGTGAGGTGATGGCCCTATTATGGACTCTTAAAGTGATGAGGATAGGCTTAAATTTTTGCACATATTCGGCTGGAAGGGGTAGTTGTTAGTAGTTTATTTGCTTTTAAATTGTATGAAGAGTGGCTAGGAGATAAAGATTAAAGATAAATGTTGTTTTCTTGGGTGATAATTAAAGGGTGGAAATTATCACCAAAAGGAAAGGTAATGGCCGAAATAGGGACTCTAGGGGCTTGAGTTTCGGTTTTGAAGGAGTTATAGGGAGTATTTTCGGCTAGCACATGTTACTTTCATTTTTCTTTCATTGTTGTTCAAACTGAAACTCCTTTCTCCTCCTTTGCTACTTTTCGGATTTTCTTTGAAGCATACCATAGTCCTTGTGCCAAAAACCCTTCCTCCATCCTTGCCGAAATCCCCTAAGTCCTTCCTTTCATCTCTTTTCTTTCTCTAGGCCGACTCCATACTCTTTTCTTGGGACCGAATATTCCTTACCATATAGAGCTTGGCCGAATCCCCCTTAAAGAAAGGTGATGTTCTTTTCTCTTCATTGATGGTAGCCGAACCCCCCTCACAACACTAAGTGGTGCTGACTTGTGGTGTTAAGGGCCGATATAATTATCAAGGTAAGGGGCGATACCCTCTTTTAGGTTCAAAGATTATGGTCGAATGGCCTTTGACTCTTATTAATGTGAGTAAACCGGTTGTAGGGAAGCCATAGTCAATTGAAGGAAGCTTTTGAGATTCGTTTTCCTAAGATAGGGTGGTAAGTAACATTCGGCCATAGGCCTTGATTATGTGTGATTGTGCAAGCCGATTTTTAACATGTGTTTTGGTAGGGATCTCGAAGACTCAAGTGACAAATTCGGGATTTCGGTAAGTTTGGTAGTGGTTAAGCACATTCGGCCAAAGGCCATATTTCAAGTGCAATGTATCCTTCGAGATTTTTGGTTTGGCCGAATAGGCCTAAGTCCCTAACCCTGTTGTTGGCCGATTATAGGGTCAAGAATCTAGCATCGTAGATCGGATCTTCGGGATCTAGGATTCATGGTAGTAATAGGTGTGTAAAACTCACTACACACTTTATTAGTAACATGACTATATTGTTGCCTTTTTATCTTTTGCTAGTGATTTGCTTGTGGCATAAGATTGGATTTGGGTAAGTCCCTATTACTTTGTCTATGAAATATGATTGAGTATGCCATCATATCTTTGTTAAATGATATGCTATACATAAATGCATGATATATGACGTTTGTTATGAAAGCATGATGATGGTGGGATTGATGAGAGGAGGGGGATGATTTTAATGGACTGTCACCAGTGGTTTTGACCACAAGATGGGTTGGCCCCATCAGATTTATTGTGACTTGGTCACCGATGGTTTTGACCACACCGATGATAATTGTGACTAAGTCGGTGGTTTGGTACCACCGATGGTTTTGACCACATTATGATATTTTGTGACCTATGGTCATCAATGGTTTTGACCACACGATGGGTTGGCCCCATCATTTGATTTGTGACTCTAGTCACAGTGGTTTTGACCACCGGTGGTTTTGACCACACGGGTAGTTAAGAATACGGATGGTTAGTGGGGTTGCATATTTGCATGTTAAATTAATAATCTGTGTATGAGTTGTATTATCCGGTGGGGATTTACATATTGAGTCTTGGTGACTCACCCTTCCCATACTATTTTGCGAGATGAGTAGATCCGAAAATGGAGCCGAGAGGACTCGAAATGACCATGCTTATCGTTGGATTTGAATTTACTTTGTTATAGTTAGTATTACTTATTTTCTAAGTCTTTTATTTTGGGTTGTAATAAGGCCGCTAATTATTTTATTTGGATGTTTATTTTCTTGTTTAATTTTACTTATGATATATTACAAATGTTATTTATAAATGTTAAGTTTAACCAGGTTAAAAGTAATTTTTTCAAACTTAATAACTTCTACGGGTTTTCAAAGATGTTACCATCTGGTAACAAACTACACAAAGTCAATTATAACCTTGACAAATTTTAAAGTTTTACATGATCAAACGTTTTAAAAAGGGTTCATCAACCCAACCATGTTTATGAAAATAATCCCAACTGAGTTTTATCAAACCCCGATTTAATACCTTAGCCTCATTTTAACAAGTTTTCACCAGACACACAAAATGATTCAAATTATTTTACTCCGTGACATACCAAATCCGGTCAAGACTCATGTGCCGGGTTTGGGGTGTTACATATAGCCTTAATCACGATGGCACAAAGCCATATTTAAATTGGCACATAGCCATTATTAGAATTTGTGGCAATGCCACCGGTCTATACTTCTCTGCATTTAATTTTCCCATCCCATGTAATATGTAGAGATGCAACATACATAATAACACAAAATATCCACATATAAATAACAAGCATTAATCTATTGAATACTCTTAATGAATCGGCCCATTAAAGCAATATAATAATTCGGCCCACTAAGGCATTTTAACAAATTGGCCCATAGGGGCATTTTGGTAAATCAGCCCATAGAGGCATTTCGGTAAATCGATAATTTTACCCACAAAGGGTAATTCAGTAATTTACCCTCTAAGTGTAATTCAGTAATTTACCCTCTAAGGATAATTCAGTAATCTCGCAACCCAGGGGTATTTCGATAATTTTTACCCATCGAGGGTATCTTCGTATCTTCGCAACCCCAGACTTAACTACTAATTTGGGGCATAAAAATTAAAACTGTCCATCTGCGTCATATTGACTAAATTGACTATAACTCGAGTTAGGAAGCCCAAAATTTAGATCCGTAAATTTTCCTTGAAACTAGACTCATATATATTCTTACTACAATTTTCTCCAAAATTTGTTACTTATCCATTTAGTATAGTTTATTCATTAAAGTTTCCCCCGTTTCACTGACCAATGGTTCTAACCTCTCTTACCCTAAATTCGAATATCTCATTGTACAGTTTTCATATGTTGCTACCACTTGTTTCTATTGAATCTAGACTCACTAAGGAATCTATACATATAAATTATAACTCATAATTCACTTTGTAAAATTTTGAATGATTTTTCAAAGACAAAATAGGGAACCACAAAGTCATTCAGAACCAGTCTCACTAAAATTAAAATATCACAGAATATAAAATTCATCTTCTTACTCTGTTTCTTTCATATAAAAATAGACACAATCAGATTACATACTATATCTTATTCACTTTCTAATTCCCTTTTTCCTATTTTTTGTGATTTTTCAAAATCATGTCACTGCTGCTAACTAAACTGTTTCATTGCAAAATATGGTTACCACTACAAACATACACGCCCGAGTGGTCACAGATGTCGATTTTCGGTTGTTTGATCTTTCCACTGAATCACAAAACATTTCATGTAAATATTCAGAGATATGTGAGATTACCCACCATTTCAAACATGTATTCGGATGGGGTATGAGATTACACACCTGATTACGGTGAGTATTAAACCCTCTTGATCGTCGGCACCTAAATCACCATTACACTCGATTAACCAATAAATGAGATTTCATTAATCCAAATCTAAATCATATGATCTAAAAGGGCTTACCCTTAGTATCGTGAATGACCACGATTTGCTTATTCTCATCGAATGATGGTCCACAACCTGGTGGAAAATCCCGAACCGCCGATACCGCCCTTCATTTGAACTTAGGAGTAGGAATCGAAAATCCACTCCTTTTGTGTTCTCCTAACACTTTTCCTTTCAAATTGATACCACTTGCCTCCATTGAACAAGTCTCGGTTAGAAATATTACTACGATGAGAGAATGTATTTGATTTGGAATAGGATTTGGCTTACCACTTCTTCCGAAGAAACAACGAGTGGATGAAACGAGCGATTTAATCCTTATAACAACCGTTTAATCAAATCCATTGATTCATTTTTAGCGGAATCACCACACAATGAAATATATCAAAATAAACTATGAAGAAACACCTTACCTTAATTGATGATAAACTCTACTCCAATTGATTTGACTTATAACTAAGAGTGAGTCAACAAAATCAAAATGAAAGTTTCGGTCAACCCCTCAATAACACTGATTCGGTCAAGGAAGAGAGAGTGCCCAACACCCAAGAGAAAAAGAAAAGAAAAAGGGATATAGTGTTATGTGGTTCGGCTATTATAGAAAAAGAACAAGGATGATTCGGCCTCTATATGAAATTGATTAAAGAAAATGAGAGAAAGGCTGGAGAAATAGTCAAAAAGAAAATAGAAGATGGACAAGAGGTGTTTAGAGGTTTCGGCCAATCACCAAAAGAGAAATGAACCAAAAGATGTGAGTATTTCTGCAACCAAAGAAGAATGAACAAGGATGGATTAAGGGTTACGGCACAAGAAGGGAAAAATGAGCAAAATGCAATGAGAAATTCGACCAAAACAAAGGAAAAGAATTGGGAAGAGAAAACACCAATATGCTAAAAGAAAATAAGCCTTTCTTGCACCAAAACTAGCAAAATGACTAGGAAAAATTTGGCTCCCCCATTTACCCTATCAAAACCGTGCATCCTAAGCACCAAAAAGGTCTTGGTTGACCAAAAACTCTTTCCAAAACACTTTCCACAAAATTGGTCAACATGTTCCCTTCTATTTCCTTTTCTATCATTTTTTTCCTTCCTTTTTCCTTATATTCCTCCTTACCTTATTTTCTTAGCCATCTTTCCATCAATAAAAAGTCTTCCCTTACCATATTTAAAGTTTGGCTGATATTTCCCATAAAACACTTGATTAGTACAAAAAAAAAATCCATAGATTGCAATAGATGAGATTTGAACCTTCAACCTCCTTGTACACCCCTTGAAGCCACACCATCTTGTCACACGCTCCCTTTGTGCTTGCAAGTTACCTAATTATTCCCTTATGTTAGAAGCCACTTGCCTTCTCCCCTTTAAATACTTCAACACTAAAATTTTCTTATGGCCTAACTTGAACCCGGAACTTCCTAGAAACCCCGTAACTTTCCAAAATCACCTTTACAATAAGTCCAACTTGAAATAATGACGCTCTCTTGTTCTAAAAAATTTTAAACACTCATACCTCCAAGGCCCAATGGGCTCAATTCTACTAGGCCCAATTTCAGGATGTTACAAAAGCATTTTCGATGATTGCAACACCGATGACACAACTATTTCAAAAAGATGTGAAATTCGAATGGTCAGAAAAATGTCAACATAGTTTTGAATAGTTGAAAGTACTGTTAACTGAAGCACCAGTTTTACTTCAACCTGAATCAGGGAAGAATTTTTTATTTATAGTGACGCGTCATTAAATGGTCTAGGATATGTTTTGATACAAGAAGGAAAAGTTATATCTTATGCTTCCCTACAATTGAAACCGCAAGAAAAGAATTATTCGACGCACGACCTTGAGTTGGCTACAACTGTGTTTGCTTTGAAAATTTGGCGACACTAATTGTACGATGAAAAATGTCACATTTATACGGATCATAAGAGCTTAAAGTACCTGATGTCATAGAAAGATTTGAATCTGACAACGAAGATGGCTCAAGTTATTGAAAGACTGTGAATTTGTGATTGATTATGTAACATCCTAAAATTTGGAATTTTATGTGTTGCATTATTTCTAGCGTTAAGCTAGTTAAATTATTAATTGTGTATGTTTAGGGGGTCCTGAGGAAGCTCAGGGTTTATTTGGTCTTAGTAAAAATTTTGTGTTTTGGCTTATTAAAGAGGGAAAGTTAATGGCACCAAGGTTTATGGAATTAAATGAGTAAATTGCTAGCACAGGTGAGCAATTAGTAAAGAGGTTATGGCATTAAGTGAAGGACTTTGAGGGAGGAGGTTCAAATCCCATAGTGTGCAAATTTTGACTATTATTTTTGCATGCTCTCCTTAAGTGTCGGCCAAGAGGTATATATATGGCATGGTGGACTTCTTTATTTTTGGTAAGGTGGCTAAGAAAATAAGGAAAGGTTGAGGTTGGGGAAAGGAATCAAAAGAAAAAGGCAATACGGGGGACATGTTGGCACAAAAAGGAAGAATGTTATGGAAAGTGTGGTTGGCCAAATGTTTGACACATATTGTAATGGATGTGGACGGTTTTGGTGGTAGATAGGTAGCTGAATTCTACTTTGGGCATTTGGTAAAAAGTTTTGGTCTTTTGGCCAAAATCCTATTTGCAACTTTTGTGTCTTTTCTCCCAATTTGCTATTCTCATTGCCGAAACCTCCTAGCACAATTGTGCATCTTTCTACTCTTTTGTTTGGTCAAATATTCATCTTTTGTTCATCTCCCTTGAATAGCCGAATTTGTGCTTTACCTTTTGGTAAAAACCAAAGTGATTGTTTTGGCCAAATTTTCTCTTTGACAAAATGTGTCATCTTCTCCAAATTCTTCCTTTTCATGCCTAAACTTCAAGTTGCTAATGAGCAATTTTTCTTCCTTTCTTCTTGTTGCCGAATGTACCTAAGCCATTGAGATAAAATTTGTTCACTCTTTATCCTTTGGAAAAATCAAAACATCAAAAACACACATGTTCATTTTTCTATTCCTTTTTACAAAATTTACCAACCCTTTCTTTTTCTTCTCAAATCCATACCCTCCATAGCCGAATATCATTCTTCAATTTCCTCTATAATCGAAACCTTTTTATTATTCTTTCTTTCTCATTCGAGTTATCACTCACTCCTTGGTCAATTGTGGTATAGTGGAAGGCTGAATACCACAACATCTCTTAATCATCTCTAGTCATAGGACGATCGTGAGAAACGAGATTAACATTGTTCAAGGTAAGGAAGTTCTTTCATAGTCCATTCGATAACTCCATTGGTTATTGTATTAATCGAATTGAAGGATTGGCTAATTGACTATATGTTTTAGGGACTTAATCATTTGATCTATCATCTTGAGATCATACGGATTTTGTGGTAAGCCGACCTTACTCCTTAAATTAATCGTTCATATCAACGTAATATTAGTTTTGACTAATATTTGATTTTAATGGAGACAATCAAATATCGAATCAAAAGGGGTAGTGATTGGAGATCGAAAAAGGAGCGAACTTACGATCCCTACTCCTAAATTCAAATAAAGGGCGGTATCGACGATTCAGGATTTTCCACGGGTTGTGGACCATCATCCGAAAAAGATCGTCAAATCGTGGTTGTTTGCGATTTCGAGGGTAAACACTTTAGATCATTATTTTAGAATTTGATCATTAAAATTTTGTATGTCGATTAATCGAGTGATTATGATATCTTAGGTGTCGAAGATCAAGAAAGCCTTATACTTTCCGTAATACCCCTAAAGGGTAAAATTGGGAAAATCTTGCTTAGATTTCATTTTTTGATTAAGTTGGAAAAAATCGATATTAGCACTGTGAAAATTTTGAAAATACCCCTAAAGGGTAAAATTTTGTATATGCCTTAATGGGCCGATTTGATATATGCCGTAATGGGTCGATTTGATATGTGCCTTAATGGACCTATTCCATAAATAGCCTTAATGGGCCAATTTGATAAGTAATGCATTGGGCTAAATTTTTGTAATCTCTAAATTAATTAATTATAAATATCTCAAATGTTATGTATGATACATTGATATGATTTTGCATGGGATGGGATAATATGATGAAGAGAAGTTCTGGTGGCACTTCCACAAAAATGTTTGTTAATTTGATTCACTATAATTCTGGCTAAATCATAAAATGGCAATATGCCTGCGATTGGTGTGTTTGGCGGGGTGGATTGATTTGATCCCCACAGGTGTGATGGGATGGTACGGTGGTGTGTAGTGGATGGATTTCTAGGATGGGTTGGGTTGCATAAATTGCTTATTATAATGTAAATGTATATGTTCTATTTTGTAAACGGGCTTTGCCCAAGATTATGCTTCATAGGCTCAGGCCCAAGTTTTTGCTAAATGGGTTCAAGCCCAGTGATTGATGGTAAGGGGATTATACATTGAGTTCTAGTAACTCACCCCATTTCCCTTACTCCTTTCAGGTAATACTTAGTGATGTGGGCTTGGGTCATGGATGACTTGGTGGAGGCCATACTTGAAATGGTTTATTTGGACTTAAGACCTTTTCCTCGTATATTTTATTACTTTACTATTTTGGATTAAATGTTGTAATAAGTCCTCTGAATTATTTTATTTCGTTTTATGTTTGACGTAGTTATGGTTTTATTCAAATCATTTTTTTAGTAGGATCATTTTTCTAAAATCTTAAATAACGATTTTTCTAAAATGGATTCACATCTGATTTTAAGATAAATTCTACAAATATTTTAACACGAAATTTTCTCTCAAATTTTTATCAATGTTTCAAAAGTCACGGTTTATAAAATCATTAATCCAAACTTATTTGCCTATCAATCTATCATTAAGATTTGTAATATTATATTAAAAATTTCAATTATAAACTATTTTACTTGATTTCAACAAAATAATACCTATTTACATATTAGATCTTAAAATAATGTTTTCTCATGTGACATGTCAGATCTGGCCTTAACGCATGGGCTGGGTTTATGGTATCAGAGCCCGGTTCAAAACTCGACTGTGGTGTGGATTCAAAAATGTTTTTCAAAGTTATTGGAATTTTAAACTAATGCATGTTTTAAAAGAAGTATGACACCACGGGTATCCGACACCAAGCCAAGTACGTATATGTTATCATTGTATGATTATGATTGTTATGACATGGCTATAGGAATACTATAGACTTTTTAGTTTAAGGTATTGAAATCATAGAGATTGAGACTATAGGATGCGTTTACGAAAACAACTTTACTTCTTATACTTCATAAGATACGGATTAATAAATATCGAATAAAATACTAATTCATAAGACTTGTAATCAGATTAAAACGACTTAGTCAATATGAGCACTAGAGGACGTAAACGTGGTAGACGTGGCCGTGGTAGAGGCCGAGGCGCTAGAGTGATGTCTGAAGCATCGGGACATATACCTGAAATGGACGCACCTGCATCACCTGTGACTGAAGCTGGGTCACATGATCGTAGGAGAGAGGATGACGCTGTATCCCAAGCAATGTTACGAGTTCTAGAAAGGGTTGCTGGGGCAAGAACTGGGATAGCAGCATGTGGGTCAATTTTGGAGCGACTTAGATCGAATGGTGCTGAGGTTTTTAGGGGTATCTCGGTGTGGCCCAAAATGCAGCAGAGTATTGGCTTGAGGCTGTGGAGCGGATCATGGACGATCTGGATTGTACAGCCAAGTAAAAACTGAAAGGAGCTGTGTCATTACTGAGAGACGAAGCGTATCAATGGTGGCTCACTGTTCTTGAAGGCACTCAGGCCGATCGTATTTCTTGGGATTTCTTTAAGACGACATTTCAGGGAAAGTATGTAGGGGCTAGCTATGTGGATGCCCGAAGAAAGGAATTCCTAAATCTGGTTCAAGGAGGTAAAACTGTTGCAGCATACGAGGCAAAATTTCTACGTCTGAGTCGGTATGCAGGGTGTAGTACTGACTGACTATGAATGTTGTGTGCATTTTAAGAATGGGTTGCGTGATGAGCTACGGGTTTTGATAGCTCCACAAAAAGAAAGGAATTTTGCTCTATTGGTAGAGAAAGCCAAGATAGCGGAAGAGGTTAAACACTCGGAGAGACAACATAGAGACAGAGATAAAGGCAAAAATAAAAAAGACTCGGGGTATTCGGGTCCTGTTAGAGGATTTCAGAAGAGGCTCAGGAACGAAGAGCCAGCTCGAGCTAGAGTACCGATTCTACCAATCGATTGCAGCAAGTATGCGATTATTCGGAAACAACACCCAGGTGAATGTTGGAAGAGAACTAGTGGCTGTTTCAAATGTCATTCCAAGGACCATAGACTTAGAGATTGCCCTTGATAGATTGCTCAGACTCAGGATGTTCGTAACTTTGATGCACAGCCAGTTAGAGGCGCTCAGCAGCCACCGAGAGGCCGTAGGCCAGGTCGAGGTGGTAATGGCGTAGGATGAAGTCAGGGTGCTCTGGGTAGAGGTAATGGTAATAGGGGTAACGCGGAGGTAAGACAGCCAGGGTTGGTCTATGCAGTCAGACGTCGAGAGGATGGCGATGCACCTAATGTGATAACCGGTACGTTCTACAGATCTAAAGTACCTGTTATTGCTTTGATAGATATCGGATCCACCCATTCGCATGTTGCTAGTGCTGTATCTGGAAACCTAAACATTAATTTTGAAATTACTGCTAGAGAGATGACGGTAATTAGTCCTTTAGGATAGTCTGTGATAGTAAATAGATTGTTTAGAGATGTACCCCTAGAAATTTAGGGAGAAACATTTTTGGCAGATTTGATGGAACTGCCATTCGGTGAGTTCAACCTTATTTTGGGCATGGACTGGTTGGTGAAACATCGCGCAAACTTGGATTGTGCTGCAAAGTAGTTGATGATAAGAACTTCAGAGGATAAGGAAATAATGATGATAGGTGAAAGAAGAAACTACATGTCTAATGTGGTATCTGCTTTAAAAGCAGAAAGGTTGGTGTGAAAAGGGTGTGAAGCATTTCTACCTTTCATCAGTGCTTTGGATGCTAGGGAATTGTTGGTGGAAAGTGTTAGAACGGTGAAAGAGTTTTGGACATCTTTCCCGAAGAATTTCTAGGTTTGCCTCCAGATCAGGAGGTAGAGTTTGGCATTGAACTGCTGCCAGGAACGGCTCTGGTGTCCATTACTCCTTATAGAATAGCAGAAGGAGTTGTTGGAGCTTAAAGATCAAAATCAGAAGTTGTTGGATTGGGGATTCATTCGACCGAGTGTATCACTGTGGGGAGCACCGATTTTGTTCATCAAGAAGAAGGATGGGTCGATGCGTATGTGCATCGATTATAGACAGTTAAATAAGTTGACGATCAAGAATAGGTATCCATTACCGAGAATCGATGATCTGTTTGATCAACTACGAGGAGCTTCCATTTTCTTGAAGATAGATTTGAGATCGGGTTATCACCAACTTAAGGTCAAGGAGGCAGATATTCATAAGACTTCATTTTGAACCCGTTATGGGCATTATGAGCTTTTGGTGATGCCGTTTGGTTGACTAACGCACCAGCTACATTTATGGACATGATGAACTGAGTCTTCCAACCCTATTTAGTCGGTTCATGGCGGTGTTCATAGATGACATCTTGGTATACTCGAAGAATGAAGAAGAGCATGATTCATATCTACGTGTAGTATTGCAAATATTAGGGGAAAAGCAACTTTATGCTAAATTCAGTAAGTGTGAATTTTGGCTGAAGGAAGTGACCTTTTTGGGACATGTTGTATCGGCTGAAGGAATAAGAGTTGATCCTCGGAAGGTAGAAGCTGTGTTCGATTAGAAACCACTGAAGTCAGTGGCCAAATTTTAGAGTTTTCTAGGATTGGCTGGTTATTACAAGTGTTTCATTGAGGGGTTCTCGTTGATTGTTGTACCCCTAACTAAGCTTTTGCGCAAGGGAGTACCGTTTGTATGGTCAGATCAGTAGCATGAGAGCTTTGAGAAATTGAAGAAGATTCTAACAGAAGCACTAGTATTGATTCAACATGAGGCTAGGAAAGAGTTTATTGTTTATTGTGATGCGTCACACATGGGCTTGGGATGTGTATTGATGCAAGGAGGAAAAGTGGTGGCTTATGCATCTCGTCAATTAAGGCCGCATGAAGTGAATTATCCCACTCATGATTTAGAGTTAGCAGCAGTGGTATTTTCTATGAAGATTTGGAGACACTATCTGTACGGTGAGAAGTCGATCATCTATACGGATGATTGTGTCAAATAATCGCATTTTAATATTTATAAAAAGAATGATCAAACCTGCAGACTAACTATTGCAACAATAGGAGCAAGTGCACCTATCGAACAGTAGTATAGTTTAGGCAAAAATATCTTATCGAACCCAAGGGAACCTAAAAGTACTACTACCACTTTCTTTCTATTATTTAACCTAAAATATGGAGTGATTGGTTTATTAAACTAATGAAAAACTAAAACTAAATGCAAAGACAAAAGAATAAATGGGAGAAAGACTCTAAGAAAACTCAGTTGATGAAGACGATACCCTCAGGAAGAATCCACCTATGACTTCACTTATTATTTATCCCCAAACCATATGATTTCTTTACTTAACTTGATCCATGAGACTCCCTAACCTATATTAAACCCTCTCTCGAGGTGAATAATGTCTAACCTTAGGTTAATTAGTGGAACTCTCATTCTCTTATAATAACCCCCTAAGGAAGCAGTAAATCGATCGATGAATTACCATATTAGGTTTCACCCTAATCCGACAAAATCTCGTAATTCTATCTCTAGGCGCCCGATCAACTTCGGTCAATTATGCTAGATCTACTCTTAGGTAGGGTCTATTCCTCCTCCACCTAAGCACATCAGATTAAATTAAGCAACATAATTAAGAACAAACTAAGTACTTCTTATATAATTTAGAAATCAAATAACAAAATCCATCATAGGTTTCATCCCCTTCAGGTATCTGAAGGGTTTAGTTCATAACTAAATAAGAAAACATCTCAAGAGAAAAGATAAAACAAAACATAAGAAATCCATAAAACTTCCTGAAGGAATTGAAGGAGAGATCCTCCATCTTGAATAGAGTTCCGCTTCTTAAGATGGATCAACTAGCTATCTTCAAGTGATTCCCTAAAAGATGAAAGCTTACGCAAGAGCCTCTGCCAAAAACCGTCCTCCTCAATGTCTTTCTTGGGTTGTTTATATAGGCTTTTGAGATGCTTTATTTGGCTCTTAAGTACCTCTCTCAAGTAGAATTACTATTAGGGTGTTTAAGTAGTCTTAAGAGTATGTTTCTTTGGCTTCAAGCATCCAATTCCGAGTGAAATTACTCATTCTCACGACAGGGGCATGCCCATGGCACACGCCCGTGTAATTCATGGTTGGGCCGTGCCTTGATTCTATTATTTTGGGCGCGGTGTGCACGATAGTGTAAGTCAGGATTCGGGTCGTGCTTCAAGTTTGTCGATTGGGACACGGCCATGTAGATCGCTTGACACGCCCGTGTGTGGTAATGAGATGATGCGCGGTCGTGCAGCTCGTGAGTTAGGCCGTGCTCGTGCAGGCTTTGTGCCAGGCCATGTTGATTTCTTGCTAAGGCCCAATTACTCCGTTTTAAGCCCATTTTGTGTTCTTTTTATCCTTGGGTGCTTTCCTGAGTATATGACATGAAAAGAAAGGATTACAAGCACCTTTTATATAAATCAAGGGCTAAATCATCAAAAAGCATACTAAATGTGGGATTAAAATATGTTACTTTTATGGTTTGTCAACGGATCATAAGAGTCTAAAGTACCTCCTTACCCAAAAGGAGTTGAACTTAAGACAGCAGAGGTGGATAGAACTGTTGAAGGATTATGACTTCTCAATCAAGTATCATCCGGAAAGGCTAACGTGGTGGCAGATGCGTTGAGTCGTAAAGTGATACCGGATTTGAGAGTGATGTTTGCTCATCTTAGCCTGTTTGAAGATGGTATTCTTCTAGCTGAACATCAGGTGAAGCCTGTGTGGGTAAGTCAGATTAAGGAAAAGTAGTTCTTAGATAAAAGGTTGGGTTCTTTACTTCATCAAGTGGAAGGTGGTGTGATAGGGGATTTTGGATTAAATAGTGATGGAGTGTTGTGTTTCCACAGAAGAATTTGTATGCCCAAAGATTCGGAATTGAGACAAATGATTCTACGTGAGGCGCATAGTAGCCCTTATGCTATGCACCCCAGGGGAAATAAGATGTATGGAGACCTCCGTGAGCATTATTGGTGGCCAGGGTTGAAACGGGAAGTTACTAATTTTGTGAGTAGGTGCTTGACATGTCAGCAAGTGAAGGCGGAACATCAATTGCCGTCGGGATTACTACAACGGTGAAAATTCCATTATAGAAATGGGAAAGGATAACCATGGACTTTGTTAGTGGTTACCCTTAACGCCTACTAAGAAAGATTTTGTTTGGGTAATGGATCGATTGACGAAGACAGCTCATTTCTTACATGTTTGTATGGATTATTCATTGAAAAAATTGGCCAAGTTGTATGTAGCAGAGATCGTGAGGTTACATGGGCTACTAGTGTCTATTATATCGGACAGGGATCCTAGGTTTACATCACGGTTTTGGAAAGCCTTACATGAAGCTTTGGGAACCAAGTTAAATTTTAGCACGACATTTGATCCTCAGACTAATGGTCAGTCAGAAAGAGTAATCCAAATTCTGGAAGACATGTTAAGGGGATGTGTGATTGACTTTAGGGGTAGTTGGTAGGATTTATTACCGTTGGCAGAGTTTGCGTACAACAACAACTACTAATCCAGCATTTAAATGGCACCCTACGAGGCGTTGTATGGTCGTAGGTGTCAAACTCCTACTTGTTGGACTGAACTAGGGGAACGACAGTTATTGGGTCCTAAGCTAATATCAAAGACGGAAGAAAAAGTAAAAGTAATTATGGCACGGTTAAAAGAAGCTTCGGATAGACAAAAATCGTATGTAGATCTGAAGCATAAGGATATCGACTTTGCGGTGGGAGATCAAGTATTTCTAAAGATTTCACCTTGGAAGAAGATCTTTAGATTTGGAAGGAAGGGTAAGTTGAGCCCTAGGTTTATCGGACCATACCATGTATTGAAACGTGTTGGGCAAGTGGCTTATCAGCTTGAGTTACCTCCGGAGTTGAGTTAGATACATAGTGTATTTCATGTCTCAATGCTAAGGTGTTATCGATCGGATCCATCTCATGTTGTACCGGTAAAGGAAGTTGAGTTAAGAACTGACCTATTGTTCGAAGATGAGCCAGTATAAATTGTAGATCAGGATGTTAAGGTGCTTAGACGGAAGTCGGTGCTGTTAGTTAAAGTATTATGGCGCAATCATGGATCAGAAGAAGCTACATGGGAGCCTGAGGATGTGATTCGGCAGCAATATCCTCACCTCTTTTAATCAAGTAAATTTCGAGGATAAAATTTTCTTTAAGGGGGTAAAATTGTAACATCCTAAAATTTGGAATTTTATGTGTTGCATTATTTCTAGCGTTAAGCTAGTTAAATTATTAACTGTGTATGTTTAGGGGGTCTTGGGGAAGCTCGGGGTTTATTTGGTCTTAGTAAAAAATTTGTGTTTTGGCTTATTAAAGAGGGAAAGTTAGTGGCACCAAGGTTTATGGAATTAAATGAGTAAATTGCTAGCACAAGTGAGAAATTAGTAAAGAGGTTATGGCATTAAGTGAAAGACTTTGAGGGAGGAGGTTCAAATCCCATAGTGTGCAAATTTTGACTATTATTTTTGCATGCTCTCCTTAAGTGTCGGCCAAGAGGTATATATATGGCATGGTGGACTTCTTTATTTTTGGTAAGGTGGCTAAGGAAATAAGGAAAGGTTGAGGTTGGGGAAAGGAATCATAAGAAAAAGGCAAGTATAGGGGACATGTTGGCACAAAAAGGGGAGAATGTAATGGAAAGTGTGGTTGGCCAAATTTTTAACCAATATTACAATGGATGCGGACAGTTTTGGGGGTAGATGGTAGCCGAATTCTACTTTGGGCATTTGGTCAAAAGTTTTGGTGTTTTTGGCCAAAATCTTATTTGTAACTTTTGGGTCTTTTCTCCCAATTTTCTATTCTCATTGCCGAAACCTCCTAGGACAATTGTGCATCTTTCTACTAATTTGTTTGGTCAAATATTCATCTTTTGTTCATCTCCCTTGAATAGCAAAATTTGTGCTTTACCTTTTGGTAAAAACCAAAGTGATTGTTTTGGCCAAATTGTCTCTTTGACAAAATGTGTCATCTTCTCCAAATTCTTCCTTTTCATGCCAAAACTTCAAGTTGCTAATGTGCAATTTTTCTTCCTTTCTTCTTGTTGCCGAATGTAACTAAGCCATTGAGATAAAATTTGTTCACTCTTTATCCTTTGGAAAAACCAAAACCTCAAAAACATACATGTTCATCTATCTATTCATTTTTACAAAATTTACCAACCCTTTCTTTTTCTTCTCAAATCCATACCCTCCATAGCCAAATATCATTGTTCAATTTCCTCTATAATCGAAACCTTTTTATTATTATTTCTTTCTCATTCGAGTTATCACTCACTCCTTGGTCAATTGTGGTATAGTGGAAGGCCGAATACCACAACATCGCTTAATCATCTCTAGTCATAGTACGATTGTGAGAAACGGGATTAACATTGTTCAAGGTAAGGAAGTTCTTTCATAGTCCATTCGGTAACTCCATTGGTTATTGTATTAATTGGATTGAAGGATTGGCTAATCGACTATATGTTTTAGGGACTTAATCGTTCGGTCTATCGTCTTGAAATCATACGGATTTTGTGGTAAGCCGACCTTACTTCTTAAATCAATCGTTCATATCAACGTAATATTAGTTTTGACTAATATTTGATTTGAATGGAGAGAATCACTGTGACATCCTAAATTAGGGGCTATGCATTTGTGTGGTTGTGTGTGAATGCTATGTTTGTCATGCTAGTTTGGGGTGCTTTGGGGTCTAGGAATGACTTAGGGTTAAGCTGGGGCCTTAGTAAAAATTTTGCTTTTTAGGCACTTTAGGGGAGAGTTGAGTGGGATAGGATTTAAGGGCAGGTGTTTGTGTGTTTTAACACAAGAAGTTTATTGGTGAAGTGGCAAGGAAGCACAACTTAAAGCTCTGGGAGGTGACGCCTCAGGGAAGCTGGCAGGGAACATGTTCGAGCTGCGTTGATCCCCTTTTTGGGATTTCTTTTTGACGCCAAGGTGGAGAAGAGTTGCTCTGAGCTTGGACTTTGGTGGATGAGTGTTGAATGGGTCAACACATTTGAATGAAAGGAAGAGAGCAATTCAAGGAGGAAGAAGGGGCTAACAAGTTTGAATGGAGAGTGGAGAGTGATCGGTAGAGAGAATCATGGGATTGGGAGAGAGGGAGAGTGTATGTATGTGTGTGTGGGTTCAGTTTAGTGTTGTTAATGGGGTGGCCGATTGTTAGATGATGGCATTAGAGGTGTTGAGAATTTTGGCTAGCTAGAGGAACCAAGGGCATTCTTTGTTCAACTCTTTTTGTCGAAACCAAAACATCTATACCACTTTGTGCATTTTTTGCTTTTCTCTCAAACACCAAAACACTCCCACAGTTTTTGTTTTGCATTTTCTTTTCTCCTATTCACCAAAGCCGAAACACCTCCCATACTCTTCGTATTTTTCTTCTTCTTTTATGCTTGGCCGAAACTCACATTACCATCCACTCTCTCTACTCCCATTTCATTTTCTTTGCCATAAACACCAAAGCCGAAACCCTCTGAAGCCTCATCTCCTACCGAAACTCTGGCATTTCCTTCTCTTTTATCTCCAACATCTTAGCTGAATCTCCTTTGGTAGATAGCACCTTTCTTTTCCATCTCATTCTTTTCAAGAGCAGAACATTTTTGGCATTCGGTAAGTTCTTTTTGGTTTAGCCGAATCTCTCTAAACATCTACTCACTTTTTTTCTCCTCTTATTTTCTTTGAAAGGAAGCCGAATTCCTCGACATTCATATCCTTTCCTTTTGGTTTTCATTCCAGTATATTATTGTTACCTGTTCTTCACCACTCCCAATCGGTTTGTCTAGTGTTGCGGTAAGTGGTTTCATTTTGGTTCAATCATTTCTTCTCTTGGTGAAGTGCCAAAGGTAGTAGTCATACTCTTAAACTCTTGGTCGATTGTAGGGGGTTTATCTTCGCGTTCTTTTAGCTTCTGGATTGCGATTGGAGTGTGTTAAGGGACAATCAGTTCTAGTCCATTTAGATTCTTAATCTTGGATTTGTCGATCTAGGTAAGGACCCTTAGCTTTGAGTGTCTATTCGCTTCTATTCAATTTCAGCTGCTTTAATTCGGTTTAGTGACTAAGGTTATTCATGGACTCAAATGTCAGCCAAGTGAAAGGAGGGGTTGGACCCGCAGTAATAGCCCCTAAGTTCAAGAAGCGCGGTATCTACTGTTTGGGATTGGCCACCAGGTTGTGGGCCGGCTTCTGAGCTGAATAAGAGGTAGATAGCGGTAGTCTCCGATAGTGATAGTGTCGGCATAGATAGCATAGTGTTGTGCGTATCCAGGTGTGTAAAATTTACACACTTTAATATTATTGTTATGTGTTATTAATTTCTTTGGGGCTGAAAAGCCACAATGGCTAGATGAATAAGCGTTATGCCATTAAGGGCATGACTGAAGTACCAGGTAAGTATCCTGCTGTTTATGTATATGCCAATAAAAGTATGCTATGATAATATTATGCATTTGACAGTATGCTGTATTCGGTTGACATTTGTATGCATGGGTTGGATATGATATGAAAGGGGAAGTGTAAGACTGTCACTAGTGGTTTGGTACCACACGTGGGTTGGCCCCACATTCATGATTTGTGACTAAGTCTCAGTGGTTTGGAGCCACCAGTGGTTTGGTACCACATATTGATGATTTCGTGACTCGTCCCAGTGGTTTGGTACCACAGTGGTTGGCCCTACATATATGATTATTTGGGATTGTCACTAGTGGTTTGGTACCACAAGTGGGTTGGCCCCACATATGATATTTTGTGACTATGTCACCAGTGGCTTGGTGCCACATATGGAGTGTAGCGGATGGAGGGTTGATTGTAGAAATCCTCATGGAGTGATCGGCTGGTACAGGTGGTGTGTAGAGGATGGAAATCTAGGATTAGGACGGGTAGAATGCATCCATTTTTGTACATGCTATGTTTGAGTGGGATAAGGCCCAATATGTGGTTGTGGGCTTGAGGCCATTTATGATGTTTTAAGGGGGAACTTACACACTGAGTCTAGGTGACTCACCCCCTCTACTTAATCTTGCAGGTGATCAGTAAGACGTGGACTTGGGAGCCAAAGAGACTCGAGGAGGCCATAGCTTGTTAATTTCAGTAAACTTAGTTTCTTTTTAAGATGTTTTAATTGGGATTTTAATTGTTGTAATAAGGCCTTTCTAAATTGCTATTGGGTTTTTTTTAGTTTAAATTCCACTTTGATACAACATTATTTTAAGACTTGACCTTAATTGTTGAAAAGAAGTTTTCTAAACAACTGCAACCTAAATATCCATTATTCTCACAAGTGTTAACATAGATAGTAAATGAACAGTTAATCCATCTTGGAAACTTTTCTTAAGCTGCAAACCACTGTTTTCAAAACATCACCTGAAATAATAAGTTTCAAACTTACGGTTTTCATCAGGATTTCAAAGTTTCTTTTCAACCTTTCTCCCTGTTACATACCAGATCTGTTCATAACATTTAGGCCGGGTTTGGGATGTTACAATCAATATTGAATCGAAAGGGGTAGTGATTAGAGATCAAAAAAGGAGCGGACTTACGATCCCTACTCCTAAATTCAAACGAAGGGCGGTATTGATAGTTCGGGATCTTCCACCGGGTTGTGGACCGTCATTCGGAAAAGATCGTCAAATCGTGGTTGTTTACAATTCCGAGGGTAAACACTTTAGATCGTTATTTAGAATTTGATCATTAAAATTTCATATTGTCAATTAATCGAGTGATTACGATAACTTAGGTGTCGAAGATCAAGAAAGCCTTATACTTACCGTAATCAGGTGTGTAATCTCACACCGTTTTTTTTTTTGGGTAAAAGTTTGATATCATATTGGAAATAGAAGCCATGTTTTAAATCATAAAATCGTGTAAATTGGGAAAATCTTGCTTAGATTTCATTATTTGATTAAGTTGGCAAAAATCGATATTAGCACTGTGAAAATTTTGAAAATACCCCTAAAGAGTAAAATTTCGTATATGCCTTAATGGGGCGATTTGATATGTGCCTTAATGGGCCGATTTGATAAATAGCCTTAACAGGTCGATTCGATAAATAACCTTAATGGGTCGATTCGATAAATAGTCTTAATGGGCCGATTTGATAAGTAATGCATTGGGCTGAATTTTTGCAATCTCTAAATTAATTAATTGTAAATATCTTAAATGCTATGTATGATACATAGATATGATTTTGCATGGGATGGGATAATATGATGAAGAGAAGTTCCGGTGGCACTGCTACAAAAATGTTTGTTAATTTGATTAACTGTGATTTTGGCCAAATCATAAAATGGCAATATGCCTGCGATTGGTGTGTTTGGCGGGGTGGGTTGACTTGATCCCCACAGGTGTGATGGGATGGTACGGGTGGTGTGTAGCGGATGGATTTCTAGGATGGGTTGGGTTGCATAAATTGCTTATTATAATGTAAATGTATATGTTCTGTTTTGTAAACGGGCTTTGGCCAAGATTATGCTTCATGGGCTCAGGCCCAAGTTTTTGCTAAATGGGTTCAAGCCCAGTGATTGATGGTAAGGGGATTATACATTGAGTTCTAGTAACTCACCCCATTTCCTTTACTCCTTTCAGGTAATACTCAATGACGTGGGCTTGGGTCATAGATGACTTGGTGGAGGCCATACTTCCGAAATGGTTTATTTGGACTTAAGACTTTTTCCTCGTATATTTTTTTACTTTACTATTTTGGATTAAATGTTGTAATAAGGCCTCTGAATTATTTTATTTTGTTTTATGTTTGACGTAGTTATGGTTTTATTCAAATCATTTTTTTAGTAGGATTATTTTTCTAAAATCTTAAATAATGATTTTTCTAAAATGGATTCACATACGGATTTTAAGATAACTTCTACAAATATTTTAACTCAAAAATTTTCTCTCAAATTTTTATCAATGTTTCAAAAGTCACAGTTTTATAAAATCATTAATCCAAACTTATTTTTTATCAAGCTATCATCAAGATTTGTAATATTATTTTAAAATTTCAATTATAAACTGTTTTACTTGATTTCAACAAAATAATACCTATTTACATATTAGATCTTAAATATTGTTTTCTCATGTGACATGTCAGATCTGGCCTTAACATATGGGTCAGTTTTGGGGTGTGATAGATTATCACCCAAGAAAGGCTAATGTCGTTGTTGATGCTTTAAGCCAAAAATCTTTGTTTGCATTACGAGCAATGAATACCCAGTTGATGATTTATGATGATGGGTCTATTTTAGTTGAATTAAAAGCTAAACCGGTATTTCTTCAACAAATTTGTGAATGTAACACCCCTATACCATGTTCGACTCAAGGAACCTGATATAGGAATATTACATTTGGTGCCAAAGTAATTGTTGGCTAATTACTATTAAATTTGACCATAAAAATGGATCAATAATAAATTTAAATAATTTAAATTTAAACCCATTAATACTATTTGAGACATACCTAATTTTGCCTAAGTACATGCCATTCTATTCAAAATTTTAAAACATACCCTATTGTTGCTTGATGATGTGATAAGATTAAAGCTCGTAATCTTAAATACAATTCTTTAAATTTTCTATACCTAATCTGCGCACGGAAACAAACCGTATGTTGAGTATACACCCAGTGGTATTACTATAATTCAAATACTTAAAATAAAAACAATAAATATGCACAATTAATCTTACTACTATTTTACTTTCAATAAATCATTCATGCATTTAAAACTTTAAATTTTCTTAGTAATATGTATCTTAAATGGCTTTTCTTCATTTTAATTTATATATCTTCTTACAATATCAATATTCATTTCATGCATTTCATCAATAACCATTTCATAAAATCATTATTTCATATATTTCATTTCTATATCTCAATTCAATAACTTATTATATTTCATATCTAAAACCTTACAACATTAGTCTTTTAATAATTATTTAAACCAACATTTTCAATAAAATATTTATAATTAATTCATATGATTATATTCAATTAACTCATACACTATTTCATTATTTTCAATTCATTCTATTTTCACTTCTTATTTTGATATCTCAATTTCAATTCACATTTCAATTCATAATTTCACTTTCTCGTACTTTTAATAGTTCAATCGATCAATTCATTTGATTTTCTCATTTCATTTATTCAATTGATTCGATATATTAGCAAATTCATGAACCTTAAGTTCATGCTTCAAATCTCACATCTTAATTCCATTCACAATTCAACTCATAATTTCTTTCTCATAATTTTAATAGTACGATCAATCAAATTTATTTAATTTTCTCATTTCAGTTATTCACCCTATTAACAAACCCGGACTTTGATGGATACATGATTCCAACCCAAACACACCGATCGACACATTGTGTCTTAACGGTACTGATACCTAAATAGTAATCGAAGCAGTAGCAATAATAAGATAATAGTAATGATATTCAACACACAAAGTCTTGAATCAGAATGATATGATAACAATATTCGCACACAAAGTGTCGAATCGATAATGATAACGATGAGTCGACACATAAGTGCACGATCGATGAAGGCAAAAACCCTTACTCTTCCATATCCTATGGCATGCCAACTATATCCGACTAGCCGACTAGTTAATATGGTATTTAATTCACTTTTCAGTACAATTTCCATCTTAGTTCAGTATTAATTATAATTTTCTTATTTCAATCAGTTTCACAGTATTGCAGTAATTCATTACTTCAGTAATTTCACAGTTCAATGCAGTACACATAACAATATTCAATAAATTCATAATTCAATTCAATACTCAAAACAATATCCAATATTCCATAATTTAGTTCAGTATCAGTCTCAATTTCAATAGCCATAAACATTTTTAAATCAATTTCATTCAAATCAATATTATTATTTCAATTACTTTCCTAATTTTATCTACCATGCATTTTTATTAAAATATAACTATTAATAATAAATAGATTTGAATTACAGTAATACAAACCGTGATTTGCTCGATTACTCCTCGATAACCTTTTCTTTTCCTTTTGATACCGATGCCTTGGGTTCTTTGCTAGCTACATAAATTAAAATAATTTATACTATTTGTCGAAACCATTTTAAAATCGGGTTTTGAAAAAATAGGGATCGACTTTGAAAAATGAAAATGGAGTCGCCACCAATCCCTTTTTACTTAGGTGTGATTGGATCACCTTGTAAAACATTTTATTTTTAAAATATTCAATTTTGGTCTACAAAAACAAAAAAAAATGGGTTTGGGAGTCGGTTACGTATGAGGAAGGGTTAGCACCCTCATAACGCCCCAAAATTGGTACCTAATTGATAGAATCATGTCCAAATATTTGAAATTTAAAAATATTTAAAAATATGATTTCTTTTAAAAACACTTCGAGCATTTTAAGTGAAAATTTGAGATTTTCTTGTTCCAGAGGAATATAAATATCACATCCAACACGTTAGGACATGATATTTTAAAACCTTCGTAATCAAAATCGTCTCATGATTTACAAAACTTGTTAAAAGGACATTTGGTTATTTAGCCAAACGGAAAATCGCATCCAACACGTTAGGACACTATTTTTCGAATTTCTAAATACCTAAACATTGCCTTATTTTTTTTAAAAAAAACTTTAAATAAAATATAGTAATTTTAAAAATGTCTTTTATACTTCAAATAATTATGATCCATGTAAAAATATTACATTTATACATTATTGAACATAAATATTAAATTCATAACATGCTAATATTTGAGATAGGCAATGATAATATGAAATCGACAAATAATAATTCCCACACTAAGCAATTGCAAAAATATGATGAAATATAGACAAATATAATAAATAATAAGATTAACTATGCACATATTTCATAAAAATTTAAATAGATAAAAGAACAACAATATAAACAAAGTGTAACAAAAAAAAAGATTTTAAAAAATATTAAAAATGAACACATTATGAATAATTATAATACTATATAATATGTAACACTTAAAAATAATATAATATTTGATATATATATATATATAAGATACTAAAATAATATGTAATAATAAAATAAAATAATAGATATATACAAATTAACATAGATAATTATTATAAAATATTTAATATAATACATAAATTAATATCAATTTAATATATTAAAAAAAGATTAAATTGAAATATAAACAGATTTTCAGGGTTAATTTTAAAAAATAGATTAGTTAATAGGACGTAATTAAATTTAATGAAATAGGGGAGGGACTAAAAGGACAATTTCCTTTTCTAAAAAAACGCGGATCCTTGCTCGGATCCGGGTCAACGCGCGGGTTAGGGTTTATCAAAACGGTGCCGTTTTATTTCATTTATAAAGATCAGTTTTATTAAAAAAAATTATTTGTTTTGTTTCTTTTAAAAAAATGCTCTGTAATGTTCATCATCAATGCCTGAGCTCCGTCCGTCGCCACGCATCGCACGCGCCTCCGTGGCCAATGGTCGGAGGCTTAAAAGTTTCGATTTCCACCGTTTTCGAAAGGTAAACCTCTTTCCCTTTATATTTTGTCCTTTTTAAAAAAAAATATATGCGCAGAGTAAATAAAAAAATAAACAAGTACAAACGAGACTCACCTTGTTGAAATCACCGACTGTTATTCCAGCAAAGTTTCGGCAACTCGCTAACTTTGAGTGTACAAATCACTTTTTCGTATATCAGTAGCCTTTTTATACAACTTTTGTGCATTTATTTTTCTTTTGTTTGTGTTTTTTTTTATCTAACCTCTCCTCTCTCCCCCCTTTTACAGTTTTTTACAAGGGGTTTTATACCCAAAAAACAAAATAAAAGAAAAGGAAAAGATATCTTTTCATATCTTTTCATATTTGTGCCTGCGATTTGTTTCCTTTCTGTTGCTTGTTTCTTTCCTTTGCAGGTTTGAAGACGGAGGACAGTGGCTAAGCGCGAATCGCGGCATGACTAGCGACGCTGCGAAGGTGTGACGGTCCAACTCCAGCTGTGACGATTAGGCTCCATCCCTTGCGGCGTGACGATTGGGTTTCTGACCCTTGCGGTGCAACTGGAAACCTAGGGTTTCCAGCTTCTGAACACATTTTGGGCCATTAGGTTTGGGCCGTAGGGTGGGCTAAGGGTGTAATGTAATTAGGACTGAGCCCCTGTATTAAGTAACGGGTACTAGTTTAGTTTGTAAATGGACTTGGACATTTTATTTATTTTTGGTTTATTTCAGCCCGGGCAAAATATGCTTCTACAGCTGCCCCTCTTTGCTCATTGTCGTGTAATGAGAATAGAGAAAAGACTATAAAAGGACCAATTTTTCCCGGTCTTGATGAAGTCTGGGCTTCTTGGTCTTCTTCGAATGGCTTCTAACTCAATTGCAATTCCAGAGGTACTGGAACTTTGTCTTGATTTCAATAAGTTTGATAGCTTCAATTTCATGAAGGCAGTATCCACTATCTTTTGATCTACTCCATTGCAAACTCAGGGAAACAAGATCTGCTATTTTCAATCTGATCCTTGAAAACTCAGGGATCACTAGACTAATATCTTCAATATGCTTCTTGTAACTTCAAGAATGTCAAATCTGCTATATTCAATCTGATCCCTGCAAACTCAGGGATCACTAGACTGATGTCTTCGATCTGCTTCCTGCAACTTCAAGAAGATCAAATCTGCTATCTTCAATATGATCCCTGCAAACTCAATGATCACCAAACTGATGTCTTCGATCTGCTTCTTGCAACTTCAAAAAGATCAAATCTACTATCTTCAATTTGATCCCTGCAAATTTAGGGATCACCAGACTGATGTCTTTGATATGCTTCCTACAACTTCAGGAAGATCAAATCTGCTATCTTCAATCTGATCCCTACAAATTCAGGGATCACCAGACTGATGTCTTCGATCTGCTTCCTGCAACTTCAGGAAGATCAAATCTGCTATCTTCAATCTAATCCCTACAAATTCAGGGATCACCAGACTGATGTCTTCGATCTATTTCCTACAACTTTAGGAAGATAAGATCTAAAAATTCACCGATATCGCTACACCGTCCACTGAAGGACATGTCCTGTAGACTCGGTTTCATGTATTATGAGTGACATGAATGCAACATGTCATGAAAATGATTCCTTTTAAGGGATTAGGATTAGAATGTAATGACTGGAATAAATCAAATGCACCTAATGAAATTTACTATGATACAAAAATGTTATGAGTATGATTCCTACTCTAGGTGTTATCACTCATTTGTTCTTCATTTTTGTTCATCAACCATGTTTTGTCCCCGTGTATTTTCCGAGTCAACTCTGCTTGAATTTTGCAAACACAAGGCTTGTACAATCTTTACCACAATGATAATCAAAAACCCTTTCAATCCGACCCATCTGAGAATTTAGGGTATAGGGTTTATTTCAAATTCAACCCATTCCTCCACAATTCAGGGTTTTCTTAATTCATCGCCTCACCCCCAAGTGTTATGATCTGATGATATCATGTCTAGTTATCAATTGGATAAAGAATTCAGAGAAATAATCTTTATCCAGACTCTTCTTTCTCAAATATGCACGTGAAAATTCTAAACAATTGTCTTATTTTGGCTCCTTGTTTTATCTAGAAATTTCCAAAGTAATATGTAAAACTTCTCTTTTTTGAAATTATTAGTTCATCAATCATTATTTCAATATAACACATTTATGAATAATGGTAATAAATAAATTGATCTCAAAAGAAGGATTTTTTAAAAAATACAAAGAAAATTAACTGGAACATATCCTTGAGAAGAAAAAGAATCCAAAGATAGTAAAATGAATAGGACAAAAATCAGATTCCCTAGATATTGCCAATTAAGCTTCCATATACAAACTTTATGAAGACTGCCTTGAGTTCAACATGTGTTTAGAAGACCTAAAGTATTTTGTTGATGCCCGGAAATGAGGCATTCTTCCTTTCATTGCCGTTTTAAATGTTGTGAGATGTCTGTGTGTCCATTCAAAATTTGAGTTGCCCTTTTAGGGTTTTCAACTCAAAACCCCTTTGGTCTCAAGGCGCCCTTTGCGAGCTTTCGCCTTAGCCTCTCCTCTTTTTTTTTCTGAAAAATCAAAGCGCCCGTTGCGGGTTTTCACTTTGGCTTCATCTCCTTTTTAAGTAAAGTATTTTTTTACTGAATCCGAGTTCACAGGATTGTGTAAACTTTTCCCATCCATTTCGGTCAAGATCAATGCTCCTCCAGAAAAAGCCTTCTTCACCACATATGGTCCTTCCCAATTCGACATCCATTTTCCTCTGAAATCTTTTTGTATTGGAAGGATCTGTTTCAGCACCAGGTCCCCCTCATAAAATGCCATTGGGCAAACTCTCTTATTATAGGCCCGCATCATTCATTTTTGGTACATCTGTCAATGACGAATAGCCTTTAGCCTCTTTTCTTCAATTAAATTCAACTGATCATACCTAGCCTGAATCCATTTAGCTTCATCCAGCTTTATTTCTGACAAAACTTAAAAGTAGAGGTTCTTACAGACGTTCGATAAGCATAGAGTGCAAATGGTAGCTTCTCGTGTCAATGCTTATAAGTCTCAGTCATCTTCCCCACTATCTTCTTGATATTTTTGTTAGCCGCTTCCACTACCCCATTCATTTTTGGTCGGTATGGAGATGAATTGTGGTGTTTGATCCCAAATTGGCTACAAATTTCTACTATCGAGTTGTTGTTCAAGTTCAGCGCATTGTATGATATGATCCTCTTAGGCATTCCATATCGACAAATAATCTCCTTCAAGAATCGACTAACTGCTGACTTAGTGACAATAGCATATGAAGCAACCTCTACCCATTTCGTGAAGTAGTCAATTACTACAAAGATGAACTGATGTCCATTCGATGCCTTTGGTGAGATTGGTCCAATAACATCCATGCCCCACATGGAGAAGGGCCATGGAAAAGTCATAACGTGCAAGGGTGACAGAGGCACATGGATCTTGTCTCCATAAATCTGGCACTTATGACATCTCTTAGCATAATTGATACAATCACTTTCCATGGTAGACCAATAATATCCAAATCTCATTATCTGTTTGGCCATTGTGAATCCATTTGCATGTGTTCCACAAACGCCCTCATGAACTTCTTTGAGAATTTGCTTGGATTCATTAGCATCAATACATCTTAATAGTACTTGATCTTTTCTCTTTTTGTACAAGATGTCCCCATCTAAGACATAGTTAGAGGCCATTCTTCTTAAAGTCCTTTTTTCATTTTCAATAGCATTATCCAGGTATTAACGATTTTTAACATATCATAATACATCCTAATACCAAGGGTGGACATCTCTTTCTTCCTCTTCTATTTCATAACAATAGGCTTGAACCTCGAAGATACTCATCTGAGTAGGCATCATATCTTCTGGTCTGTTTACTTTGATCATAGAAGCCAAGGTTGCCAAAGCATCTGCCATCTGATTTTCATCACGTGGTAGGTAATTGAAAGTAATGTCATCAAATTCCTCAATCAATCTCAGAACTATTTTTCAGTAATCAATCAATTTGGGGTCTCTTGTCTCCCACTCTCCTTTAAGTTGGTATATTACTAAGGCAGAATCTCCATATACTTCTAATACTCTGATCTTATGCTATATGGCTGCTCGAATTCCCATGATACATGCTTCATACTCTGCCATGTTGTTTGTGTAATCAAAATCCAATCTACATGTGAATGGATAATAATCACCACTAGGGGATACTAAAATTGCCCTAATTCCATTTCCCATGGCATTTGATGCTCCATCAAAATTCAGCTTCCACCAACATTCTTCAGTATTTGTCACATACATCAGCTCTTCATTTGGGAAATCAAAACTCAAAGGTTCGTAATCCTCCAAAGCTCTGCTAGCCAAAAAGTCTGCCACTGCACTTCCTTTTATAGCCTTTTGGTTCACATAGACTATATCGAATTCTGATAGTAGAATCTGCCACCTAGCCAGTCTTCCATTCAAAGTAGTGGACTCCATCATGTACTTTAATGGATCAAGCTTGGAAATCAACCATGTTGTGTGATATAATATATACTACCTCAACCTCCTAGTTGTCCAAATCAAGGTACAACACAATTTCTCAATCGACAAATACCTCATTTCACAATCAGTGAACTTTTTACTGAGATAATATATCGCTCTTTCTTTCCTTCCTAACTCATCATGTTGATGAAGCACACATCCCATAGAGTTATTGAATACAGACAAATACAGTATCAATGGTTTATCTAGATTAGGCGAAGATAGTACTGGTGCATTTGATAGATACATTTTCACTTTGTCAAAAGCTCTCTGACATTCATCGTCCCATACACGGGATTGTGTTTCTTGAGAAGATGAAATATGGGATCACATTTCTCGGTTAATTGTGAAATAAATCGAGCAATGTAATTTAACCTTCCAAGAAAGCCTCGGACCTCTTTCTGAGTGCGTGGTGGAGGCAACTCTTGCATCGCTTTTATCTTACTTGAATCAACTTCGATTCCTTACTCACTGACCACAAAACCTAATAATTTTCCTGACCAAGCTCTGAAAGTACACTTTGTCAGGTTAAGCTTCAACTGAAATTTTCTCAACCTTAGAAATAACTTCTTCAAAACCCTGATGTGTTCCTTTTCTGTTCGAGATTTGGCAATCATATCATCAACATATACCTCAATCTCTTTGTGCATCATGTCGTGGAACAATGTTACCATGGCCCTTTGATATGTTACACCAGCATTCTTTAGCCCAAAAGGCATTACCTTGTAACAAAAGGTACCCCACAATGTTATGAATGTAGTTTTCTCCATGTCTTTAGGGTGCATCTTAATCTGATTGTATCCCGAAAATCCATCCATGAAGGAAAACAATGAAAATCCTACTG